>LPNX010952292.1:583523-866839 GCA_001517045.1 Pseudotsuga menziesii
AAACCTAATGTTGATGGTGTAATGGATTGGCAATGTGATAGTTCCTGCATGTCTGATTCAGACGATGGTCTGGAGAACTGGAAGAATCGACTGTATGAGCTACATGGCCACAGATGCGCGCAGATCACTCAGTCTCTTAGATGCCTTAGTGCACAGCCTAGAGGGTTTCCTTCATATGTTGAGATGACGGAACCTGGAGAATTTATTGCACATGTGTCCAACTGAGTACCTCAGTCACAAAACACCCAGACTCTGGAAGCAGCACTAGGAGCTACAGCAGCATGGGGGACCGACCCTAAAGAGTCTCACCCCAGTCCGGGAACCTGCCACAAATTCCTACGCCCCAGATTCATAATCCAAGCTCAAGAGGTGTGAAGTAAGTTCAAGGGGTCGAATAACCTTCAGGGACATTTGAGGCAGTACTGTATAGCAGGGGAAAATACACCTCACCAGGAGAGGGTGCATAAGTTTGTGCATATCTTGGAACCTATAGTGAAAAATTGGCATACGGAGGTTGAACTCCGACATGGCACTGTAAGTAGGGATGATCTTGTTGATAGCTTTTCGATCACATTTTCTATTAACAAAAGTGGTCCTGTTTTAGATATAGCTTTCCACGACAAGGAAAATGATGATCACCCAGGAATTGAATACCAAACCAAGGGGCAGATCCAGGACGCCAGTCCCTCAAACCTAATAGTCCTGTCACAGATATTACCAGGTCGGGTCAAAGGGCACTATTATGCCGAAGTTGCTTGTTGTCCCGAAGTTTCAGCCATGATTCTGCCGAGGCCGAGAAACACAGCGAGGCTCAAAATCCGACCGTTGGGAAGCAGCCAAATTGGCAGCGGTAGTGTTTTAATTTCCTTAAATACCTGTACTAAGACGATTATCAGAAATTGGGTAACAGTTGGACAAGATTTCCGTAAGATTTGATGCCTTCAATGCACCGTCCTGCTCGATGTGATTGGTGGCGTGTATAAGAAGATGCCTAAGTCAGGGAAAATTGTATCCTGCATTTCGTCAAGTTTTATGGACCCATGGCAATAGAAAGACAGATTGATGACTTAGTAAGAGAATTCAAGCAAGAGGGCCTGATAGCTTGCTCTAATCGGCCGCCTGCTTCTGTTCCTGGTGAAGACACCCAACCAGCACCACCATGACCGATGCAGACTCGGTCTGCTAGAAAAAAGTGCAGAACTGAAGTTCGCCCCAAGCTCAACCAAGATCAGCAGAGGCGAACAAGGAAAACGCCGGCAGCACCTCCTATGGATCCCCCCGGTTCAGCATAGGTACCGGCCGGGGATAGGGATAACATTGCACCTCCACAGCCACCTTATCTCCAACCTATTTGCCCAGACGCTAAGATTCCCCAACGGACAAAGCAAGTCACATTAACCACACCCTCGCTACCACCAGGAGTTCAGCTGGTCGGCAGTATGACAGGGAAGATAGATCGGCTCAAGTACATCGACCACGACAGAAATGATCATGGAAAGTTTCCCCAGTTTGCATCGGCCGAATACCTGCACCGCCTCAACTACCCAGAACATGATGTACCCCTACTGGAAGTGCAACCGTGGGCTGCGGGCCTGGATAACGCTGGCCTACTCAAGGTGCTTGATATCCCACATTTCGGTCGCGGCATACACATGACTATAGTGGCCAAACAGTTGCTTGCGTTAGTGCATGACGACTATTTTTGGATAGGAGACCAGCAAATCCCCATTGATGCCGCACTCATTAATAAGATCACAGGGTTATCTATGGCAGGACCTGATCCGGGAGATGAATTTCCCTCAAAACATGAGGATACAAAGCTTGTGCAAACTATGAAAGAACGGTTTGGCCTGACCAAGGGGAAACGGGGGTATCACACCTCCGTGATTCAGGAACAGCCTATTCGCGTTGCAGCTGAACTCTTAGCCTGCAAGATCATTCAGAAATGCAGGCCTACTGAGGTACCTGCTCCAGTTATCCGGATTGCCATGAACTGCGCTGAAGGATACACTTACAACTGGTCCGCATACCTTGCAAGGGAATTCCTGGAGGATGTTCACGATGCACAGGAAAAAGGTAGACCTTTTCATTACTCCTGGTTGTTAATACTTATTGCATTAGTTGGGTGGAAAAAACCCACCGAAGCTTAGTTTGTCGAAGTAAACCCAGGCCGGCCGGAGGCATTAAGGTATGCCTCCCTCTGGCTATCCTCGAATAAGGAAACTCAGCAAATGATGAACACTGTGTTCATCTGTTATGCCATGAGTATCCACATGGAGATTCTGTGAACACCTCGACTTACCAATGAGTTGTTCTCTAAATATGAGGGTGCCGCGAACTTCAGGGCTGATCTTCATCATGTGTTCATTCAAGCCCGTGCCGATCCACGACATCGATGGTTTAAATTACCTTATGTAGCAACCGCATTAGATGTCACGGGCATTGTTCAGCTATGGCCAGCTGAGTGGTTGCAAGACGTCGAGAAAAAACCCTCTATCCCCTTTCCCCTAGCTACAAATATTGGCGCAGGTCCCAGTCAGGCGCAGCAGAAAAACCCATTAGAAGATAGCGAAGACCTGAGTGATTCACAGATGGATGGCGACAGCTAGGATGGAGATGGCGGCCAGGATGATCAGGATGAGGAGTCGTGCAAAACTCTATCAGATCCTAGCCCATCAACCAAGCGCAAGTCACCAGAAGCAGCAGTGGTAAATAAGCCGCAGTCCCGCAAAAAGGCAAAAGCGTCGAAGGACAAAAATGTTGAAGAAGATGTCACTATAACGCTGGATGAGCTGGAACAGGATCTAGAAAAATCTACTGGGATGCTTACAAAATAATGGTTTGAGTTTTCCCAAATGCATCTTGCCGGGCTCACAGGTATAGCAAACAGGGTTTCGGAGCTAAAAGAGTTAGCGGCAAAATCAGTAACCAGTACTGCGACAAGTAGCACTACAGCGACTGTGCAGCAGGATCTTAGGCAATGGCCAACCAGAGATAAACGAGGTCAAGTATCATGCGCAGCTCTGATACTGACCGATGCAGATTCCCGATCCTAGATGAATATGACTGTAGGGCTCGATTATACAAAGATGACCATGTCAGAATTGCACCTCTGCCAGCTAGCAATTACAAAGGAGATCCATGCACGAGATCAATTGTCCCAAATCCAATTGGATGACATTACCAAGCAAAACCAAATCGTCCCAGCACAACTAGAAGAAGTGGTGCAAAAGAAGATAGATGCTGAACATAAAACAACTACACTTATGCAAGCATTGGACGAGGCCTGTCGGAGTCTTTCTAATTTCGACATACAAGGTGCAGAGGAACCAGCACAGAGAATTGCTAAGCTGAGAGACTATGCCCAGCAGTCTCGCAGTGAGATTGACTGGTTGAAGATAGAACACCAGCACCAGATCGCAGAAATTCAACTGCGCATCCCTCCTGAGACTCCACTAGAGGCCCGGGAACAGCGCCATAGGGACATCAAGGCTTCAGCAGCAAAAATATCAGATAATACATCCAGCGTCGCCAAATTGCTGGAAGATAGCATCGAAGCCTGGGAGAACCTCCAAGACCATCCAGATGTAGGTAAGATCCAGGAATCCATCAAGATACGCCAGGCCGAATTAGATGCAGTCAGAATAGAAATCAAGACGCTGCCACCTATGCAGAAGATGGCTAAAGTGAAGCGCAGCAAGGAACTTCAGCAGGAAATTGAATCCTGCAGGACAAGGGTAACGCTACTGGAGACTTCGCTCTAGCCCCTGGTTGATGAAGCATTGGAATTAAGTAATACTGCAGAAAACCAACTCAAAGTTTTGAAGAGCTACGACAGTTTTGCACAGGAACGGGTTAATACAGATTCATCTTCAGTGTTACAAGAGTTGGTGGAAAAGGAGAAAGCCACTGACGACATACTACATAACCTCAACAGTCGCTTCAGCACCTTCGCGCAAAAGATTTTATCACCAGAGACGTCGCAGGGTGTCCCGGGACGGGCCACTAGTGAGTCTTAGGGGCCTGTTGGGACGCATACTCCATGTTTGGGTAACTCCACGGTTAACCAGAAAGTTTGTAAGCGGAGTTATGGGTCAAAACAGTCTTAGGGGTGTCGGGGGAAGTTAAAACTCCTTTTTTGTAATAAACCCTTGGTTGAAATCTAGGGTTTAGGGTTTTGGGTGCCCATGGTTTAAGACCATGGTTTTGTAAAAATGCGCAGTATAAATAAGCGCTTGTGTAAAGAAGATAGGTTAGGTTTTATGATGTAAGAAAGGTTAAGGCAAAGCTAAGGTTGATTCTGTAAGGAAAGGATAAGTCTCAGCTGTGTGCGTGGACGACCTCTGCAGCTGTGTGCGCAGAGGGTTTTTGTAAGGAAGATTGAGGAAAGACCTGCAGCTGTGTGCGCATGGGCCTGCTGCTGTGTGCGCGGCTTTTAAGGATTGAAGGGATCTGCAGCTGAGTGCGCAGATCAAACTGTGGTTTTGCAACAAGTTGAATAAAACACAGTTTGTGGACGTAGCCCCTACACTGGGGGTGAACCACGTTATATCTGGTGTTGTGGTTTCTTGTGTTGTTTCTGTTTCTGTTGTCTTTTATGCATTAATAATTGTATACATCTGATAAGTTAGATCGCTGCTAATATTTAGCTTCACTGTGAATTCCCTGTAGTGGTTTGAGCAAGTCACGACTGTTTATTTATCTGCGAAGTTGTATGTGAATGAATGGTAAAACTTTATAAGTATTGGTTAATAAGGTTATTAAAAGGCTAAGGTACAATAATCCCCCTCTCTGCTTGCAGAAACCTGATTCTGCGGCACCCCATAGCTGTTTCGGGTGAGACTGCAACCTGCGCACAAGTTGTTGCTGAAAGGGCCAACACTGTGGGTCTTTTGTTGGTGTGACACTAAAGGATTAAACCCGGGTCTGCCCTATTGCCCAACAGTTTTCATATACAAAAGTTAAAAATTATTGTATATGTCTTAAGCTATGGCCTTTATAACCTCATATAAAGAGAAGAAAGCAATATGAAGTACATCATAGAATTTATCCATTACATCCTACCAGAAGAAAAAATGAACAATTTTTAAAATCAATTGACCCCTACTTATTGCCACTTATGGTATTAAAAAAACTTGAATCCCATATATAGAATTGAACCCAATATTCTTACTACTTGTTGGAGGAGCCTAGTCGGCCATCTAACTAGGTCCTCTTAACCGACTAGTTAGATCAATTGGTTGAGTTGGTTATATGACTAACCAAACAGTTAGAAACATATAACTAAATAACCAATTTTAATTTGTATATATAAGGTTGGTGAGCTAGAATGAAAAGAGACTACTTTTGTACATTATGATTATTTGATAATAGAATACTTGTTGTTGTTGTATCCATTAGTCTATGATTCTTCCTGTATGATTATATGTGAATGTTTGTTCCTATTTTCTTTTAAGTGTTACACCTCTATTGTTAACTTCAAGTAATCCCTTAGAGTACAACATTGGTTTCGCTGTTGGTAGTACTATTTAGGATAAAATGTGATTGTGTTTATATAAATGGTGAGTGAGGAAGAAACTAGAGTGTGGTGGAACAAAAAGATATCAAATTACATCCAAAATTATACCAGAAGGAATAAGTCAGCGTTAGCAATAGACACAGAAAAGTCCTTCACCGAGACACATGAAAAATTCATTGAAGCTATTCCCAATGAACTAAAAAATTTGATTGACCATATTAGTGAATAGAATCAACCCTACTAATGAAATTTTTTTTATGCATAAGCTTAATAATGGTGGATGAACAAACTTATAGGAGTTCCTTGAACAAATATGAAATGACTACTATGAGGAACAAGCTATTGAAGAAAGGACATCACTTGACAAAATCGAAAAAATATTTTATAACAACTTCCACGATTCACTTTTTGTCACCATACCTAAACTATTATTCAAATTTTTTATTGAGAAAGGATTTTGTCACATTGTGGAAGCACAACCACCCTTTCAGCCCAGAGGAAGCTTAGACTAGGAACAATAGTTAGGTTGGACATGGGGGGGGGGTGTCTCCAACCACATGCAGATAAGTAGATAAGAGATTATTCCAATCGAAAAAATAAATTGAGAATGAAAGCCACCAAGAAGACAAGTCCACTTATGAAACAAAACTATAGTCAAGTTTAAATAAACGAAATATATCCAAAAACTTGGCATATATAAGAGAACCAAGAAGCGGGAGGATCTAAGAAACATTTCTAGTCCACTATGCGGGAAAGGAAGCATGAAGAAACCATAAGTAAGAGTCAAGTTTCCTAAAAGACATGCCTATGTTAAGGGAAATTTGACCATAAGTTAGAGAGGGTGAGGAACCAATGCCTTCATTTGGGAAAAACTAATGGAGTTGACCTCAAAACCTTTACATATCTAGATATTTGATTTTTTGACTCTCATTGGTGTCATACCAATGATTATGATGATTGGCCCCAGTGCCAAATAGATCATCGAGCATGACTTGCACCTTGGTCTCGATGGAAATATTATTTATAGTTGGCTAGTTCACATGGATGTATTCTTTATTGGTTGATAATTTCAAAACCATTATACATAAATTGGATCATTTTCACACTTGAATATGGAAGGAATTGTTTTCATCTCTTCTACTCAAAGGATGTGGAGGTATCCCCCTTGCCAACAATTTTATCTATTAAAGTCGGGTATTAGTCAAAATCTTGATTTATCAACAAAGAGTCTAAAGAAGAGGTTAAGCTGTCTTGGGAAATGAGTCGCCATCTAGTAAAAAGTCAGTCTTCAGTCAACAGGTTGTCATCATCAATAAGTATTATAAATAATAACTGTTCGGGTAATATCAATGTTTATTTTCTTATTATGGCTATCACTCAAGTGTAGTGTCCTATTTATGAAGGGGGCAAAGATCCCATAAAACATTGCTTTGTTTGTGAAACTTTATAGGAAGATAATGCTGTTCTTGATGAGAACATGCAAATAGCAATGTTTTCAAGTGGTATCCGTAAAAGAGCTCTAACTTGGTACATGAGTTTTATTGAAAACAGGCCAAAATCTAAACAAGAAATCAAGAAGATCTTTTTGGACTTCTTCCACACTCAATACATCAAGTACTTGGTTTCTTAAGAACTTAAATAAATAGTGCAAAGAATGAGTGAATCTGTATGAGATTACGATAAAAGATTTAAAAATCCCCTCATCCAAGTGCCATCAAAGATGGACAAAGTTGTTCTCATTCAATGGTTTATTGTAGGACTATTTCCAAGAATCAAAACACCCCTAAGCTTATATGAGTTTTCCTATTGCGACGATGTTGTGAGAAAATAATAGAAATTTGAGTCATATGCATATTTCTTATTCATCCAAGTTTCCCATAGAGTTTAACAGAAGCTTGAAATGATACAAAAGACACTACAAAAACTTGCATTGCGGCACAATGACCTATGCGCATAACATTCTCATCTGAAGAAAACACAAAATATTATTGTCAGTTTGAAGACCATAGATGACATCATAATGATAGTAGGTCATTCCCCAAAGAAAGAAGATATTTACAAGAGGAAACAAGAGTATTTCCTGAAGAAAGACGAGTTGAGAATTTTAAAATAGATAAACAACATACTATTGTTACATTTGTGAAATATTTCAGCTGCATACAACAATTGAATGTCCATATAATGTCGACACGGTCAATCCAAAATGGTATGGAATATGTTGAAAAACCCAATAGAGTGCGACTGAATCATAAAGAACTTGGAAAAACAAAAATAATGACCACATAGTCTATCAGATGTAGACTGCCAAATATAAAAATCAAAGATGTTGGGAGAACAACATAAATAATGATGAGCGCAACAACATATATATCAACAAGAAGGATAACGAGGACATGGATGCTACAACAATAGTGGGAATATTCTTGATGGTCATGCAAATACAAGATGTTTTATTTTTTAGTTAAGATCATTTGATTCCTAACTTTCCTTGAATAGACAGGACATATCTCAAACTCTGTACAAAATGTGGAGTGAGGGAGCATTCTTAGGAAGACTTCTCCATCATTCTTGACAAAATTATCAATAAAAATAATCTTAACCTCTTCTTTGGTGTGCCAAAGTATGAAGTATTGAATTATAAGTACTTATAAATTGTTACAACACAAGGAACAAAAAATGGTGATAATAACTGTTAAATTAAGAAGTTATAGAATAAAGATAACAATTACTCTCGACCTCATCAACTGGAATAAATTTTCAAAAATGATTCAAGAATTTTTGAAGAACTATCCAAAGATGAAGATACACAAGCATCCAAAATAAAACTTTGAATGGACTGCTCTAGCTACTAAAAAAAGAGTAATCCATTGCATGACTGATGGATTTAGTATACACAATAAGTACTGGAACAGGTAATGAAAATATCCCTAAAATTTTGTGCATACTTAATCAAAAGACAAAATAGATATTGACCCTATAGTCGACTTAGATGTTGATGGCTACCAAAGCTCACAGGTTTTCCTCAATTTTGGGTCCCAAGAAAATATCATGAATAGAACAACGTGGAAACATCTTGGTCATCCCCATATGTAAGTATCGAGAATATATATTAATCTTGCTGACCAAGGAATAATTGAAACTATTGGCGTATGGAATAATGTTAACATTGTTATTATGTGCATAGAAACTGAAATTGATTTTGAAATAATTGATCCAAAGGAAGGAGAAAAATCCTTACCTGCATTTGTTGGTTGTCCTTGGGAACGAAAAATGAAAGAATCCATCACATTGGAAAAACCCATAATAAAACTCAAAGGATATGGAAAGAAATTTATTGTATCAATCTATCCATCCCAAGAAAATCCATGGGAAGATCCTGATGAAAATGACGGAGATATAAGAAGATTGTATCAAGTAATGGAAAATAATGAAGACTCAATCAAACCAAATGAATATGTGGAAATTCATTTGGGGTCGCGTATTTCAGTGAGACAAAATTCTGACTCAAAACTCTATGACCAAAAACTAGAAAACTATGACACACATGCAAGATAATGTTGGTCAGTAGAAGTTATCTCGCAACGAACTACAAGCAAATTCTTTGCAATACCTATCATGCCAAAATACTTGAGAAAAGAATAAGGGAGTATCTGACTTTGGCATCGACTAATTACGAACCAACCAAGCTTCCTCCTTTATGGTGTAAATAACAAGAATCAATGGTGATGCATGTAGAATAATTATCCAAGAATGTAGGTGAGCTAGGGTGACTACAAAGATTAGTATAAACGTTTACAAGCCAAGCATCTATATGGTGGGATATACACCAGTCATGCATGCAAAAATAGAAAATCACATCAACATACTTTATTGAAATATTTGGAGGGAATAAATTAATAGTCGAAGATCACTTCCCAAAATTTGTGCAAGGCCTATACCCTGACGATCACATTGAAAGATGTCAGAAAGAATGGAAAATACTAGGATATATAGATAGAAGAATATATCCCCAGTTATTTCCTAACACATTAGAGGATATCCCTAACAAGTGGTACAAGATGGAAGAAGAATGAGGAAAAATATTTAGTTGGAAAACACTTAAAGAAAATGTTATCAAAGTTTTCTCATTCTCACATGTTGAAGAGTGCTTAAAAGAAGTTGTCCAAGAGATAGATTAGTTCATCATACAACTAGACAAATCAGTTAGTACAAGTTGTAAAATCAATAGATCCAGTGAAAAATGAAACATAAACATGACATTAAAAAATTAGTCAAGTTCTCAACCAATGTGACTACAAATGAAAAATGAAAAAACTAACGGGAAAAGAATTCATTATAAAAGAGAGCATCCCTTTATGCATCAACTAGTCAAGATAGTATTAAAATTTGACACTGAAGAAAGGATTGGTGAAGATGAATGAAAATATTTCCCCCCACGATTCATAAAATTTAAAGAAGGGGAACAAAATATTGATGAATCCAAAGCACCAGAATGGATGGATGCATGAATCAAAATAAAAGAATTTGACATCTTGAATGATGGAAAACATAACATCGCTAAAATCGGTGACTATTGGTCAAATCAACAAACTTTTGAAATCGTTAATTTACTAAAATAATATCAATATGTATTCACTAATGACTATAAAGACTTAAATGGTGTTGTCCAGGAAATGAGAGAAATGAAAATTGACATCATGCCAGATGCCAAACGTGTGAAGAAAATACCTTATAATCCAGTGCATAAATATAAGGACATTGTTAAAAAGAAAATTGAAAATATGTTAGCCACATGAAATATATCTCATGGCGATCAACCGAAATGGGCCAGTCCAATGATCATGCAACCTAAGAAACATGACCTAAAATGTTTGATAATTTGTGTTGAATTTTGAGGATTAAATAAAGTAACTATGATTGACCCATTCCCGACACTATTTGATGACAACATTATCAATCAAGTCATTGGGAATGAGTGTTATTAATTCATCAATGGATTTTCTAGGTTTGAGTAGGTTCCCATAGCCAAAGATGATCAACATAATACTATGTTTATTTGTGAATTTGGATTATTTGCATACAATTTTATGCCATTTGAACTGAATAATGCCCCTACTGTATTTTCTAGAATTATCATCAAAGTGTTTCAAGAATATCTATACAAAATAATGGTTGTTTACTTCAATGATAGGACAATATATTTTGTAGTTGCTTTATCTGATGATATAAAGGTGCGTACAAATTTAGTTATCACTTAATATCAAGAAATGCATCTTTTCCACACCAATTGGAGTATTGTTAGTCCATGTAGTCTGCAAAGATGGTATAATATTCTAGCAATGATTAAAGTACTTCTTGACATGAAACCTCCAGTTAACCCCAAGCAAGTCACACTATTTCTATTGTATATAGGATACTACAGAAAACTCATCAAATATTATTTCGACATGAATTTTCCGTTGGAAGAATTGTTAAATCCAAATATTGAGTTCCATTGGATTCCATAATGTGAAGAATCATTCAAATTACTCAAAATAAAGTTGGTTGAGGTGCCAATCTTGAGATTCACATACTAGTTGAAGAAATTTCATCTGCACATTGATGCATTGGGTATTGTAGTTGGAGAAATACTCACACAACCGGGTGATGAAGGAATGGATCATCCAAATGTGTATGATAGTCAAAATATGAACAAAGGATACAAAAACTACTCCAAGATGGAGTGTGAAGGGTTAGGAATGATATTTTCCCTGCAAAAATATAGACACTATCTTCTGGATAACCCATTTATATTCTTCATGGATCAACAAGAATTGAAATACTTGGTCATTAAACCACTACATCATGGTTAGATATGTAGATGGATCCTACTATTCTAAGAATTTGAAATTGAGATATTAGTCCAAGCTTGAAATAAAACTATTGGACCCAACCATCCCTGAAGAATAGAGACCAATGAATATCGTCGGGATAGGTGATGAACATCCTAATGCACACATATTCATATTCAAATCCGTATTGAAGGAATTGGAAGACATCATAAAATTTATACTAAAAGGGAAGGTACATCCGAAACAATAGAGACAAATAGGAAAATATTAGAAATAAAGGTTGCACCGTATACCTTAAACAACATATATCTATATAATATGGGACATGATGATATAATTTTTTGGTTCATCCTTCGCCATGAAAGAAATCCATCATAGAAGAATCTCACTTCGGGTCTGCACGAGGACTCTATCAGATTAATACAACTGCAAGGAAAATTTTACAATCAAAACTATGGTTTCCAACTTTAAATAGAAATTGTAAAGTTTATGTTAGAAAATGTGGCAAACTCCAGCATATGGGTCAGCTATTGAAAACAAATAAAATGCCTCTTATATTAGTAAATCCTAATATCACATTTGAATAAGGGAAATAGACAAGTTATTGGTCCATTTCCAAATCTTGGTCGACGTAAGGGTGCGAGATACATTATTACTGTAGTTGAGTATATAAATTAGTGGGTAGAAGAAGAACCATTTGAATTATTCTCAAGTGACGTTGCAGTAAAATTTATATATGAAAATATAGTCATAAGATTTGGTGTCCTCTTACTCTTATTAGCAATCAAGGAACACACTTTATCATTAAAACAATCATTGTGTTACTAAAGGAATTTTTGGTCAACCACCACAAAAGTTCATATATCATCCACATTCGATTCATCCAATCGAGTTGTTAAACAAAACATTTTTCAAAGGATTAGATAAGTAATGTAGTGTCAATAGGAGCACCTAGGATGACAAGATATCATAAATAAAATGGGCATACCTAACAACTTATAAAAGATCAATAGGTCAAACATCGTTTAAACTAGTGTATAGATAAGAATTTTTTCTACTACTACACATCAAATTACACACTTCGTAATTTGCATAAGTATTACATCTAGATTCTGTTTGAGCTATCAACGACATAATGTTTGACTAACAAAATTGGAAGAGCAACACATACTTGCAATGCACCATTAGGAAGTACAAAAGTAGCAACAAAAGTATTGGCACGATAGAAACATTCATTGCAAATAAATTTAGTCAAATACCCAGTGCCCTTATACAATGGTCGAACAAAAGGAAATCCTAAAAATCTAGATACTAGGTGGTTAGTGTCCTATGCTGTTGAAGAATTAAATAACAATGGGTTACTACGAGTAAGAATCTACAGGGTTGGGTACTTAGAGACATTGTGAACAATGCCTGACTAGAATAATACCAAATCTAGTAATGATCTAGATGGATATCAGTGGTCAACCACCTATTCCACTGACTCAAAACAGGTTTTCCACTTTGGCAGTTGTTTTATAGCTTTTCAGAGCCCAAAATTCTAGGGCCGTTTTGAGATCCTAAATGACATTTTTTGGTGATTCAAGGGAGCATTGGTTTTGAAACACATGCATTGGATCCAATCAAGATGTTTATAGTTTGGATAGACCTTTCCAACATACTATCGAGTTCCCAAAATGGATAACATATGCAAATGTTACGTCCTCGATAAGTTGATGTATCAACTAGCCACCTCAGGGCCCACGAACCTTTTGACTATTCATATCCTAGGGTTAGGTTTAAGTTTTTTACCTCTCCAAGGACTTATAATAAAATTCTCTTCAACCTCCTGTTGTATTCAGCTAGTGACGAATGAGTGTAGACACCACATCTCTTCTCACTAGATATATAGTCACCACCATTATGGTTTCTTTTATTTTACATTATGTTCTATTTCATTAATTTTTAATAGAATTTGAGTTTACTATATCACTGTGTTTCTTGCAATATATCTATGCATGTTAATATGTATATATGCTCATTAATTTCTTTCTCACATAAATCTGGATCATTGGTATCAAAGTAATATGCTTTTGTGGTTTCTTAGTGCATGTCCCCAATGAAATATGAATATTGAGAGTTAGGTCTAGAACTAGTTGAGAATGAGGAAAAATAATATCATCGGACCAAGAAGCCTCACATTGATGGAGAAGAAAAGAGAGATGAAAAAATAGGATATCCTATTAATTTTTTACTCGAGGAATCACTCATGTGACAAAGGAACAAGATTATGGATAATTTTTCCTACATCCTTCGAGGAATGCTGGCAACAGTGGATGCACCTTCAATGAGTAGCCATTTTGGAGGTGAGACTCTATTAAAGGTACAAGTTAAGTTTGACATTTCCTTATTTGAAGGAAATATAAATGCATATGCTTTGGAAAAATGATTAAATCTATGAAAGGGTTAAATATGTCCATACAACAAAGCGTACAAAACAGATTTTGAGGTAGCGTGTGTACATAAATCAAGGCATCTATACAGCCACACATGTGGCAGAAATTTTGGGTTCCATACAATAGTTTGTCAGAGTGCTGTTCTAGCACTTTTTTCAAGATGGAAAACAGATAAGTATTGTTGTATTTTTATAAATTAAATTGTCTCTGAATAAATAAAATCTCTCTGAAGAACAGGTTTTCCCTTCGATGTTTTTCCCCGAATCTATTTGGTCAAAAATCTAAGTGTTAATTTTCATGTGTGTTTCCTACGTTAAAATTTTTGAGTAAGAGATTAGGGTTGTTATAAATTTTCAGAGTTAAAAAGTTGAAAATAAATCTCATGTGTTTCATGCTTTTAGTAAAATTTTAATTTTTTAATGGACATGCATGATGGGATTTGGGCATTAAACCATATGTAACACTAAAAGTGAAACTAGGTTAGGGTTACCAATAACTTTTCTTGGTATCAGAGCATTGTTGAAACAAGGGAAAACAAGGTTGTTGAGAAGAAACAAATCCTCTCTAGACATAGTTCTGATAAATTGGTATATGATCTCAATGTGCTTTGACCTATCATGAAACATTGGATTCTCAGAGAGCCTAATGCAACTATGATTGTCACAGTGAATAACACTAGGCCTCTACTCTTGAACAAATAAGTCTACCATGAACTTGTGAAGCCATCGTGCCTCACAACTTGCCTGACTAACTGCCATGTACTTGGCCTCTGCATAACTCAAAACAACGAACTTTTTCTTTTGAATGAACCACGACACAACTACCGATCCCAGACTGAAACAACAATCAGAAGTGCTCTTTCGGTTCAAAGCACTTACTACCCAATCTGAATCCATGAAACAAACCAAGCTCACTCCACCTGACCTCCTATAGTCCATATCATATTCTACAGTCCCAACAAGATATCTCAAAATATGTTTTGTTGTTGTCGAGTGCGCTCTCCAAGGCTCCACCATGAACTGACTGAGAGTTTTCACCAAAAAACTCATATCTAGTCTTGAGTTGACCAAATACATCAAAATACCAATAATATGACAAAACAACGTAGGATCGACTAACTCTCCCTCATAAGCATGAAGCTTCTTCTAGTTGGTAATCATGGGTGTGGACATGGGTTTGCAATCCTCAATCTGAAATCTCCTAAGAAAATATGCAACATATTTTCCTTGCACCGGGAAAACATGTCCATCCTCCTGCCACACCTCCATGCCTAAATAGTAGTGCATCAACCCAAGGTCGGTCATCTAAAACTCTGAAGCAATATATTTCTTGCATGCCTCAATCAGGTTCTCTCCTCCTATAATGAATAAGTCATCAACATATAGAAGAATAATGAGCGGAACACCTCCAACTACAATGTAATATAGGTTGGGATCTGCCTCAGTCTTATGAAACCCAATTGAAAGAAAATAAGAGTCAATCCTCGAGTACCAAGCCCGAGGGACATGCTTCAGACCATACAAGGATTTTTTCAGCTTGCAAACATGAGAATCTCTCTCATAAATCTCAAATCCCTATGGCTACTCTAGATATGCCTCCTCCTGTTGAAGAGCATTGAGGAAAGTGGTCTTCACATCCATATGATGAATCCTCCAACCAATATCTTCCACAATGGATATCACTGCTATGATCGAATAAAATATGGAAGTAGACACAAAGGTCTCATCATAATCAAATCCCTCTATATGTGAGAATCCTCATGCTACAAACTGAGCTTTGTACTTCTCAATGATACCATCTGAAGCATGCTTGATTTTATAGAGTCATTTGGAAGTCACAATAGACTTCCCTTATGGTCTCAGAACCACCTCACACACACCATTCTTCATGATGGAGTTGTACTCTTCCATCATGGAATCTCTCCAAACCTAATGTGTGGAAGCGTCCTTATAATTAGTAGGCTCAGACTCACGCAAGCTGGTCACCTATGCCATATAGATGGAAACTCTCTTAGGTTCCTTGCTCTCTCTGACCTCCCTCTTGGGTGGCCCCATGGATTCCTCTGCTTCCTTCAAAATCTCCCTAAGCCAACTTGGCTTTCTCTTCCTGGAAGTAACATCCTGTTGCAGACCCTCCTCTACATCCTCATCAGACAAATGTCTCCCTGAATAAGTACCTATGGTCTGAGATAATGTACCTGGTGAACCTGGACCAAAACTACGTGTGCCTGAATCATATGAAGGTGAAACATGTGGAACTTTGATCCATGAATTTGTCCTAGTACCAGAAGTCCCTATAGACTGAGTCCCTGAAACTAATGAACCTATAACATGTGACCCAGTCACCCCTGAGACCTTTGACCCTATTCCTTGACTTTCTGAAATATGATATACTGTCACCTATGGAGTAGTCATATGTTGTTTCTCCTCCTCCAACTCCTGATACTTATGAAAGTCTCTCTCCTTCTCAAATATCACCTCTCTCATCACCACAAATTTCCTCCATGAAGGAAGGTATAGGAGGAAATACTTTGAAGTCTCATCATAGAAAATAAAAATGCATCTCTCTCCAGTAGCCTCCAACTTTGTCCTCTTCTCAAAAGGGACATGAGAATATGTAAGGCATCCAAAAATGCAGAAGTGGACCATATTAAGATTCTTCCCAGTGAACATCTCCTTAATATTTTTACACCCCAAGGAACGGTGTGGAATCCTGTTCTGCACAAAAACAACTGTATTACAAGCCTCTACCCATAAAAAGAAAGGGAGACTCTATTCATTTAGCATGGCTTTAGCTATACCCACTATCGAATGGTTGTTTCTTTCAGCCACCCCATTTTTCTATGGAGTGTAGGGAACTGTCAAATGCCTCATGATACCATCTTGTATACAAAATTCATCGAATGCATGGGAAGTATACTCACCCCAATTGTCTGATTTGAGCACCTTGATATTCTTTCTTGTCTGGTTCTCCACAAGAGATTTGAACTCTTGAAACCGAAGAAAGAATTCCTCTGACTTCTTTCTTCTCATAAAGTAGATCCAATTCTTCGTGGAAAAATCAACAATGAAAGTAATGTAATACTCAAAATCTGTCAATGAGGAAGAAGAAATAGGACCACATAAGTTTGAATGAATCAGCTCCAACACTCCCCCTAATCTATTGTCACTGCTTGAAAAATTAGTCTTGGTGTAATTTCCCAAAGAACACCCTCTCCATACACCCCTCTTCTCTGTACTGAAATGTGGCAAACTTGTTTCATATCTCTCAGCATCCTCAAAGTTGAATGATGAAGGTGGCCATCCTCCTATGCCATAACTCACACAACTCATTGTTTCTTTAAGTGTGTGTTAGTCCATGATGTGGTTGGAAAGAAGCTTGTATAGTTTCCTGCATCTAACTCCAATCACATATGACATAGATGGACCCTCTTCTTTGGGAAATATGTAAAATTTCCCATCTAGTACATATACCCCAAGGCCTCTATCCTTAATCGTGGAAACTGACACAAGATTATTCTTCATCCCAGGGACATACAATTCATACCTCAGTAACATGGGTTCCATGGAATCCTTGTCAAAGAGGACTGTCCCACGCCCAACTGCTCTCACCGTTGTATAATCGCCCACTACAACCTCTAACTCCAAGCATGTCTCTGACACCTATATGAACATGTCTCAAATACCTGTCACGTGACTCAAAACTCCACTATCAATGTACCATGTGGAGGAAGTAGTGGAATCACTCACTGAATGCCAAATGACCATGGAATGCTACATATGGTCCTCAAAATCCCTGTTGGTGATGGATGATTCTCTCTCTATATCACCACCAACAAAGAGAGAAAACTCTCTCTTGAATCTAGAAACATACTCATCAATATATGTTGAAGTTGTTGTTTGTTGTTTCTTCTTATTCTTGTTTAGGCATTGTCCAACTTAATGCCCAAACTTCTCACAAGCAAAGCATTTCACATTTCTCATATCCTTCTTCACACCATCCTACTACTTGGTTCCACCCATCGAACTCTTCTTGAGCTTCTTCTTCTTTCCTTTCACTTCTAATGCCACATTCTCCTCATCTTCCTTGTTGTGAGATGTGCTGCCCTATACATATCCCCTGCGGGTCTCCTTCTGTATGAAAACATACTAAAGACAATCCCATGAGGCATGTTCTAACGAGAAGCCAGTGAATCCACAAATATAGCCCATGGCTTCATCACACCATTCAAGGTTGTGCGTACCAACTCACCACTCTCTATCACCTCCCAAATAGCTCCAAGCTCATCAGGAACCTGCATAATCGTGGTGAGGTAAGTGGTCATATTCGTACCCTTTTTCATTTAAACGCTCTTTAACTTCTTATGAGAATGGATTCATAATAGGATCTAGGATCCAAGGGGATTCTCACAATTCGATATTACACACATTTATGCACAAAAACAATAGAAAGAATGAAATTATCATGTACAAGTGTAGTCAATAGCTGATATTATTATCACTGTACAACATGTAAATATGTCTGGATCAGGTTTATATTACATTAGGGAGAAATAGTTAGCCTTTGGAGGCCATATGGATGCATACAAGTGTCAGGATAGGATTTGATCTCAAACATTAGAGGAAATTTGAGGTATAAAATGGGCCTCCTAAGGAAAATAATAAAATAATATTTATTAATTTTTGGAGGAAGAAGGAAAAAACTATTTTTGTTCGTATTTTCAACATATCTCCGTGTGTTTTTACTCAAATTTCGAGTGGGAGGGATTGTTGGATGTGGAATCAAATTCTACATCCAACGAGTACCCACACTGCATACTTTCCATAGACCACGCTACCCCAAAACAAGAAATACCCGAAAGAACATGATGATGATGTCATCATCACATTTTTTTAGGTATTTCTTGTTTTTGGGGTAGCATCATTATCATGTTTTTTTAGGTATTTACTGTTTTTGTGGTACTATGGTCCATCAAAATTATGTAGTACTCTTTGGATGTGGAATTAAAATTATGCACCCAACGAGCCCTCTCGCTCGAAATTTGAGTAAAAACAAGGAGATGTTGAAAATACGAACAAAAAAGTAGTTTTTTATATGAAAAATATGTCAAGTCAACCATTATGGTTGACTCATTTTATTTAAATTCTATTTTTTCTTGAATTCCAACTCACAATAATTTATTGTTGGCTCGTTTTCTTATAAGGCCCATTTTAGACCCCAAATTTCCTCTAATGACCCGCCTAGGTGAACCGATGAACTCCCAAACCATCCCAAACGGTCATGAATTCATGTGTGGACATGGCTGGATCATGTTGAAACATAAATGAGGTTAGGTTACATGTGCTTTAGCACATGGGTGAGTGGGAGTGGCTCTAGGAAGGAATAAATGCCCAAGGAGAGCCAAAAACCACCAAATACATGCACTAGCACCTATGGTCAAATTGTTTCCATGATTTAAGGGACGAGGAGCGCACCAATACTAATCTACCATTAATGAGGGAAGCTAGACTATCTGAACGATCAAATTGGAGCACCTCAACTACAATAAATGAGTCCAAAACACCTAATAGACCAAGGTTGATCAACATAACCTAAGTTTTGGACCATGTGACATAGCATAGAAGCTAACGAAATGTATCCTATGTGTATGATCATGGTATTAATGTGGATTATTGATCTAACACACCCCCATAAGCCTAACTTAGTACAACTTAAACATATTATTGAGGCCTTGGCAACTAAGGATCAAGTCACCTCATAAAAAAAAATATTTTTCAATAAAAACAAGGTAAGGAGGAAAACCTCATGGTAATAAAACCTCCCCAATAAAATGGACGTGAAGAAAAATATGAAAGTAAATATCAACCATCACCATGTGTCACCCACTCCAAGAAGGGATCTCAGATAGGTGAATGTATTATTTGTGAAAATCTTGGTGAATATGTCAGCGGTTTGATCTGCAGATGGGAAATACTACAAGGATATCACCTCCTCATGCACCAAGCTCCGGATGTAGTGCATGTGTATATCAATGTGTTTGAACTTTGGTCCTCTATCTCTACACTATATTAGTGGAAATAATGATTTCACTTTGATTGTCAAACCAAACGATTGTGGGTGAATCAAATGCAAATCCAAGTTCCCCAATAATACCTTGCAACCACACACATTGTGTAGCTGCATTCACTGCTCCTCTATACTTGGCCTCAATTGAAGAGAGGGATATGGAATGTTGTTTATTTCTTGACCAGAATATGGGACCATGTGAAAGCATGAAGAAATAACCTGAATTTGAATTCCTATCAATGGAATCTCCATCCCAATAAGAATCAGTAAATCGAACTAGTTCTAGTGGAGAACTAGTAGCATAGTGTACCCCAAAGTGTTTGGTTCCTTGCACATAATGCAATATTCCTTTTGCAGCCTTCCAATGGATCTCATGAGGCTCCTGAATATATCTAGAAACAACAGCTACAACATATTCCAAATCAGATCGAGAGTGTGTAAGATACAACAAACTCCCAACTAGTTGTATGTACAATGAGTTGTCCACCAATGGAGATGCACCAAATTCACCTAGTTTTATCCCTGAAAGGAATGGGTACTTGCATGCCTTACATTCAGCCACTTTAAAATTCAATAACAAGTCTGTAAAATAATTTTGTTAGCTGACCTTGATCCCTGCTTCAGATTGCTCAATTTCTAATCCAAAAAATTGCCTCAACAAACCAAGACCAATCATGGAGAATTCACTGTGCAAAGAAGACTTAATTGATCCAATATTTTTAGTGCAGTTACATGTAATAAAAACTTCATAAAAATATGACACTATGACCTACAATAATTCACTAACATGCTGCAAATACAAATTAGGATCAAATTTACATCTTTCAAAGGAAAGCGAAAACATAAAATTGTCCATCTTGGCATACCAAGCCTTGGAGGCTTGCTTGAGGCCATAGAGATAATTATTTAACCTTCATAAAAGTGAAGGATCGTGAATGAAACCTTCAGGATGCTGCATATAGATCTCATAATGAAGTTCAACATGAATAAATTCACTATTCACATCCATGTGGTTAACGTCCCAGCACTTAGATGTAGCTATGGCTAAAACTAGCCCGATAAAGTCCATCTTTGCAACCAGTGCAAATGTCTCTGTATAGTCCACTCCATGGAATTGAGAGAATCCTGTAGCAACCAACTTGGACTTATATTTGATATCAGAACCATCAGCAGCCACTTTGGTCCTATATATCCACTTACACTACACTAGTTTCATCTTGGAGGGCAAGGGAACCAATTCCCAAGTCTCATTGTCTTGCAATGACTTGAACTCTTCTTGAATGCTTGTTTTTCATATTGGGTCGAGCGATACTTATTAATATGTCTGAGTATAAGATCCAACTATCATCAAAGACCTCTCATATAGATTCAATTCACAAGTTGAGAAAGCATTGTGAAATTGAGATCTAGTCTTTCTACAGTCTAGTAGATCTCTAGCAAGATACCCATTTGCTTCAATGGTTTTCTCATCCCACTTGGGATGAATGGGTGAGTCATAATATGAATGCATGTCATCATAATCATAATCATCAATATTATAATCATAAAAATTAGAGGAAGTAGCATGAATTACATCATCATGGAGTGGATGATTTGAGCATTTCCCCTCAGCCAGTTCGATCTCCTGCACAGGCTCTTATTTGAACTGTACACTCCTTTAAATTAATTTTTTATGAGATGAGGGATCAAAGAGATTATAGACCATTGGATATTCAACATATCCAACTATAATGGACTCCCTTATTTTAGGTTTCAAGGCCTTTCTCTTCTCTCGAGGAATCCTAGCCCAAGCCTTTGAGTCAAAAACCCTAAAATGAGAAACACTTGGCTTGTGACCACTCCAAGCCTCATATGGAGTTTTTCCATCCAAATACTTGTGTAGAGATATTTTTTGGACATATGCAACACAGTTTTTAGCTTTATCTCATAGCCTAGGATTCAAATCCTTTGTTTCCATCATACAGGTTTCCATCTCTTTGAGAGCCCCGTTCTTGTGCTCTGTAACACCATTCCGTTGTGGTGTGTAGGGCACAAAATGTTGCATTTGAATGCCACATTATTCACAAAGATGCTACAAATGCTTATTTACATACTCCTTACCATCTTTAGTCCTAAGAACCTTCATATTTTTCCCACATGCATTCTCAACTAAGGCTTTGTAAACTTTGAAAGTCTAAAAAAACCTCATATTTTAGCTTGAGAAGATACACCCAATAGTACCTTGATAAATCATCTATGAAGGTCAACACATACCTTGAATTCCCATCTGAGGGTGTGGGAAGAGGACTTATCATGTCTGAATGGATCAGATCTAGTACTTGGACAGCTCTCCTTTCCTTTCCTTTCTCATATCTGCGCTCTGCATGCTTTCCCATTACACATCTTTTGCATGTGCTATTTGAGAACTTGATGGTAGGAAGCCATTCCACCATGTTTTCTTTGCTCAATGAATAAAGGTACCTATAGTTGAGATGAGCATATCTCTCATGCCATAAATTTCTTGTCTCATTGGCATGTGACAGAAGCGCATTCCCTTGTGAGTATGGAAGAAAATGAGAGAATTTGTACATTCTCAAATCATGGTCAACAAAACCCACTGCCACAACTTGCCTTGTAGAGACTTTTGATATCTCCACATCATTTTGAGTAAATGTTACTCTCTTAGCTGTACCAGTGTGTGTCATTTGATAGACATATAGTAGGTTCAGTGCTAGATCAAGCACAAACAACACAGTGTTGAAGTACCCATCTTCAAGATCAATCCTGTCAATCCATTTGGCTTGAAGTAACCATTTTTTTAGGCATTGTCCACAACATTATACATTATTTATGGGAAAAGAGAAACACATTTGTATTAATTTAAATGAGGAAAGAATTACAACCAAATCCTTGATGTTGGGACTTCTCCCTACAAGCCTTTCACTCTCAAAATTCAACCTCTTTGTCTCTCGTTCCTAAAGGAATTTCAATAACATAAAGGTGCTTTCTGGTCCTCCATAAACCATGAAGGTGACCTTATATGTATAGGCAAAAAGGAAATCAAATGGGTGGATATTTTTTTGGAATAAGTTGAGGGATCATCCCTAGGGGTTAGGGGTTCAACTGCCACCTAATCTACTTGGTTAGGATAATCCTCCTTGAGGGATTTCTTCTATAAATATCTGAAACCCTCTCCTTTTTTCCTTTTATTGAGTGTTGATGTTATTTGCACACTAGCAACAAGATTTAGGAATATCCAATGCTCCTTGCTCAAAGACAAGGAGTGTCACTGACACCTTTTGTTGACTAGAAACTAGTGTTAGCCTTTGTTGACGCCTTATGTTAAGAGGAAAGGTGCATCATAGATCCTAGAAATGAGCTTCTAACAAGGAAAAATTCCTCCAAAAAGTATTTTTGCATATGAACTTCAAGGATCTAGGGAAAATGACAATATTTTAGTGCAACAGAATGTTTCTATCACAAAAATAAGACATGGAGTATTGATTGGGAGTGCTCGAAATGAGAATCTCTACCAGTGACTGATGAGCCGTAGTTGTTAGCCTTCATATGTTAGCTTTCCATCTAACACAACCACATTGTCATCAAATGCACTGCACCATAAAGGAAATCTAACTCGAGTTGGCTTTTCTTCTAACAACATTACACAATGAATCAAAACTAACACGTGTTATACTTCTAATTATTTTTCCATCTAACACAACTGTATTTCATCAAATACATTCCACAATGAATGAAATATAACTTGAGTTATATTTCCTTCTAATAATATTGCACGATGAATTAAAACTAACGTGTGTTAGCATTTATATGCTAGCTCTCCATCTAGCACAACCACATTGTTGTCCAAGTGACATTTCAATATGAGGAAAATCGAACTTGGGTTAGTTTTCCTTCTAAAAACATTGCACAATCAATGAAAGCTAAACCATGTTATCCTTCAGATGGTATATTCCCATCTAACACAACCACATTGGCATCAAATACATTGTGCCATGAAGGAAATTTGACTTGTGTTAGCATTTCTTCTAACAAAATTGCACAATGAATGAAAGATAATGCATGTTATCCTTCATACATTAGCTTTCCATCTAACACAACCACATCATCATCAAATGCATTACACAATGAAAGAAATCTAACTCTGGTTAGCTTTCCATCTAACAACATTGCACACAAAATGAAAGATAATGCTTGTTAGCATTTATATGTTAGTTTTCCATTTAGCACAATCACATTGTCATAAAATACATTGCACCAAGAAGGAAATTTGACTCAAGTTAGCTTTCCTTCTAACAAAATTTCTTGGTGAATCAAAGCTAAAGCATGTTAGCCTTGATATGTTAGATTTTCATCGGACACAATCACATTACCATCAAATACATTGCAACATAAAGAAAATATAACTCGGGTCAGATTTCCTCCTAACAAATTTGCACGAGGAATGAATTCTAGAGGATGTTAGCCTTCATATGTTATGTTTCCATCTAACAAAACCACAATGTCATCAAATACACTGTACCGTGAAGAAATTCTAAACTGAGTTAGATTTCCTTCTATAACAACATTGTACTGTGAATCAAAGCTAATGTGTATAAGCCTTCATGTGTTAGCTTTCCATATAACACAACTACATTGTCATCAAATACATTGTACCATGAAGGAAATATGACTCGGGTTAGCTTTCCTTGTAACAACATTGCATGATGAAAGAAAAATAATGCATGTTAGCCTTCGTACATTAGTTTTCCATCTAACACAACAACATTGTCATTAAATACATAGTATCTTGAAGGAAATCTAAGTCCGGTTATCTTTCATTCTAACAACATTGAATTGTGAATGAAAGCTAATGTGTGTTAGCCTTCATAAGCTAGATTTCCATCTAACACATCAACATTTTCATCAAATGCATTACACCATAAAAGAAATCTAACTCGGTTTAGATTTCCTTCTAATAACATTGCACGGAGAATGAAATATAATACATGTTAGGCTTCATATGTTAGCATTCAATCTAACATGACCACATTGTCATCAAATGCAATGCACCATGATGGAAATATGAAGCTTTCCTTCTAATAACATTGAAAGGTTAAAGAAATTTAATGCATATTAGCCTTCATATTTAAGCTTTCCATTTAACACAACCACATTGTCACTAAATAAATTGCACCATGAAGGAAATCTAATTTGGGTTATCTTTCCTTCTAACAACATTACACAGTGAATGAAAGATAACATGTGTAATCCTTAATATGTTATATTTCCATCTAACACAACCATATTATCGTGATTCTTCAAATACATTATGCCATGAAGGAAATCCAATCCGGGTTTGATTTTATTCTAACAACATTACAAGGTGAATGAAAGCTAGCATGTGTTATACTTCATGCTTTCACTTTCTGTCTAACACAGCCACATCATCATCAAATGCATTACACCAAGAAACAAATCTAACTTAGGTTATATTTCCTTCTAACAACATTGCATGGAGAATGAAAGATAACGTGTGTTAGACTTCCTATGTTAGCTTTGCATCTAGCATGACCACATTTTAATCCAATGCATTACACCATAAAGGAAATCTAACTTAGGTCAGATTTTCTTCTAAGAACATTGAATCATGAAAGAAGGTGGATGCATGTTAGCATTCATATGATATATTTCCATATAACACAACCACATTGCAATCAAATACATTGCACCATGAAGGAAATCTAACTCGGGTTAGCTTTCCATCTAACAACATCACATGGTGAATGAAAGCTAATGCGTGTTAGCCTTCATATGTTAGATTTCCATCTAACACAACCACATTGTAATTAAACGCATTACACTATGAAATAAATCTAACTCAAGTTAGCTTTCCTTCTATCAACATTGCATAAAGAATGAAAGATAACACTTGTTAACATTTATGTGTTAGCTTTCCATCTAATATGGCCACATTGTCATCAAATACATTGCTCCAAAAGAAATTTTTACTCAAGATATATTTCCTTCTTACAACATTTCATATTTAATGAAATATAACACATGTTATCCTTCATATGTTAGTTTTCAATCTAACGCAACCACATTGCCATAAAATACATTGAATCATAAAGGAAATCTAACTTCGGCTACCTAATCTTCTAACAACATTGCACAGAGAATAAAAGATAATGTGTGTTAGTATTCATATGTTATATTTCTTCTCCCACAACCATGTTGTCATAAAATACACTACACCATAAAGGAAATCTAACTTGAGATACCTTTCCTTATACCAACATTGCACGGTTAATTAAAGATAATGTGTATTTTCCTTCATGTGTTACCTTTCCATCTAACACGACCACATAGTTGTCAAATACATTGCATGATGAAGGAAATCGAACTCGTGTTATCTTTCATTCTAACAAAATTGCACGGTGAATGAAAGCTAACAGATGTTATCCTTATCCGTTAGTTTTCCATCTAACACAACCACATTGTCATGAAATAAATTACACCTCTGAGAAAATATTACTTGAGTTAGATTTCCTTTTAACAACATTGGATGGTGAATGAAAACTAATGCATGTTATCCTTCATATGTTAGCTTTCCATCTAACACAACCACATTGTCATCAAATGCATTACACCATGAATGAAATATAACTTTAGTTATATTTCCTTCTAACAACATTCCACAAAGAATGAAAGATAGTGCATGTTAGGAATCATACATTACTTTTCCATCTAACATGACCACATTGTCATTGGATACATTACACCATGAAGGAAATATGACTCAGGTTAGTTTTCCTACTAACAATATTACATGGTGAAAGAAAGTTAACATGTGTTAGTCTTCATTTGTTAGCTTTCCACTTAACACAATCACATTGTAATCAAATAAAATACACCACGAAAGAAATCTAACTTGAGTTAGCTTTCCTTCCTATAGAGTTACATGGTAAATTAAAGCTAACGCATGTTATCCTTCATATATTAACTTTCCATCTAACACAACCATATTGTCGTCAAATACGTTGTACAATGACGGAAATCAAACTTGAGTTAGATTTCATTATAACAACATTGCACAATGAATGAAAGCTAATGCATGTTAACCTTCATATGTTAGTTTTCCATATAACACAACCACATTGTCATCAAATACATTACATCATGAAGGAAATATGACTCGAGTTAGATTTTCTTCTAACAACATTGCATGATAAATGAAAACTAATGCGTGTTATCCTTTATACTTTAGCTTCCCATCTAGCACAACCACATTGTCATCAAATGCATTACACCATGAAAGAAATCAAACTCGGGTTAGCTTTCCTTCTAACAACATTCAACGGAGAATGAAAGATAATGTGTGTTAGCCTTCATATGTTAGCTTTGCAGCTAACATGACTACATTGTCATCAGATACATTGTACCATGAAATACATATGAATTAGGTTAGTTTCTCTTCTAACATTGCACGGTCAAAAAATTTACCACATGTTTTCATATGTTAGCTTTACATCTAACACATCCACATCGTCATCAAATACATTACACCATAAAGAAAATTTGACTCATGTTAGATTTCCTTCAAACTACATTGCATGGTGAATGAATGCTAACGCATGTTAGGCTTCATACATTAGTATTCTATTTAACACAACCACAATTTAATCAAATGCGTTACTGCATGAAAGAAATCTAACTCGGGTTAGCCTTCCTTCTAACAATGTTGCATGGAGAATGAAAAATAATGCGTGTTAGCCTTCATATGTTAGCTTTCCATCTAACATGATCATAGTGTTATCAAATACATTGCACCTTAAAGTAAATTTGACTCAGGTTAGATTTCATTCTAACAACATTGCACGGTGAAAGAACATTAACATGTGTTATCCTTCATATGTTAGCTTTCCATATAACACAATCACAATGTCATCAAATTAATCCCACCATAAAGGAGATCTAACTCGAGTTAGCTTTCCTTATAACAAAATTACAAGTTGAATGAATGCTAACTCATGTTAGCCTTCATATATTATCTTTCCATCTAACACAACCCCATCGTCATCAAATACACTGCACCATGAAGGAAATATAACTCGAGTTAGCTTTCCTTCTAACTAAAATTCACTGTGAATAAAATATAATTCATGTTAGCCTTCATATATTAGTTATCCATCTAAAACAACCACATTGTGCCAAATACATTGCATGGTTAAGTAAATCTAACTCAATTTATCTTTCCTTCTAACATCATTGCACAGTCAATGAAAGATAACACATGTTATCCTTCATATCTTAGCTTTCCATATAACACAACGACATTGTCATCAAATACATTGCACAATGAAGCCAATATGACTCGAGATAGATTTACTTCTAACAACATTGCATAGTGAATGAACGATAGCACATGTTAGACATTATGCATTAGCTTTCCATCCAACACAAATGCATTGTCATCAAATTCATTTCACCATGAAAGAAATCTAACTCAGGTAACCTTTTCTTCTAAAACAATTGCACAGAAATTGAAAGATAACATGTTTTAGCCTTCGTATGTTAGATTTCCGTCTAACATGATCACATTGTCATGAAATACATTACACCATGAAGGAAATGTGATACGGGTTACCTAGGTGCACGACAGGGACAACAGTTTGATTGTATGAATTGAGTACTGTTATGGAAAAATCATATTAATAATAAGCAAATCATGAAATACACTACTTATTGAAACCTACACACACACACAAACAATATGCAAGAATTTGAACCAATGTTTGTTACTTCATTACTGTTGTATTACTGCTCCATTACTAGAATAATGTAATGCTTAAATAGAGTGTTGAGAATGCTTGGTTTGTATACGTGTTACGTTTAGTTACACGATAAGTTGCAACTGTTCCATAAGTTCAACCATTACATACGATTGGAAGACAGAAAACACAACCTATCGTAGTTCGTTAGTGTTGACGATGCATGTTAAGGTGTTGAATCCGTCGAAGTCAATATTGAACCTGTCAAAGTTGTGTCAAGGTGTGAAACTTGCCAAAGTATATATTGGCATTTGTCGTCTCTGACAAAGAATGCCAACTTCTGGGTGGATCATACCTCCTTCCTTAAGAAAAAATGGTCCCCATCGTTTGCTCGTACATATGAGGAAACTTGTTGGTTATCAGTAGCAGAGTACTATTTTCCTTGTGTTGGGAGATGTCCAACTTTAGCCACCAGAAATAAGGGAATTGTGTTCATCCTTGTATAGAATGTTTTTCATCCTATAATCGTGTCACCACAAAGAGGCTCATGAACATCTGGATGGATGTCTTCGGGTTTTTTTGTATGCAAGCCGTTCTATTCAAATAGTGGTGCATGGTATGGTCAATATAGATCCACATTAAATTCTGGATGCAGACACAGGAATGAAGGAATGTCGAGCTGGAAAGAATTTTGTCCAATATTCTTAAGAATAATGTGCATACCATATCGCAAAGGCTTCCGCTTCCTGTAGGGACTAGTGAAGACTTCCTTCTTAGTATGCAACTAGACCTAATTCTCAATTTGAAATGAAAGAGGGATATAATGCTTATCGTGTTGGGCCTTAGATTTTGCATTAGCTCATTTCAACATTTCTTGTGCTTGTTTTTTGGATGTCATAGATTTGATATCAAAACTTCAATGTTTTTTGAACTTCTCATCGGTCAAAGTCGGTGTCATTCAACTGTTTTTATTAACTAATCAATTCAATGATCGCTAAGGATTGAAATCCATAAAAGATCTAAAATGGAATCTTGCACGTAGATATGTACTGATCACGACTGTAACTGTGTTGTATATATGGGATACTTTCATCCCATGTCTGACGATGCTTGTGGTTGTACATGCAGAGTAGTTGTACTACCAAGTGATTCACAACTTCTTTCTATTCGTTTGTCTAAGGATGAAAATTTGTTGATAAGGAGAGTCTTGTGTTGAGTTGTTTCTAGAGAGTCTTCCAAAATATGCTAAAAAATATAGCATCTCTCTCGGAAATGATGGTTGTTGGTAATCCATGATGTTTCCATACATGTTCGAAGAAGAGCTAAGCATACTCCAACGTTGTCGTTGTCTTCTTGCATGGAATGATATTGGCCATCTTGGAAAATATGTCGACTACTACTAAGATTGAATCATGCTGATGCTTGGTAGTAGGATATCCTTTCAAGTAGTCCATAGAAATATATTCTCATGGTCAACTAGTAAGTGACAAAGGCGTATACAATCCTTGTCGTCGATTAGGAAATTTAGCAATGGAAAAAACCATGCATGATCAAATATACCTGTTGACGTCAGACATAAGTGAAGGACAATAAAATTTTGGAGGATGGAAAGGATCTTCACTACTCCAAAGTGTCCCGCAATCTTGTTGTAGTGTATGTCCCAAATGAGCTTATGTCGGTACACAAAGTTTTCCAAGCTATTATATTGAATGTATCTCTTAGGAATAGTCAGTAGTGGATGACGAGTTGGTTTGAAGCTGTTGATAAATTACAAAAAAGTCACAATCTATCGAATACAATTGAGGACAAGTAGTGGTGTCATAGCCTTGCATACTCATCACTATAAAAAGGAGATTAATTGGTGGTAAGCTAAGATAATCGGTTGCAGCATTGGATTTACCTTTCTAATACTTAATTTCCAACTGAACTTGTTGCAGGTAATTAATCCACTTGAGTTGTTGATTGTTTATAAATTTGACTAGCACAAGATGAAATTTAAAGTCTTGCGGTTAGTAAGAATGATCGTGTCCTTGTCAAGAATGTAATGTCTCCATTTACTTAAGGGCTTGTACAATGACACAATTCCTTTTCATACATCAAATACCTTCTAACGGTGTCATGGAAAGTTTTGGAATGAAAATTGATTGGGTGACCAGACTGAGTGATCACTGCACCTAAGGAATAGGCCTAAGCATCCATCTCAATATCAAAGGGATGATGCAAATCACGTAACACAAGTATCGGTGTAGTATAGATCTTGTGTTTGAGCTGCTCAAAATCTTATTGTTGTGTTGATGTCCATTTGAAGACAATTTTTCTATTTCCCTTAGTCAACTAATTCAAAGGCCAGGATATGTGATTAAAGTCGAGTATGAATCGTCGATAAAAAATTGCCAAACCAAGAAAAATTCTTATTTGATGAATGTTTTGTGGAACGGGACACTCTTTAAGGATTTGTACTTTGTCTGGATTGACGTGAATGCCTGTAGAGTCAATTACATGCCCCAAATATTTGATGTTGTTCATCCCAAATTTTTATTTTTCCATGTTCAAATAGACTCAATGTTGTCGAAGCGTGTCCAGGACTTGTTGAAATTATCGTACATGTTCTTCCCATGATCGACTAAAAATCAAGATATCGTCTAGGTAGAAAATGAAACACTTGCTGATAAAAGGTTGGAGAATGTCATCCATATATCGCATGAAGTTCGTGGGTGCATTTGTTAAGCCGAAAGGCATGACTAACCAGTCAAACAATCCTTCCTTAGTTTTGAAATTAGTTTTCCATACACGGTAGTATCGATTGAAATTTGATGATATCCCGACTTGAGGTCGAGCTTAGTAAAGAATTTATCACCTTTTAGACAGTTGATTAGTCTATCTATCCTTGGAAGAGGGTATCTATTCTTTACCAAAAACTTGTTGATATCTCGGTAGTCAATGCACATGTGCCCAGTCCCATCTTTCTTTGGAACAAGGATGACTAGACTTCCACAAGGATAGGAGTTGGGCTGGATGTGACATTTGTTGATCAAATCTTGAATCAGTCTGCGAATCTCTTCATTCTCGATAATGGATCTTCTGTAAACATATGTGTTAGGTAATGAATAAGCAGGAACAATTTCAATGGAGTGTTTTACCTGGAAACGTAGAGGTACTCCATATGGATCTTGAAATACGTTGAAGTATTCATCAAGGATATTGTCGATTTGTTGTTGTTTTCGGGAGTTGCATGATCCAGGTCGTGCCTAGGTGCATGCTTGGCACAACAATCGACTAAATGAGTCGAGATCTATTGTTGTGGAAACATATAAAGAGATACAACAAATAAGGAAAACACACTAGGTCGACAAGAAATATACACACAAACAATATGCAAGAATTCGAACCAATTTATTACTTCTGCTCCATGAAATATGGAGGAATTAGATGATGATCATAAAGATTTCTATGTTACATAATGTACATTCTTATGTAGAGGATGCTGAGACATTTTGGTGACTACCTGCTACGTTCAGTTACAAGAAGTTATAATGGTCAAAAGTTCAACCATCGCAGAGCATGTTGATATGCTTTCGTCTACAAACTTGTCGACTAAACATGTCGAGGCAAACCTGGTGAGAAAAACCTGTCGGCTGGCTAGGCAAACCTATCGGCTAAAGGTTGGATCATTCCTCCTTCCTTAAGAAACAATGGTATCCACTGTGTATTCGTTCAGGTGAGGAAACTTTTCAGCGACTTCATTAGCAGAGTACCATTTTCCTAGTGTGGGGAGATATCCAACTTTAGCCACTTGAAACAAGGGAATGGAGTTCATCCTTGTAAGGTTTATGCATTGTCCCACAACGGTGTTACAAAGAAGAGGTTTTTGAACATCTGGATGGATTTCTTCAGGTTCCAATTTCTACAAGTCGTTCTGTTCCAACAACGGTGCATGGTATGGTTGAAGCAGATCTACATTGAAAACTAGATGTAGGCCAAGGCATGCAGGAATATCGAGCAGAAAAACATTTTATCCAATATGTTTAAGGATATTGTATGGACCATATCGCAAAGGTTTCATCTTTCTGTATGGACCACTGAAGCGCTCCTTCTTTTGACGTAACCATAGCTATTCCCCAATTTGGAATGAATGAGGAATACAATGCTTATTGTGTTGGGCCTTAGATTTTTCATTTGCTCGTTGAAACATTTCATGTGCTTTCTTCTGGATGTTGTATATTTGATCTTTGAATTTCAATGCTTTCTCCACTTCTCTTCCTTCAAATTCGGTATCATTCGACTATGTCAAGGAACTGATTAATTCGATAGGCACTGAGGGTTGAAATCTGTAACATATGTAAAATGGAATATTTCTTGTAGAGTTGTGTTGAGCACGATTGTAGCTGTGATGTATGTATGGAATGTTTTCATCCCATGTTCGATGATGCTTGTGGTTGTACATGTGAATCAATTGTACGACTAAGCAATTTACAACTTTTGTTTGTCTGCGGGTGGAAGGATGTCGACAAAGAAAGTCTCATGTCAATTTTTTCCTAGAGAGTTTGCCAAAAGGTGCTGACAAATATAGAATCTATGTCAAAAATAATGGTCATTAGAAGGACATAGTGTTTCCACACATGTTCAAAGAAGAGCTAAGCAGTTTGTTGTGTTGTCGTAGTCTTCTTGCATGGTATGAGTATATCCATCTTGGAAAATCTATCAACTACTACTAGTATCGCGTCATGTTGATGTTTGGTAGTAGTATATCCCATCAATTAGTCCATAGAAATAGATTCCCATGGTCAAATAGGAACAAGAAGGGGTGTATACAATCCTTGTCGTCAATTCGGCGGTTTAGCAATGGCACAAACCATGCATGATCAAATGTACTTGTTGACGTCAGATTTAAGTGAAGGCTAGTATAAATACTTTTGGAGGATAACAAGTGTTTTTGCAACTCCAAAATGTCCTGCGGTCTTATTGTAGTGCATGTCTCAAATGAGCTTCTGTCTATGCTCACCGATTGGTACACAAAGTTTTCCAAGCTTGTATAGCAAGGTGTCCTTTAGGAAGTAGTCAGAAATCAACAACTTGTCGGTCTAAAGATGTAGATATATTTTATAAAAAATGCAGTCTACCAAATACAATTGAGGCCAAGTAGTGGTGTCATAACCCTGCATACTTATCACTATAGACAATAGAGTAATGGGTGGTTTGTTGAGACAATTGGATGTGGCATTGGATTTGCCTTTCTGATACTTAATTACCAACTAAAATTGTTGCAGGTAATTAATCCACTTGAGTTTTTAGGTTGTATGTAGTTTCGAGTGATTCAAAGTGAACTTCAAAGGATTATGGTCAGTGAGGATGACCGTTTCCCTGCCGAGAATGTAGTGTCTCCATTTCTTAAGAGCTTGCACAATGATGTATAGTTCTTTTTCATATTTAGAGTACCTCTTGACTATGTCGCTGAAAGTATTGGAATGAAATGCGAATGGGTGACCTGACTGAGTGATCACTGTGCCGAGGGAATAGTCTGATGCATCTGTCTCAATCTCAAAGAGCTGATGCAGATCAGGTAACACAAGTACTGGTGCAGTACGAAGCTTGTTTTTTATTTGTTCAAAATCTTGCTATTGTGTTGGTGTCCATTTGAAGACAGTTTTCCCATTTCATTTCATCAACTGATTCAAAGGCCATGTGATATGACTGAATCCAAGTATGAATCGTCTATAGAAATTCACCAAACTAAGAAAACTTCTTAGTTCATGAATGTTTTGAGGAATGGGCCAATATTTGAGGATCTGTACTTTTTCTGGATCAACATGAATGCCTACAGAGTCAATTACATACCCCAAATAATTGATGTTGGTCATCACAAATGAGCATTTTTCCATGTTCAGATATAGCCGATGTTGTTGGAGAGTGTCAAAAAATTGTCGAAGTTTCTTGACATGTTCTTCCCATGATCGATTGAAAATCAAGATATCGTCGAGAAAGAAAATGACACATTTATCAATGAAAGGTCGTAGAAGGTCATCCATATATCTCATGAAGGTTTCAGGTTCATTGGTTAAGTTGAAAGGGATGACTAACCATTCAAACAGTCCTTCCTTGGTTTTGAAAGCCATTTTCCATACATTAGTGGACTGAATTGGAATCTGGTGGTATCCCGACTTGAGGTCGAGTTTCATAAACAACTTAGCACCTTTCAGATTATTGATCAGTTCATCAATCCATGGAAGAGGGTATATGTTCTTCAATGAAATTGTGTTGAGAGCCCGGTAGTCGATGCACATGTGCCAAGTATCGTCTTTCTTTATAACTAAGACGACTGGACTTCCACAAGGAGAGAAGATGGGGCAGATATGATCCTTGTCGATCAAATCCTAGATTTGTCTATGAATCTCTTCATTTTCGAGAATGGATCTTCTGTAAATAGATGTGTTAGGTAATGAAGAACTAGAAACAAGTTCAATGGAGTGTTTTACCTGAAAGTGTAGAGGTAATCCGTCTGGTGCTTGAAATATGTTCTAGTATTCTTCAAGAATGTTGTCGATTTGTTTTTGTTGTCAAGAGCTGTGTTGGTCTGTGAGTTGACTCATTGCTACATTCTTCCTTGAATGTTGAGGCTTTATCATGATTAATGCAAAATTTTGAGCATGATTGATAAGATTCTTCGTTTGTTTGGAAGATATCATAGCAACCGTTGATGTGGGTTGTCGCTCTGGTATGCCATACCATTGGTTTCATATTTTGACAATGACCTTCTGAGGCTGTGACTGATATGTATCGTGTCGATCCCATAGGTAGGGTTTACTGAATAGGGCGTCGTCTATGGAAAGTGGTGCCACATCACAGAGTGCCTCATCTTCAAAAGGCTTAATGAAGTAGGTGAGTCGGCATTGTCGTGTGATCCTTAGTTCCTGCCCATCCTTCATCAAACCGATATTTTAAGGCTGAGGATGTGGAGTGGTGACAAGACCTAATTTCTTCACAATATCTTCAGAAAGAATGTTCTTATGGCTATTGTTATCCACAATCAGATGTAATGGATTTTTTTGAACCCATACCTGTGTATGGAATAGGCGTTTCTTGTTCCTCCTCATTGACGATGGTCAAGGTTGTCAAAGTAGTCGAGGTCAAATCTAGGAGGGTTGATGCATCCGGATCAGATTCTACTAGGGTTCTCTCGAATTATTTGGATGTCAACAATTTGCAAAAAATTTCTTTCGAGCTTTGTATTCTGACGTATCATGCCATGATGAACTGTGATAATCACACGATTTCCTGGTAGGGTTCTATTTGATGTGATCCCTCTTGTCTTTCTAAAAGTTCTTATTTTGATGATCAGGCTTTGGTGGATTCTACTGATAAGGATTCTTGAACTTGTCGAAGTCGAGTGGCGACTGCTTGTCAGATGTTTGACCTGTTGGCTTGTTCGCGAAACGTATTTTCCCTTTTTCTTTAGCTTGAAGTGTGCTGGTGTAGTGAAATGCATCCACAAGCATGCTGACAGTCAGAAACTCCACTCTTACTGAATGTATGGGGACAAACCATTGACGTAATTCAAGACAAACAATTTCTCTTCTTCTTGGATGCCAAGTCTAGCCATGTGTCGATAAAAATCATCGGTGTAACTATGTGCGGACTGGTCTTTCCACTGCCTTAGCTGCTACCACTTCTTGTACTTTTGTTCAATGTACTTGGGTGTATAGAACTCCTTTCAGACATATTCGAAAAATTTTACCCATGTGTCGATGGGGTCTCCTTCTTTTTCCATTTTTGTTGGTAGGTTCTCCCACTAGTAGTGTACGGATGTTGACATCTTCAAGGACACAATGGTGATCTTTTCTACTTTGGAGAGTTGATTTACCGCAAAGTAAGATTTCAATTGTTGCACCCAATTGTCGAAGGATTCCATGTCAATATTTCCTTCAAGGTTCGGTATGTCCAGATTCATTTGCACTTTGAAGGGGCTGATTTTATCAGAGTGAGATCGCATCGAGGATTCCCTGGAGTTCGCAGTGAATCTCAAGAGAATCTTGCTGAACTGGGTGAACATTTCAGTTCACTGGTGAGCCAGTGCTTTTTCTATGAGTTGCTTTGTCTCGTTAGTTGCATGTCTATTGTATGTTTCTTTGGCCATATTTTCTAAGGTCGAAGAAAGTATCTGCTTGTTTTGCTGGGATTGAGAGCATGTTTGAACAGGCATAAGTTAAATAAATTCGATGGAAGTGCTTATGTACCCTAAGATCTGGACAAGAAGTTTCTATGATACTAATGATCCAGGTCATGCCTAGATGCACATTGGGGACAATAGTCGACTGAATGAGTTGAGCTCTGTTGTGGCGGAAGCATATAAAGAGATACAACAAAGCAGGGAAACACACTAGTTCGACAAGAAATATACAAGAATTCAAACCAATTTATTACTTCTACTCCATGAAATATGGAGGAATCAGATGATGATAAAAAATATGTCACTGTTAAATAATGTACATGATTATATAGAGGATGTTGAGATGTTTGGGTGACTACCCGCTACGTTCAGTTACAATAAGTTATAATGGTTATAATTTCAAACGTCACAGAACATGTTGATATGTTGTCGGCTGCGAGCTTGTCGGATGAACATGTCGAGGGGAACCTGTCGAAGGAGAACCTATCGAAGGAGAACCTATTAAGGAAAATCTGTTAGCTGGCCAGGAGAACCAGTCGAAGGTGAACCTCTCGGCTATTGGTTGGATCACTGCAATGATTAACGAGTCGACTAGTTGCTATAGTCTTCCTACGATGGTGAGGCTTGATCATGATCAATGTGAATATCTGAGCATGGTTGATGAGCTTCCTTGTCAATTTGGAAGATATCATTGCAACCGATGGTGTAGGTTGTCGCTCAGGTATACCATACCATTGGATCCATATTTTAACAATCATCTTATAAGGTCATGACTAATAACTCTCATGTCGATCCCATAAGTAAGGTTTCCCAATAGGGCATCAGCTATGAAAAGTGATGCCACATCATAGAGTACTTCTTCTTCAAAAGGATTAATGAAGTAGGTGAGTTTGCATTGTTAGGTGATCCTCAATTTCTATCCATCCTTTATCCAACTGATAGTATAAGTTTGAGGATGTGGAGTGGTGACAAGACCTATTCTCTTCACAATATATTCAGAAACAAAGTTTTTCTAGATTCCATTATCCACAATCAAATGCAATGGATTTTTTTGAACCCATATCTGTCCATGGAACAAGAGCTCTCGTTCCTCCTTTTCGATGGTAGTCGAGGTTGTTGGAGAGGTTGATGCAAATGTTGATGTCAAAAGGTTCAATGATTCTGGGTCATATTCTACCAGGGTTTGTCAAACAAGTCATAGGTAGATATTTTTTCCAAAAATTTCTTAATACCCTTGCATTCAGATGTATCATACCATGATGAATTGTGGTAATTACACCAATTTTTGGTAGGGGGTTCTTTTTTATGTTCCCCCTTGTCTTTCTGAGAGTGTTTTTTTCCATGGTATTTCTTTGGTGGGGTCAGATGAGAAGGGTGTATTGACTTATTGGAGTAGGTTGGTGACTTATTATCGGATGCTCAACCTGTCGGCTTGTTCATGAAGTGTGCTTTTCCTTTATGTTTGGATTCAAGCTTGCTGGCAAAGTGGAATGCATCCACAAGTGTATTGAAAGTAAAAAATTCAATATCTTGCTGAATGTATGGGGACAATCCACTAACGTACTTCAAAACAAGAAATTTCTCTTATTCTTGAACATCAAGTCTCATAATTAGTCGATATAACTTGTCAGTATAACTCTGCATAGACTAGTCTTTCCATTGCCTTAATTGTTCCCACTTCTTATACTGTTGTTCAATGTACTTGGGCAGGTAGAACTCCTTCGGTACGTACTCGACAAATTTCTCCCATGTATCTATGGGGTCTCTGTATTTCTCCATCTTTGTTGATACGTTGCCCCACCAATAGTGGACAGAGGTTTACATATTAAGAATGAAATGGTGATCTTTTAAGCTTCTTGTTACGGAGAGAAATTCCTATGGCTTGGGGTACCACAATAGACAACTTGACTCCAGAAATCAATCCTTTCCTATATGCAAGAGAAACCAAATATCTAACACTAAAGGATCTCAATTCGTACCTTATTCTGGATGGTTGATGTAGATCCCCGTTGAGCTTTCCAACTCCAACTTGAATTCATAAATTGCTTCCTCAACATTCAATAAGCAAGACAAGCATGCTATATATAATCGTGTTAGACCTACTCTATCATATATAATCAATAATATATAAGCATTTGAAATCATCCATGGATCAAATATTCATTCAAATACACATTATTGGACAGGAAAAGATATTTCTATTAATATAAAACAGATATTACAATAGAGACAACCTCTATCGGCATGTCTGTGAATCGAAGAAACTAAGTCCCCCACTTGGGCCTCCACCACTTCAATCCTCCATCTCTCGATAGCAAGCTCACAAGCAAAAGGAAAGCTTGGGAGGAACACAAAAGTTCTACAAGGGACAAAGGGATGCAGACTCAAGTATAATCTTCAGAAACAATGGACTATAGTTCTCTTGCTCTCAATTCCTCATCCCTTTAATATATCCAAAGGGTTCCTTATATAGCTTTTCAATGGGGTAATGAAAGGTCGAATCTGAGTGATCTCAAGGAATATGGAAGGTTAGGAGACAAGTCAGATCCACATCAAGGAAAACTCCAAAATAATTTGGCATTTTGTACACATCCCGACGTATGTGGTTTTAGGGGTCAAACCTGTGTATATACGCGAGAAAGGGTTTAAAAGTCACATATGGAAATTTTTGCATGTTTTTAGGGATGATATTGGAAACATCAAAGGTACAAAAATGGTCCATGGAGTCTAAGGAATCTGCAGAGGGATAGGGAAGGACATAGAAATGTGATTCACCATGTGTGGTAAAATCAGCTGTAACAGATGCCCCCTAATGTGTGAGGTCAGAGGGGTCATACGATGGCCGAAATACATTATAAGTCCATCCCAGAAGTGAAGTGATGAAGAACCCAGTGGAAGAACTAGCAATCCAATCAGCACTATACAATGATACAACTCTACACATAACTACAAATAGATATAGCAGTCCCAGATACATAAGAGTACAATGGCCATTAATAGGCATGATACAATATAACATATGTGTGGTCATCACCACGTAAAATATAAATAGATCAGAATCTCCATGATGAATATATACAAAGGATCATGATCTCCATCAAGACTGAAGATATAAAATGTATCAAGATCTCCACAATGGCTAGAAATGTCTAACATATACTAGAATCAAGTCATGAGAGCTGAAATCTCATGAACACTGGCACAATCAAGGAGGTAGCATATAAGAGATGCCACCAATCTGGAAGGTATTCTACACAAACCGCTACGAGTACATGTCCTACAATGTGAATAGAGGTGTTGAGGTCAGACATAGTAGTCCAGCGTCTGATTACCGGTGATTGATGTATACCGTTAACAGACGCGAGATCACCCACCAATAATGAAAATGGGAATCACGGTACTAGAGTGCAAACTAACAAATGTGAATAAATGTGTTGAGTTTGAACACTTGAGAGAATCCATCGATTAGGGGACATTAATGTATTCCCAAAAATTGTCGATGGTGAGAGAACCTGCCACTGATGACTGCAAGTCTCAAGGCACTCAAACATGACTCTAGATTCCTATCCTAGAATAAATGATCGGAAGTCGATGGGATGCAATCCACTGGAAGGAGGGCATTAAGGCATCCCCCATCATCCAACACTAGGTACTCAACAAAGCCATATAATGTGGAAGGACTCTATCATAAGGTGCACGAACCAGTAACTGTACTAAGAATGGTCAACATGAAAAGTCAAGATAACTAAGGAATGGTTGACTCAGGTTTCAACTTCCTTCGAACAAGAGCATAAAGGCGAATGGTGACTGAATGTAGGCAGCATAGACTCGATATGAAAAACTGAGACATCTCTGCGAGATAGGAGCCATCGATAGAGGCTCCATAGGTACTGGAAGCTTAACCAGTCGGTGGAGATAAACTCAAATAAACAAGTACAACTCCTAAAGCTAAACTATTAACCCAACCAACGGATGTGATATACAGTGCTCTGTTCGAAGGAAACACGACTCGATTGCTGCCAAAGATAACATCTTTTCTTGTCCGGATTTTTAGTTTTTTAATTTTTTTTGGACTTTTTCAAATATTTGAAAAGCTTGAAAAAGAATAAAATCACTTTAAAGTTACAGACTAGGAGGAGACGAGTGTCAAATGGGAAAACAAACCAGTTACAAGTAGTGGAACATACCTATGCTCAATGCAAGGACACATGTGTAGGATAGTGACACTCGGGGGAAAGTCCCCTCCCGGTAAAAATAGGGAATCAAGCTGCAAAGGATATATAAAATGGATTTACGTGGCTAGACATGAGACAAGCTTAGGCTATATGGATGATACTCAAAAGGCAAGGAAGCCGGCATAAGGCTCAATGTGGGAGGAAAAGCTCATGATAATGCAATTACAACTTGACATAAGGGATTCCTGGGGAAACAGGCCAGCAAAATATCAAGAGGAGTATGAGGCTCTTGAGAAATGTCATGGCGATACTATACAACAAACTCCCACATCCTAAAAGACAAACTGTTGGTATGGGCACCAAATGCAAACAAGGAGCTAACTAGGGTACCCATGTAAGGTCGAGCTCTACCATTCACATAATGTCACTTCTAAAACAACAAGAAGGTTTCATGACAAGATAGAATGGGTTCATACCTAAGGTTATAATGAAACGGTCATAAGGTCATGCAAAATGCAAACGGAGTTGAAACTTAACCTATATGCCAATTTAAACATCATACCTGAAATCGACACGAATGGGTCAAAACAACGGTTGAAACAATGCTCAAAATGGTCTCCTACATCATATATTAGTCAAAAATGGTCCAAAACTATAGAAAGGGGGTAAAAAATTTCAAAATTTTGAAAAATTTCTATAAATAGTAAAAAATTCAAAACATTATATAACATTTGAAATTTTTACCCAATTGAGCTCAGAACTTCAAACGCGAATTCCGGGAGATCCAACCAGCGGAATCCGACACCGTTTTTTCTAGGTAACTTCCCATGCCCTGCTCTTTCATTTACATGTAAATTTTTCAATTTTCCATGGTCTAATTTGATTTCTAGGCCATCATAAATTATGTGCCTCGGCCCATGTGGAAATTGAGGATTTTTTCATGTATAGGGTTGGCTATAAGCATAAAAATGCCCCAAAGTCGCGTATGCAGCCGCGTTCAAGTTTTTCTAAGACATCTAACGACCCAAACTTAAATTAAATGTGTAGGATGGTTCTATAATGGAGGGAACGAGAGCATGGGGATGTAGAAGAAGTAGTACGGGGCAATCTAATGGCACAACAGGCTCTTTGTGCATGTGGGCTCTCCAGGTTTTGGTGTCTTGGTGGCTTAAGGGCCAAACCAAGACTACTGCAGATCCTAGTAGACTACTAGGATCCGGACTCAGATTCATTCCAGATTGATGGGGTGTCCCTCGCCATAGAAGTGGAGGACATATACTTCATTACAGGATTTTCCCAACGGGGGGAAGTGGTGAAACTACGTTCTCGTAGGCCCGAAGGTGGCCTCACCATAGATGAGTATATAGTTGGATACTGTTATCCGAACATGGAGAAGGTCAGGAGTCAAATCCCAACTAACTCCATATAGGTGCTAGGCCTAAAGGCCATACTACTGACACTCGGTAGGATAGCAAGGCTAGCATCACTCCACCAGGCCTCGCAGCCCTTGATGTTCTATGTAGTGGAGTTCATGAGACCCACAGTTTACAATTAGATTACTGTGCTGTTGACCAATATGAAGCACTAGCTCAGTGAGTGCAAGATGGGCAAGGTATGAAACTTCGGTTTCAGCAGTATACTCAGCACGTTTTTCTTTGAGCATGTTCTGGGATTGAGCCCAAGAGTTGACGTTCCTCTTCACGGGGTTCAAGATCCGTCCCAACGATGTTGGGCAGATACGATGCACAGACTGGGTGGAGGTAGGGTGTCCAACCCCTATCCAGCTGATTTCTTTCCATGGTGGTGGCGGCAGATAGTTGCCATTGATGATTACCCCTATGCAGGGATATATTTTGAAGGAGATCCTGACATGCCTTTACCACCAGGATCAGCATATGGTGACATTGGTAATGAATACCAACCCTCTTTTTAAGTTTTGTGAATTATTTATTTTTTTTGTGTTTTTTGATATATATAGACTCAAAAAGACATGTTTTTGCATGACAACACATAGTGACATCTTGTCATATATATGCAGATGTAGGACCACGGTGGCCTGAAAGCTTCCCTCATCATAGACGGAGGGGAAGAGGAGATAACATTATGGTTGTGGATGCGGAGCAAACGCTCCAAAGCATTCATACCAACTTCATGCAGTTGACACATAGGGTACCCATGGCACAAGTCGAGGACCTGCCTGAGGCCATGCAACATCAAGTGGTGGGTGTGCCACGAGCATGGGAGCGGTTGTTTCGATGGCTAGCTAGAGCCATGGTGACATTCCAAGATCAGAAACCCCCTTCTCCTCCCCAGGCTTAGATACCTGGGAGTGATACATTTTGTACTACTATGTATTTATATTTTGGTGGCTCAGAAGCCCCATTTTTGTATTATGACACTTATGTATTATCACATTTTGGATGTTTAATGAAATTTTTTTATGATGATCTTTTTATTTATTTACATGTGTAAAATGTATGTTTGTGATGAGCTTATTGTCTGTGAAACAAATGCCAATCTAACAAATAGTTAGCATATGAGTCAGCAACTTGATTATAAATTCTTGGAACATGTATGTATGTTATGTTGTCAAATTGTCGTTCTAACAATATCACATGTAAGAATCTTCGTAATAATGTTGGATCCCTAACATGATACAAGCCATTAAGTTGTGACACTACTGACTCCGAATCAAGATGTACCTCAAGAGATAGAAAACCATGTGAAATGGCATCCTATAGAATCTCGATAACGACACTATATTCAGCAACATATTTTGAAGAGGGCCGTAAACATAGACCTCCTGAAGACAATACCTAACCCATAGGAGTATAGATCACCCAAGCAGTAGAGGCTGAGTGTTGAGTGTGGCGGATAGCACCATCTGTGAATCCTATATAGAAGGAAGACTCCACTGACATCTGCCATAAGAAACGAAAGCTAATCAACAAACCTGATCACCATAAAAAAAACCTAACTATGCAAAATACCATACAATAATATACCATAGTCAGCCCTGGATGAGAATCATGCATAGTACTTTTTAAGATAGAGCCCATTTCTAGGCTCTTCCAAGGTTGTCCCCTCGTAATATACTAACTCATATGTGCCCTTCTCTAACACACGTTTAACAATGTAAGGACCATGCCACATGGGGTTAAATTTTCCTGCCCCCAAGGGTTTTTTAGCTTGGTCCCACAAAAGGACCAAATATCCTTCACTAAACTTCTTTGGATAGACATATTTATCATATTGGACCTCAATGAGATGCTTATTTACTTCTAGAGCCACTAAATCATCTTGGCGCTACTCATCAAGCTACTCTAAATGGACCAAATGTTCCTACAATGGGGAAGTGTCTGGTAAGAGCTCTATGGCTAGCTTCAAAGAAGGGATTTCGCACTCAACTGACAATATAGACTCCACTTCATGTACAAGCTGATATGGAGAAAAACCGGTGGCAGTCTTAACCGTGGTCCTATAATCCCATAAAGCAGGATATAACATGATATGCCAATTGGTCTTGCTTTGCGCGATGGTTCGTTGGAGAATAGACTTGAGTGATTTGTTCACTGCTTCAACCTATCCATTCGCTTGAGGGTAATAAGAAGAAGAATGATCCTACTTATATCCTAACTTTGAGGCCAAATCTTCCATCATCTGATTCCGAAAGTGCCTACCATGGTCAGTGACAAGCTCTTTCGGAATACCGTACCTAGTAATGATCTGGTTGAATACGAAATGTGCGGCTGTCTCACTATCGGATTTAACTGTGGGCATAGCCTCAGCCCATTTCATGAAATAGTCAATAGCCACGATAATATGATGATGCCCCCCAGCTGATGTTGTGTTGCAATCCATGAAATCAAGCCTCCACTTAGTGAAGGGACCAGCAGTGATAATTGGATGTAATGGGGCAATATGTGAGCGCATATTGCATGCAAACACCTGGCAAGGGTGGCACTTCTTGACCGCATTAACAAAATATTTAAATATCGACGGCCAAAAATAACCTGCTCTCAAGATTTTTTAGGCTATAGAAAGCCTAGATAAATGACCACCACATGCCTCTCCATGGAAATCATTCAGCACAAGCTCAGCCTCCTCATGAGTTAAACAATGACGTAAAATGGAATCTACCCCATGGCAGTATAATGTGTTATCCACTATGAGGTAATTCTTAGATACATGACGTAACTATCATCGTTCATCCTGTGAAAGGTGAGTAGGGACCTTCAATGTTTGTAAATATATGATAACATCACCATACCATGGATCCAAAGTGGAAATTCGGAAAATGTGTTCATTGACAAACGTATCTTCACAAACCTCCTCCTCTTCTTTGCTTGGGAAATCAGATTTATGCTACGCAAAAATCAATGATTTCTTCAATTTTGCTGAAACAAACTCGAGATCAAATTATTGCAAGATGACAATCCACTTATTATACTTTCCCCCTATCATCCTTCTAGCGAGGATGAACTGAAATGGATTGACATGGGCTACCACCAAGGTCTAGCGAAGGAGGATATAGTGTCTCAATCTTTGAACCGCATGATCGGTGGCTAAGGAACGTTTCTCCACATGGGAATAATATATCTCCGCATCTATAAGGTTTCAGCTCAAATAATATATGACATGCTCCTCGAGCTCCTCATCCTCCTGAACCAAAACCATACCAATCGTCTCCATGGACGCGGCCACATAAAGTAAAAAGTCATGGCTATAGTTAGGTGGTCTAATCACCGGGGTCGATGCTAAGGCTTGTTTAAGCGCATCAAAGGACTCCTGGGCTCGCTCATCCCAGCAAAAGGTAGTGTCCTTCTTCAAAAGACGCATAAAGCCTCTAGTCAAATTGGCAAAGTTAACGACGAATCTCTGCAAGAAATTTTCCATGCCTTGCAAACACTGAAAATATCTAATGTTTTTCGGGGGCGACAATTGAAGTATTGCCTCAACCTTGAAAGGGTCGACTCTTATACCCTCCTTGGAGACAATGAACCCTAATAAGCGACCAGACTTCACACAAAAGATTCATTTATGAGGATTTAACCTGACCAAGTAATGGCGGCACCGTTCGAACACTAATCTCAAATGGTAGGAATGATGCATCCTCTAACGAGAATGGGAAGCGAGGTCATCCAAAAAGACTTCACTAATCGATTTGAGATCATGGAAGATCAAGGTCATAGCCCGCTGAAAAGTGGCTCTAGAATTTTTAAGTCCGAAAGGAATTTTCCAATATGCAAAGGTACCCCTAAGAAAAATAAAGGCAGTCTTATGTTGGTCCTTAGGTTTGATTTGTATCTGATTGTATTTGGAAAATCCATCCATAAAGGAAAATACCTCGCTTCCTGCACACTCATCCAAAATTTGATGAATAAATGGTGTGGGAAAATTATCCTTGGGACAAGCATAGTTCAAGTCATAGAAATCAATACATATACATATCATTCCTTGCTTCTTATCAACTAGAATGGGATTTGAGACCCACTCCATCAAGGGAATAGGATAGATAAAACTGGCATTCAATGGTTTTTCTATCTCAGCCTTAATCAGGGGTGCTTTTCTAGGATTCACCACACGCAAGCATTGTCGAACAGGCTTAGCATTGGGATAAGTTTTAATTTCATGCTCAACAATGTGAGGGTCGATACCTAGCATTTCCTCATATGACCAAGCAAATACATCATGAAATTCTTTGAACAGCTCGATATACTCTTGAATCTCAGCATGGGAACATTCTGCCCCAATATAGACATTCTCAATCTTGCCAGGATCATGAGAGATATTGATAGGAATGGTAGGAGATATATTCGCCATGTTTCCATCAGCCATCGGACCAAGAGAGCTTAATGGAACCATGGGACTACCAATTCTCTCACTAAGAATATCCCTAAATTCTTCACACTCCAAATGGTCAAGCTCAGGAATAAAGTAAGATCTATGATGCAACTCTTCCCAAGATGGCTCAACCCTAGAAATAGCCTCAATAATAGCTTCATCTGATGGAAAAACACTATCAAGGAAGTCATGTGCGTGAGAAGACTCAACTTCCCACGCAGGAAATACATACGGGTCCTCCTCCTCCGTCCACAAAGAGGAAGGACTAGGCTCTGCAACACATTCAATATTAGCTTGACATGCTATCATTGTTGTAGGCAATGGCACGTCCATTCTGATAGGCTCACACAAAGGACTCGGTGTAGGAATAATCCAAGGATATTCCATATGAGTGGTACGAAAAGACACCGAACTCAATGACGACAAAGCCTCATCGGAACTAGACCCGATCATAAGAACAGGTGCAAGACAACTAAAGGATCTCATTTGATCAATCGTAACTATCTTCCCATTAAATGGAAAGCATACAACTCAAAATAGAGAAGAATCTATGATTTGCATACTGTACATCCAATTCCTACCCAATAACAGATTGTAGTTAAAGGGTGCATCAACCACCTCGACCTTGATCGCGAAGATATTGCCTCCCAAACGGACCTTAAGAGAAGGAAGAATGTCATGCAGCCGAAATGATATACCATCAAAAGCATTCAACATGGTAGCATATTTAGACAACTCAAGGTAACCCAAACCCTTCCAACATGCCAAAGACATCACGGAAGCAGCAATTCCTTCATCAATCACAATGCATTTGACGGTCATGTTAAGACATTCTACATGAATCAAGAGAGACACATAGTAAGGCAAGTGAGGCTATAGTCCCGCCGTTTCAAATTTGATGATAGAGGAAGAGTGATCATCATTAACAACAAGAGTAGAAAGCAAAGCCTTCCTTTGTGAAGGATAACTCTGAAGTACTTTAAGTGTAGACATTGCACAAGGAGTGTGGCCCAAATCCTCAACAACAGAATAGTTATGGGTGTCTTGGGCATTAGGATTGTGCCCTGAATGCTTAAGGACTCCCTTAGGAATGTGAGGTGAAACTTCAGGTTTATCCATAGGGTTTTCAATACGCAAAGGACTCCCAATGGAGCAATTTACTTTCCAAGGTATGGTTATGACAAACCATAGTCCTTCGCACAAGTCACAACCTTAGCAGCACACACCATGTTGATGCAACCATGACCACTACAAGCTTTCGGTGGATCTTGATCCCCACCAAACTGATTATGGGTCCTCAAGTTCATATTTTGATTATGAGGTAAAGGGTTAGTCAGCACAGCTGGGCCCTGGGCTACTTGTCCCCCCTAGCATTTTGGGTGTTCTTGTCATTAGAATTGGAATTTTCATTCCTATTCCCACCCTTATGATTTTTTTTACCCTTCTTCTTATTCCTTTAGGGTTGTTGGTTACCCTTCTAGTCCGACAATTACACCGAAAGCACACTCGCTGTTTGGGTGGGTTGAGACGAAGCCATGGCTCATCCCAAGGAAGATTGGTTGATATACAATTGACTCACCTGTTTCACAACCGAATCTATGAGTTTGGTACTCGTACAACCAATAATGCCATCGACATGTGGTATAGGTTTGATATTAGGGTCAAAACTAGAACATGGAGCGTTAGGAATGATCTCATTTAACAAACCAGATTGAGCATAAATCAAATCCAATTCCTACGCCTTAAAAATGGCTTGTTCCTCATTCTAAACTCTGGATGTAGAAACATCCTTCGCTATATAAGGCCGTAACGATTTAAGGAACCATTTGATAAGAAACTCCGACGCTATGAAGGCTTTAATTAATATCTTCCTTCTACGCCACTCTTCGATATGGTCTAAGATATAAGTCGCTTTGTCTTACCAAAATGCTGACAAGAGTTCCTTACCAACGTCGTAATGCACTGGTAGCTGGAAGTGGTTGAGAAAATTCATATCTAGGTAATCGAAAAAAATAAATACCCCCCTAGGTAACTCTATGTACCATTTCGTTGCATGCCGTGTAAGGGTGCGTTGAAATAGCCTTAACTGGATCGAATCTTCATGTAAGGAATTAGAAGAGCACCAAAGGTAAAATGTAGTAACATGTTCACTAGGATCTTCTCTTGGTTTTCCCCCAAATTTGGGAATGTCCAAGGGAAGCCTATTAGGGATAGTCAGCCAAGCCGGGTCATGAGAGACTGGATCGTTCATTAGTCTTGACAAGTCAGGAAAATTTAACGTTGTGAGGAAAGGGAGTCTAGGTTGAACAGGTCGTTGAGATGCTCCCTGATAATTTTGGTTCACATAGGACTGATGATCGTAAACACCATGGCCATGGCCATAGTATCATCCTCTCGTTTGACCCATGTAGGGTGGCATGGAAGCACCATAATGTGGTGTACCTTGACTATTTGGGGCTACAAAGCCATAATTCAGGGAGTAAGCAAGTTGTTGATACCCGTACCCATAAGGTGAATAACACTGTGCATACTACGGTCCATAATATGGTCCATAAGAAGTATCATGAGATGTCCCATGAGAAACTCCATAGGTAGGAATAGACTTTCCAGAAGTAGGAATATGACCTCCAGAAGTAGGAATACGACCTCCCGAGACAACAGGAGGTACTTGACTTTGAGACACAACTACATGAGTAGCAATAGTACACACATGACTCGTGGCTACATTTCAGCCCGAAGGACCACGTGAATGATAGGGAGGAATAACATTCGAAGAACTAGGAATAGAGGACCAATAGACATGTGAAACTATGTAAGTGGCATTCCCTATAGTCACTCATCTTGGTTCTGGTATCCAAATAGGACTTCTAACACCAAGTCTAGGATGAGCATGAGATGTATCCTCCATCGTCGGGATGGAGGGTGCAATGTGACAAGTGCTTCCAAATCTATATGCATGGAAAGGAATGGGAATGCCCCTAGGCATAGTGATAGGATCAAATTCCGACTCGGCATGATGTGCCAGATCGTGTGCAGGGATACCAGACATGCCATAACTAACATAACTAGTGCTTGTAAGTTCATGATGAGTCTCATCGCCCGACATCCAATACCGACGACTTGTGAATGAGGGATCATACCCAGAGTGTGTAGGTATATCATGTGAAGGATCGAACCTAGAGTGTGTAGGTATATAAGGTGAAGGATCATATACAGGAATAGGATCTTCTTCCCCAACCTCCTAAGGTGGAGAAGACAACCCAGGAATTTCATATTCATGATCTCCCATCGTGTGGGAATCAATGTGAGAAGTAATCTACCAGGGCTGTCTATTTCTCTCTCCCAAAGGAGGAGGAGATGTAGAAGGAGGAAGTCTTGCTAAATGACGAGAATGGCGGGGTGCTGTACCCGAATCCATAATGACTAAAAAAATGAAAAAGACTCTTCTAATTATGGAAACCCTAAGCAAGCTAACGTGCACAGAGCATACACTAATATAATCTAAATCCAATCATAAGAAAACAAGGGTAGGATATGTGAGCTCCTGAATGAAGAAGGTATGTCTCGCCTAGGAGAGGCTTAAGACTCCCATACACAACAAGTGGAGGTTCATAACCAATTATTGTGGCCCTCAGCTTCAACACATATAGCGACTATGCTGTCCGACCCCAACCTGGCCGGGACACCTATAGAATAATCCCTACAAAGTACCCCCTTGATAACCTAGGTAAGGCAACTAAAGTCACCTCAATATAATCAATGCTCAAGCGGACAGTCGCAGGAGAGATTGACCATATGGGCAGGGTAACAAAGCCCGAAACTCTTGAAAGAGCCCCCATATATGAATAAAATCCTAGAAATATCTCTGTTGCTACTCAGTTATGACTAGGGGTCATCCCAATCAATAACCGCTCACACTACCTCGTGCTTAAATCCCTTGTAAGAGGAGGATCCTGAGAAACACTAATTATACCAAGGAATTTCACACTCTCACCTTAACAGACACACACATGTTGTTGTTTAATGGTCTTGGAGAATTTACTCACAATGAACTATTACAAGACCCTAAAACCTAATCTTGTTGGTGTACCCTATCAAAGAAAATAGTGGAATCCATTTTAATTAAGCATTGATTTTATTTGGTTTTATTTCTCAAAAAAGGTAGATGACCGTGCAACCAATGGTGTTATAACGCAACATGAAGTAAAATGCACACCTAACAATCAATGCAAATGTATTGTGTCGAATGAAAAACAAGGCATGCTACTACATGAAATGCAAAATTTTCTTCAAATGACAAATGCAATCATTCATAAATGAAAGCCTAACTAATACTTCTCTAAGCAAATCTAGTGCAAGTACCATGCAAAATGCAAAGTGCAATGCATAATGATGCAAAGAAGCAAATACTTTTGGATTTTTTGAATAAAAATGAGATAGCAAAGCAATAGAATGATTCTACCACCCCCAGAATATATAAGCACAATCAAATAGCACTCACACAAAGTACTAAGGTAAAACAATTCTAATGCACTAATCCCAAAACAAAAAATCGAAAACGCAATGACAAGAACATTCTTAAAAAAAAATTTACCTTAAAAAAGGTGTCTCTGGTCAGAAACAGAGCTGTATACAGACTCTAGCAGTATCAAAGGAGACTTAGCAATCATCATAATACAACCAGCAACAATCAATCTTCCTCTAAAAGGAAAAACTCAGGGCATACGCGACTGTATGCAGAAAACCCGCGTATGTATGTGAATATAGTAGTCAAAACCATGTGTATATGCGACTGTGAGTTAAAAACTCACGTACAGGAAGAAAAATGTATAAAATTGAAGGCAAACAGATAAGCTGAGACAAAATTAACACCAGTCAGACACTACCAGGAAAACCTGACCCCAGACCCGACTCAGAAACAGAGAATCAGAACAACTCAAGAACATTGAATGCTGATAAAACCCCCCAAAGGACAATTACTAGGAACTCCCCAGCAGAGTCACCAATTCTGTTACGAAAAGAAATTCCTATGGCTTGGGTACCATAATAGACAGCTTGACTCCATAAATAAATCCTTTCCTATATGCAAGAGAAACCAAATATCTAACACTAAAGGATCTCGATTCGTACCTTATTCCAGACGGTTGATGTAGATCCCCGTTGAGCTTTCCAACTCCAGCTTGAATTGATAAATTGCTTCCTCAACATTCAATAAACAAGACAAGCATGCTATATATAATCGTGTTAGACCTATTCTAGCATATATAATCAATAACATATAAGCATTTGAAATCATCCATGGATCAAATATTCATTCAAATACACATTATTGGACAGGAAAAGATATTTCTATTAATATAATACAGATATTACAATAGAGACAACCTCTATCGGCACATCTGCGAATCGAAGAAACTGAGCCCCCCACTTGGGCCTCCACCACTTCAATCCTCCATCTCTCAATAGAAAGCTCACAAGCAAAAGGAAAGCTTCGGAAGAACACAAAATTGTTCCAAGGGACAAAGGGATGCAGACTCAAGTATAAGCTCCGACAACAATGGACTATAGTTCTCTTGCTCTCAATTCCTCATCCCTTCAATGTATCGAAAGGGTTACTTATATATCTCTTCTATGGGGTAATGAAAGGTCAAATGCAAGTGATCTTAAGGAATATGGAAGGCCAGGACACAAGTGAGTCAAATCCACATCAAGGAAAACTCAAAAAGAATTTGGCCTTTTTCACACATCCGGGCATACACGGTTTTAGGGGTCAAACCCGTGTATATACACGAGAAAGGGTTTAAAAGTCACATATGGCAATTTTTGCATGTTTTTAGGGATGATATTGGAAACATCAAAGATACAAAAATGATCCATGGGGTCTAAGGATTCTGCAGAGGGACAAGGAAGGCCATAAAAATGTGATTCACCATGTGTGGTAAAATTAGTTGTAACACTTCTGAGAGTTGTTCACAGAGTAATAGGAATCCAGTTGTTGTACCCAATTGTCTACAGATTCTACGTCAATATTTCCTTATAGATTTGGTATGTCCAAGTTCATTTGAACCTTGAATGGACTGATTTTGTCAGAGTTGGTTCTTGTCAAGAATCATCCTAATGTCGAGGTGAATCATGTGAGATTCTTATTGAATTGGATGAACATTTTGGTTCATTTTCGAGCCATTTCTTTCTCTAAGTTTCTTTGTTATCATTAGTTACATGTCTATTATATATTTATCCATCCATCTTCAGTCTAGTGGTTTGAGTAGATAGATACTCTGAAGTCGTAGGTAGGGTCTGCTTGGATTGTTGAGTTTGTGAGCATGTTTGAAACGGCATAAGTCATGTAACCTCGATAGAAGTGTCTACACATGACTTAAGCACGAACAAGCTCTAATACCAATGATTCGGGTTCCCCATGTGCATGATGAGGAAAATAGTTTGATTGCATGAATTGAGTATTGTTATGGCAGAAGCATATTAATGATAAGAAAAGAAGGAAATACACTACATGCAGAAACATACACACACACACACAGACAACTATGCAAGAATTCCAGCCAATCTCGGTTACTTCATTACAATTGTATTACTACTCCATTACTACAATAATGAACATGCTTAAATAGATTGGTGAGGATGCCTGGATTGTCTGTCCATTATGTTCAGTTACAAGAGAAGTTAGAACGATTCAAGAAGTTCAACCATTATAGACGAGTGGAAGACAGAAATACAATCTGTCGTAGTTCATTGGTTGGTGGTGTCGATGATGCATGTCGAGGTGCTGAATCGACCGAAGGTTATATTGAAATTCTCTAATTCATGTCAAGGTGTGGAACTTGTTGAAGTCATTTTGAGGTGCGAAACTTGTCAAAATTGATATTGGCATCCTGACAAAAAATTCCAACTGATGGGTGGATCAAAATGTGACTCAGGTTAGATTTCCATCCAACAACAATGCATTGTGAATGAAATCTAACCCGAGTTAGTGTTAATATGTTATATTTCCATCTAACACTACCACATTGTCATGAAATTCATTGCACCAAGAAGGAAATTTAACTCTTCTTATCTTTCCTTATAACAACATTACATGGTGAATTAAAGCTATAGTGTGTTAACCTTCTTGTGTTAAATTTCCATCTAACAAAACCATATTGTTTTCAAATACATTGCACCATGAAGGAAATCTGGCTCAAGTTAGTTTTCCTTCTAACAACATTGCATGGTGAATGAAGGCTAAGCGCGTTAGCCTTCATACGTTATTTTTCCATCCACAACCACATTGTCATCAAATGCATTGCACCATGAAGGATATCTAACTTGGGTTAGTTTTCCTTCTAACATTGAATAGTGAATGAAAATAGCATGTGTTAACATTCATATGTGCTTTCCTTCTAACATGACCACGTTGTCATCAAATACATTTCACCATGGAGGAAATTTGACTCAGGTTAGATTTACTTCTAGCAACATTGCATAGTGAAAGAAAGCTAACATGTGTTAACCTACATTTGTTAGTTTTCCATATGACACAACCATGTTGTCATCAAATAAATTGCACCATGAACAAAATATGACTCAAGTAAGCTTTCCTTCCAATAACATTGCAATAAGGCATGGAGAATGAAAGATAAATCATGTTATCCTTCATATGTTAACTTTCCATCGAACACAACCACATTGTCATCAAATACATTGCACCATGAAGGAAATTTGAAACATGTTAGCTTTCCTTATAACAACATTGCATGGTGAATGAAATCTAACTCACGTTAGTTTTACTATGTTAGATTTCCATCTAACACAACCACATTTTCATTAAACCCATTGCACCAAGAAGGAAATCTAAGTCAGGTTAGCTTCCCTTCTAGCAACATTGCACTGTGAATTAAAGCTATATCATGTTAACCTTATTATGTTAGCCTTCCATCTAACACAACCATATTGTTGTCAAATACATTTCATCATGAAGGAAATCTGACTCTAGTCAGTTTTCCTTCTAACAACATTGCATGTTGAATAAAAGTAAAGTTGTTCTTCATACATTTTCCTTCTAACACAACCATATTGTCACCAAATTTTTGGTCTTAGGGAAGACCCGTGTTCTATACTTCTGTATTTGCACCAACAAAAGACCCACAGTGTTGGCCCTTTTGGCAACAACCTGCGAACTGGTTGCAGTCTCACCCGAAACAGCTATGGGGTGCCGTAGAATCAGGTTTCTACAAGCAGAAGAGGGATATTATAGTACCTTTATCATTTTAACAAATAATAATCATACAATACAGATATTCGACATTCACTTATATAGCTTCACATTTAGATAAACAAACAATGTCTTGCTTAACCCTTAACTGGGAATTCACAGTGAAGTTAGTATTTAGCAGTGATCTTACTTATCATTTATCTACTTATCAATGCATAAAAGAACATAACAGAGACAACACAAAAGAACCACAACACAATATATAATGTGGTTCACCCCCATTTTAGGGGCTACGTCCACATAACTGTGTTTTATTCAACTCTTTACAAAAACCACAGTTCTGATTTGTGCACTCAGCTGCAGATCCCTTCAATTCCTCAAGCTACGCACTTAGCTGCAGATCTCTGCGCACATAGCTGTAGATCCTCTTAATCACCCCAAAACCCTCTACGCACACAGCTGTAGAGGTCGTCCATGCACACAGCTCAGACTTAACCATTCTTACAAAACTAGCCTTAGCTTCACATCAAATCATCTTACATTAAAAGCCTAACCTAACTCTTTTACAAAAGTGCTTATTTATACAAGTGCACTTATTACAAAACCATGGGCTTAAACAATGGGCACCCCAAACCCTAAACCCTGGACTTAAACCATGGGCTAATTACAAAAAGAGGGCTTTGACTCCACCCCAACACCCCTAAGACTATTTTGAGTCACAACTCCACTTACAAGCTTCCACAAAAACCGTGGAGTTACCAAAATTAAGGACCGTTAAGGTGCGTGCCCCAACAGGCCCCCAAGACTCACCAATGTCCTGTCCTGGGACACTCAGCTGCTTGTCTGGTGGTAGAATGTTATATTCAGATGCTTGCTCCTTATTTATGATCTCCTTATGCACTCTATCAGGCTCTATATCCGTCTGCATCTCTGTAACCATCAGCTTTAATTTTCCTGCCCTCCTGCTCCCTCATATGCCTATCATCATCGCCATCCTTTCTGCTACTTCTACCACGGCCGCAGCTTGCTTAATCCTTCATCCTTTCATTCTTAGCAGACTGTCGATGTTCCTTATGATGCTGTCTTCCTTCGCAAGATTTATGATGGTCATGGGAATTGTTGAGCCTTATAAAGCTATCAGTGACTCCATCCCTCGAACTGCCTCCCGTTCATGTCCTATCGAACATTTGACCATCCACAACTTTGGGTCCTTAGCAGAAGGGGCTCCTATGATTGCATGCCAATGTACTTTTGCATAAGACAAACAACATGCCTCCATTCCGCTGAGCCAGGAGGATACATCTCGGGATCCTCCGGAGTCTTTCCTGAGGGCTTGTGCCTTTCTTCGTTTCGCTTAGAGCGAACTTCTGCCTTAAATTTCTTTCTGGTTGATCGTATCTGCATTGGTTGCTTCAGCGCTGGAGACATCTCTTCGTAGGGTGGATTTCTCATAATGTTCTACAGACCTCTCTCCCTGAACTCTCGTAACAATTCCTGGAATTCGTGATCATTGGACATAGTGCTAACTGTAAACTCAAAGAAATGTGCAATGCAGGAGTCGCAGGCCTGTGTGGCTTCTTATAGAATCCTGCGACAAAATATGTCATGATGGTGCATGAATGACACCAAATCTGCTGGAGCAGCGGTAAATCCTGTCCACACGCCGCTATATTTTACCAAGATCTCATCATTACAGGATGTTAAGGCAGTTCACGTGCCGACGCCGCCAAGTCTAGTTTGTCCCATTAGTCACATTTTAGGCTGCGACACACCTTTTTTCTTCGACATAACCACTAACTTCAGCTTCGCCTCAATGAGTACCTTCGACACAATATTGGCCTTCGACCCATCCTGACCCAAGTGGCAACCAAACTTCAACCTTCAAACTTTGACAGTCTTCAACACTTCGTAGCTTTGAGAACAACTTCATTATAGTCTAGTACCCAATTCCAACTATTCTTGGTACTTAGACTGTCCTTCTTGCTATTACTTCTAATTAGGGGGTCCTGGCTTGTCCCTGTACTTCTTTAACCTACTTCCATTCACCATGGAAGGTAAAATTTCTCCATTCAATTTAGCTAGATGGACTGTGCCACCATCGGTAACTCTCTGCACTATGTATGGTCCTTTCCAATGTGTCTTGAACTTACCCAGGAATTTCATGAATTTACTGTCATATAAGAGCACAAGATCACCATTCTGGAACTGCTTCTTCTTAATGTTTCTATCATGCCATGCTTTTTCTCTGGCTTTCTGTACTTGCTGCTGGAACCCTACGATGAATCTGTCTTCTTCAAGTTCTAGTATATTTGCCAGCCTTTCTTTCATCATAGCTGGATCATCCATCTCTATGAAAGCAGATATTCTTAAGCTAGGAACAATGTACTCCATGGGCATGACTTCTTCTTGTCCATAGACCAACCTAAAAGGTGTATGGCCTATCAACTTCTTGAAGGTGGTTCTATAAGCCCATACTACTGCTGGAATTCTAAGATCCCAATCATTTATGTTAACATTGCAAACCTTCGTCAGAGCATGTTCAAGGATCTTGTTAAAGGCTTCGACAGTTCCAATTACTTGAGGATGATAGACAGTACTCTTCTGATGATATACTTGAAATTATTTAGTCAATACTTCAATAGTCTTATTTAGGAAATGTGATCCTTGGTCACTCATAAGAATTCTAGGACACCCAAATCTTGACAAGATGTTATCGAAAATGAACTTCGCAGCTGTAGCAGCGCTACAGTTCTTGACCGGTTGAGCTTCGGCCCAATGAGTAAGGTAGTCAGTTGCTGTAATAATGTATCTTGCTCCGGATTTCTTCACAGGGGGATTGATAGGTCCAACAAAATCAATAGCCCACTTGTCAAAGGCTTGTAAAGTTACCTGTGGAACTAGAGGCATCTCATCCCTCCTGGATGGTTTGCCTGTCCTCTAACAGATGTCGCAACTATGGCAATACTCTCGTGCATCCTTATGAATTGTGGGCCACCACAATCCAACTGTCAGAATCTTCTGTGCTGTAGCTTTTCCTGCGTAATGACCTCCTGCTGCTCTAGAATGTGCCTCAACCAAAATTAATGGCTTTTCATGCTCCAGGAGACATCTGCGCAGTATTTCATCTAGTCCCATCTTATATAGATCTCTTTATATTAAGGTAAAGTCAGCTGCTCTAACCACCAGCTGCTTCTTCTGTTGTGTTGTCATTTCAGCGGGTGCAAAACCTGTAGATAAGTACTAAAAAATATCCTGAAAATAGTCATCAACCATCTAGATGGCAAACAACTGGGAATCAGGAAGACCTTCGTCCAAACTAATGGGCGCTTCTCCTAACTCGAGCCTTGACAAGTGGTCAGGACCTAGGTTAAGTCTCTAGGTTTGACTATGATCTCAAAGTCATATTCCTGAAACAAAATCAACCATCTGCATATCCTTCCACCTAGCATAGGCTTGTTAACCAAATACTTCAAAGCAGAATGGTCAGTGAATATCTTAAAATGAGATCCTAACAAATAGTGTTGAAACTTATGCAATGCATAAACCATAGCTAGACCTTCTCATTCTGTCGTAGTATAATTCTTTTCTGCTGTGGACAATTTTCTACTTGCAAAATCAATAGGGTGATCAATATTACCTTCACCTGATTGAGCCAATACTATACCCAGAGCAATGGAGGATGCATCGACATGCACATGAAAATCCTTATTCCAGTCAGGGAATACTAAGATAGGGCCAGTTACCATCTTTTCCTTCAAAATATCCAAGCTTTATTGACACTCAGGTGTCCATTCAAACTTAATATATTTCTTCAACTGCCTTTCCATAGGAGCTGTGATCTGAGCATATCCTTTAATGAATTTCCTGTAATATCTAGTATGACCAAGTGTAGTGCGAAGTTGTTTAATAGACTTCAGAGGTGGAAAGTTCACAATAATGGCTATCTTCACAGGATCCATCATCAGTCCTTGCTTACATACAATGTGACCTAGCAGAATTCCAAAAGGTGCACAAAAGATACACTTTTTCAAGTTCAAGGAAATCTGATGCTGTCTACACTTGTCCAGCATAAGTCTTAAACTAGCTATATGGTCTTTTAGTAACCCAAATATAGTCCAATCATCAAAATAAACTTCTAAGAATTTATGTATAAATTCCTTAAATGCAGAGATGACTACTCAAGAAAGCATACTAGGTGCATTCTTCAATCCAAAGGGCATAACTGTATACTGAAAGGATCCCATTTCTGTAGCGAAGGTTGTCTTATGTCGATCTTCTGGAGAAATTCTAATCTGATGGTAACCTAAAAATCCATCAGTAAAAGAGTACACTTCTTGACCTCCGACATTGTCTAAAACTTCATCTGCAAAGGGAGTAGGGAAAGGATCATGTAAACAAGCATCATTCAGCTTCCGCAGATCAACATAGATTCTGATTTCTCCCTTAGTCTTCTTTTCTTGCACCACCATAGGAATGACCCATTCAGATTCTTCAATAGGCTCAATGATTCCTGCAGCAAGCATCTTATCAAGCTCCATTCTAACTTTGTCTTTATACTTAGGGTTCAGCCTATAAGGGCGATGTTTCACAGGCTTGGCATCAGGTTTCAAAGGGATCTTTATCACTCATATATCACCAAGGATACCTTTCATCTCTAAGAACTTCATCGGAAATAGGTCCTGATACTCATGGAGAAGTTGGGTCACTTTGCTCACCATTTCTTCATCCCAATAATCTCCAATGATAGAATACTTAGGCTTTCCTTCTGATCCAATGTTTACTGTTTGCGTCTTCAAGGGCTGAGTCACTTCAGGTGCTTCAATTGCTGTTCCATGTACTTTGCAGTGTCCTTCTGACTCAGGAATGTTAATGTTGTGTGGATCATCATCCTCGTCAATTGCGAGGTTATAACATTCTACTGCATTAGCTTCTTGTTCCTTCCAATCAGGTTGTTATTCTGCTATTTCTTGATCATCAAACACTTTAGTATGGATCAACCTAACAGCTGTGTCCAAAGCAGGACAAACCTCATTAATAGAAAATGTCAGCACAAAACTATCAACAAGACTATCCCAACTTACAGTACCATGGCGAAGCTCAACCTCTGCATACCAGTTCTTTGCTATAGGTTCCAGGGTGTGCACAAACCTATGTACCCATTCTTCATGAGGTACATGCTTCCATGCTTCATAGCATTGCTCCAAATGTCCCTGAGGACTAGTCTTACCATTAAACCTGCTTCGTACCTCTTAAGGTTGATCCCTGAATCTTAGGCAAAGGGACTTCTGGCACACCTCCCAACTATGAATGTACTTTTTATGACCATTCCACCATCTAGCTGCTATGGCTCTGAATGCTGAATCTAGAATCTCCATTTTCTGTGAATCTGGTACCTGCTCTAAGAATTGTATAATAAAATATGTTGGGTCTGTCAAGCCATCAAAGGTAGGCAAGTCTCTTGTCTATGAACCAAGCCATCTAAGGGACTGGGTAATTCTTGCACATCAATGTCCATGTAGTTCATAAAGTCTATTCTGCCAATTCTCTAGGCCGTCATCTGAATCCGTCATGCAGGAGCTATCACACTGCCAATCCATGATACCTTCGGCAGTAGGATCAACATAATCTTCTTCCTTAGCTGTGATGTTGTAGATATGGTCCAAAACATCCTGATCTTCATCGCTGAGTGGTTCTATGTACCTTTCTCCTTGAGAAGGGTCTAGTGGTACTATGACTCTCAAACCTTTCCCTTCGAAATTCATCTATCTCTTCTTAAGGTTAATGACTGTATCATTGTCTATTGCGCACTCAATTCCTAGCAAAGCTGGGTAGGGGTTGCTATCATCAATTATCTCAATGACTTCAAAGTCTGCTAAAGTACTGACCCCATCAATATCTACTGGGACACTAGGGAATCTTCCTAGGGGCACAATCTTCTGCTGATTAGCTAATCTCAACTGTATAGGAGACCATTCAAGGGTAGGTTTTCCCATTTGTTCCCATGTTTGTTTAGTTAGGACATTGAATTCTGATCCTAGGTCCAGAATGACATCAGTCATGTCATATTCTCCTATCTGAGCATGCAATCTCATTTCTCTTGCAGTTCTTCTGACTCTATTAACAATTTTTTCCTTACCAGAGCTTCGCTGAGGTTCACAAGAAGCAATAACTTTCTGTAACTCATTTAAAGCATTCTGATTTCTTAAGAGCTTCATGCAACTCTGTAAAAATGAAGACAGTGTACTTACTTTATCCGTCGAAGCTTCTTGAGACTGTGACTGCCGCTGATGCTGTTGCGCAGGTGCTACTGGTGTGCTCGGATCAGCAAAGTCTTTTTTGGCTTCCAGAAATGTCTCTTTTTCTCTTCCCACATCGAAGGTTGGAATTTTCTCTGGGGCCTTACAAACCCAAGCCTCATCAGGCTATTTCTCCTTATTCTGTATTTGCGTCATAGCGCCACTCCTTGTAACAACATTAATGGCTAGGACAGGTCTTTTCTCTATACCAATCATCTAAATATTCTGAATAGGAGCACTATTTATTTCTTGTATCTTGGCTATCAGCTGCGGGCATTTCTCAATCACATGGTCGACAGCTCTGCAATACCGACATGTCGTAGTTGGGTTCCGACAATCTCTAACTAGATGTCCTGCCTAATTACAGTTATAGCACACAATCTGGCCTCGACCTCTTCCAGGCATACCACCATGACCATGACCTCCAAAAGTACCTCTACCTGATGTACTACCACGGTAACCATATCCCTCATTGCCTTGTCCATCGTTTTGTACCCTATAAGCGTCATAGGTTCGTTCTCTTGTGAGGTCAAAACTGCAACATGCATCTTCGTTCTATCCAACTGACTTACAGAACATGCAATAGGGGTTCTTAGGTACTTGCACATATCTCTGCAGCAGATAGTAGTCTTCAGGTCGATGCTGGTCAGTTGTCCTACTGATCTCACAATATAGAACACTAAGGTTGAATGGGTTTGGTGCACCAGAATTCAGGTAATTTCTTACCGCAGGACAGTGTTCCTTGTCGTGACCCTCTGTTTAACATCGTGTACACCAAACCTCTTCGCGACTAGATTTCCCCTTCTTCATGTCGAGAAGGTCCAAATCCATTTCTACCAACTGCGCTTGTATTTGAGCTATACCAGAATTATCTTCGATAGGAGATGTTTTGAGCTTCATAGAAATTTCCAAAGCCTCTTGCTAATTAGCAACCTTCTGTTGCATGAGTGGAGTCCTGATATGTGGTAACAAAGCTGCAATGAACCATTCCTTATGCTGCGCTGGTCCAATAGTGAAACTGACTTGATCTAGCAGAACTTTGAACCTCTGAACAAAGTCCCAAACTGATTCTCCTCACCTTTGCTGAATCTATTTCAGTTCAGTTATATACTGTGACTCTGATTTATTCTTCTTGAACTCTTTGATCATTGCTGCTTTTATATCAGCCAAGACATGGTTCTGAGTACTGGAAAACTTCATGAACCAGGTCAAAGCACGGTCTCTAAAATAAGTAACCAGCTGTGCTCTTCTTGTATCTTGATCCATAATGTTTTTAGCAGTCCACACGGCTTCACATAAGAACCAAAACTGTTCTGGATCCTCTGATCCAGTTCCTTTAAAGACTAGGAGCTTAATGTCATCATTCATATGGGCCATCGTGGATCTAGCGGGTGAGGGAGGGGGACTGGTAGTAGGCGGGGGGGAACTTACGGGGTAGACTGACCTGCGACAGGAATACTCGGGCTAGGGTTGATTTCAGACTGCGACGGGTTCTCAGGGATAACAGGGCTTCGCTACGGGGTTACCGAAGGGTTTCCAACAGAAGGGGTTTCGTCGGGCGTTAGTTCTGCGGAACTTACAGGGGTATACTCGATATTCTGACCTAGGGTATAGGATCCAAAATTCCTCTTGTATCTTTTACCACTTCGCAACAAACCACTTTGCTCGTCGAAGTCACTTTCACTTCCAAACATAAGTTAGTACTACTAAATATAATAGTCCGATTCAATGAGAAATATACCTTTTTCAGCCAATAGCATTTTAATTTCCAAATTAAAGGAATTCAAGTACTTACCCCTTTGTCCTTTGAAAAATTGTCGTTCGGCTTCGCTGAAGGAAGTACTTGTGTCGATGGTGAACTCCATCACAAATGCTTCAAGGGTTCGCGTTGTCCAGAAATCAACAGCTCGGGATATCTCGTTGTTCACCCTTTTCAATATATTAATTCTTGCAAGGGTCCAATTAGGAAACTGACCTTCTTGGAAGTTCGTTTTTTTCTCTGTCAACCTAGATAACCACTGGTGCAACTCTATGTGGATACTACCAAAGAAAATTTCATAAACATCAGAAAAAACGTACCTTTGTAAAAATTCGTTTGAACTGCGACGTGTATCTTTGTTCTCTTGTTCGGCAAATTTCTGATAAGTCTCTTCAATCCAATCACCAATTTCTTTCACTGAGGGCCTCCAAAACATAGCCCTCTAGGTACGACATAAACCCCTCTTGAGCAGATACTGAGTTCAACCGGCAACAGAACCAATTTGTTGGGCTTAGGGAAAACTCAGGTTCTATACTTTTGTCTTCGCACCAACAAAAGACCCACAGTGTTGGCCCTTTCGGCAACAACCTGGGAACAGGTTGCAGTCTCACCCAAAACAGCTATGGGGTGCCGCAGAATTAGGTTTCTACAAGCAGAAGAGGGATATTACTGTACCTTTAGCCTTTTAACAAATAATAATCATACAATACAGATCTTCGATATTCACTTATATAGCTTCGCAGTTAGATAAACAAACAGTGTCTTGCTTAACCTTTAACTGGGAATTCACAGCAAAAGTTAGTATTTAGCAGTGATCTTACTGATCAGTTATCTACTTATCAATGCATAAAAGAACATAACAGAGACAACACAAAAGAACCACAACACAAGATATAACGTGGTTCACCCCCAGTTTAGGGGCTACGTCCACAGAACTGTGTTTTATTCAACTCTTTACAAAAACCATAGTTCTGATCTGCGCACTTAGCTGCAAATCCCTTCAATTCCTCAAGCTGCGCACTTAGCTGCAGATCTCTGCACACACAACTGTAGATCCTCTTAATCACCCCAAAACCCTCTGCGCACACAGCTGCAGAGTTCATCCATGCACACAGCTAGGACTTAACCTTTCTTACAAAACTAGCCTTAGCTTCACATCAAATCATCTTACATTAAAAGCCTAACCTGACTCTTTTACAAAAGTGCTTATTTATACAAGTGCACTTATTACAAAACCATGGGCTTAAACCATGGGCACCCCGAATCCTAAACCTTGGACTTAAACCATGGGTTAATTACAAAAAGAGGGCTTTGACTCAACCCCGACACCCTAAGACTATTTTGAGTCGCAACTCCACTTACAAGCTTCCACAAAAACCGCGGAGTTACCAAAATTAAGGACCGTTAAGGTGCGTGCCCCAACACAAATGCATTGCACCATGAAGAATATCCAACTCTGGTTAGCTTTCCTTCTAAAAACATTGAACGATGAATGGAAAATAATGTGTGTTAACCTTCATATGTTAGATTTCCTTCTAAAAGGACGACATTGTGATCAAATATATTGTACCATGGAGGAAATTTGACATGGGTTAGTTTCCCTTATAACAACATTGTATAGTTAAATTAAGCTAACACGTGTTAGTGTTAATCTGTTATCTTTCCATCTAACACAACTACATTGTCATGAAATGCATTTTACCATGAAGACAATCTAACACGGGTTAGATTTCCTTCTAACAATGTTGCATGGTGAACTAAAGCTATAGTGTGTTAACCTTCTTATGATAGATTTGCATCTAACACAACCATAAATTCATCGAATACATTACACAGTGGAGAAATTTTGACTCGAGTTATATTTCCTTCTAACAACAGTGTACGATGAATGAAAGATAATGAGTGTTATCATTTATACATTAGCATTCCATCTAACACAACCACATTGTCATCAAATGCATTACACCATTAAGGAAATATAACTCGGGTTACTTTTCCTTCTAGCAACAATGCATGGGGAATGAAAGATAATGTGCGTTAGAATTCATATATTAACTTTCAATCTAACACAACCATTTTTTCATCAAATACATTGAACCATGAAGGAAATTTGACTCAAGTTAGATTTCCTTCTACCAAGATTGCACGGTGAAAGAAAGATAACACGTGTTAGCCTACATTTGTTAGGATTCCATCTAACACAAACACCTACTCATCAAATAAATTACACCATGAAAAAAATCTAATTCAGGTTAGATTTCCTTCTAAAAACATTGCACGGTGAATCAAAACTAACACATATTAGCCTTCATATGTTAGCTTTCCATCTAACACAACCATTTTGCCATCAAAAACATTGTGGCAGAAATGAAATCTAGCCCATGTTAGATTTAGTTCTAACAACATTGCATGGTGAATGAAAGCTAACATGTGTTATTCTTCATATATTAGTTTTTCATTTAGAACAGACACATTGTCATCAAATGCATTACACAATGAAAGAAATGTAACTTGGGTTAGCTTTCTTTCTAACAAAATTGCATGAAGAATGAAAGAGTATGTGTGTTAGCCTTCATATGTTATATTTCCATCTAATACAACCATGGTGTTATCAAATAAATTGCACCTTGAAGGAAATATGGGCCTTATCTTTCCTTCTAACAACATTGCACGATGGAATAATGTTAATGCGTGTTAGCCTTCATCTGTTAGGTTTCCATCTAACACAATGACAATGTCATCAAATACATTTCACCATTAAGGAAATCTAACTCGATATAGCTATCCTTCAAGCATTATTAGAAGGTGAATGAAATCTAACTCGTGTTAGCCTTCATACGTTAGCTTTCCATCTAACACAACCACATCTTCATCAAATGCACTGCACCATGAAGGAAATATAACTTGAGTTATCTTTCCTTCTAACCAAATTTCAAGGTGAATAAAAGCTAACTCGTGTTAGCCTTCATATGTTAGTTATCTATCTAACACAACTATGATGTCTTCAAATACAATGCACCATTAAGGAAATTTGACTAGAGTTATCGTTCCTTCTAACATCATAATGAATGTTAACATGTCTTATCCTTCATATGTCAGATTTCCATATAACACAACCACATTGTCATCAAAAACATTGCGCAATGAAGGAAATCTGACTAGGGTTAGATTTTCTTCTAACAACATTGCTGAGTGAATGAAAGCTAATGAATGTTATCCTTCATACATTAGCTTTCCATCTAACACAATCACATTGTCATGAAATTCATTTCACCGTGAAATAAATCTAACTCATGTTATATTTCCTTCTAACAAAATTGTAGGAAGATTGAATGATAACGCGTTATAGCCTTCATATGTTAGCTTTCCATCTAACATGACCACATTGTCATCAAATGCATTACACCATGAAGGAAATATGACTCGGGTTATATTTCCTTCCAACAACAGTGCACAGTGAGTGAAATCTAACCCATGTTAGTGTTAATATGTTAGATTTCTGTGACATACCCAAATAACCTACTAAAATGCATTAAAAAAAATCAAATATAATTTCTTTCACAAGAATTTTGGCTGTTACCTATCACAAAATTCATCCTTAATATTAAAAGTAAACAACATTAATTTTCGCAAGGAAATACAACCTTTCGCAATTAAATCTCTTATACCTTAATCTCGTCATCATCATGTTATGAGATCACAAATTTCATTGTTTCCCTCAATCCCAAATTGTGAAGTAAGAACATTGTTCCAGACATCAAATTTGTATATGAAAATCTAGCACCACTTCTACCCTTTAGTCAAAACTTTAGCAATGCCTGTAATATGTTGGCAGTAAGCGGTGGAATCGCCTTTACCCTTTAATTAATGCACAGTTCTTCCTAAAACCTCTCTGTCATGGTGAACAAGAAGCGGTGCCCTTGGTAAAAAGTGAAAAAGAGATGTTCTCTCGAAGCTTCTCGAAAGAAGGCTTCATGGCACCCTTATCCCTGATCTCTAGGGTTAGTTGGGCTCGAGATCCATCCTTGTAGGATCTTATAGCCACCTCACCCACCAATTTCTCAACCATCCCTATCCATTCCAAGCCTATAAAAATAGGCTCAATCTCCATGGTTGAGGGGAGAGTAATGTTATGATGTTGCTTTGATATTCTGGCCTAAGTCATTCAAGAGAGCTTGAGGGAGTAAGTTGGAGTTGTTGGGGACAAGATGTTGGTTTTGTGAAAGAGCATATCAACACTAAGGCATATGTTGTAAAATATTACTTCATTTTATTAATGTAAAGTTGGTTCCTTTTCCATATATTTTTTATGTTATAATCTTTCATGTTATTGCCAGATTCCTTAGTCACTGACATAGATCTATAGATGATGTTCTGGTATCTTTGATCTCTCATGTGTTTGATGTGTTTATGCAGGTATTTTCTTGGAGACCTTTTGTCATAAGAGAAGAACCACATCACTCCATCAAAGATTCTATTCTAGGTGTTTATGGCTTCTAGGGAAAGTCTTCCAACCTTATCGTGAACTATTTGTTCTGGGTCTGAACCATTCAGACCAGAGGAACAGCTTCTGTCCGCAGAAGGTGCAAAATTCCTAGCAATAAATCTGGTGACTTCGTTGGGGAAGAGCTTCAGCTAATCTGATCTTCCTTATTCTTTGCAAAAAACTTGTCTGAAATCCAAGATCCCATTCTCTATCAATTCAATCAGATCCACTAGCTGATCTAGTGGTTATTCGCTTGGTATCATCAGATCTGTTCAGATCTGAGTTTTCTGACTTTTTGTGTTCTTAAATACTATTAATTTATGATTTTGATGCCAGCTGCATAGTGATTTGACTTTGCTTTTTTTCCTTTTTTTTTATTTGGACATCTACAAGGAACCGCGTATGAACAATAGGCAAGAAGATATGCGACCTCCTGAACTCAGTTATCAGGGAGCAGTGCCACCACCTGTAAGTAGAAATCAAGAAGCGGTGCTCTAGAAGAACTGCTCTATCAGTGACCCTCTAGAAGCGGTTCCGTGTAGGTCTTTCCAGACTTGTTTTTTCAAGGTCTTTTGCAAAAATTTTGGTTGTTTTGCTTTCAGTTCTGAGTGTCTGGGTTTGTATTGAAGAGATCTGAGTGCTTGAGTGTTAAATTTGGTGTGGTAACAGGATTGTTTTGTTGAAATCAAAGAGCTAGGATAGATTCATCTTTTCATTGGCTTGTATGCTTGGTTTTGAGTTTTTCAAAAGGAATGTTGTTTGAGAGCTTAGCATTAGTAAGGTCTAAGTCTTATTCTTAGATATATCTAAAACTAAAGACTTGCTTGATTGGTAGCTTGTTTCATTTTTCATTAAAAGTTTATGAAGGACTTCTTTTTGCTTCGAAAAAAATAATTTTTTTTGTTGAGAATTATTCATATCTTTTGTTGGAGGACGAATAATGGACCTCTAATTAGCCTCATCAGCTTTCATATTTCCGTCTTTCTTCTCTTTCATTTACATGCTGATCTCATCAAAAGAAAAATATTAGTGGTTTTAAGTTAGATCTTTCTAGTTTTTAAAGAAAAAATTGAAAAAATGTTGATTATACCTTTGAGTGCGTTTTGTCTTTCTTCTTAGAAAAAGAGATCTTACCCTATTTTGCTTGCTTTCAAAATTGGTTTGAAGTTTGTTGCTTGTTCTCTTTCTCAGAAAAAGTTTGGTTTAGTGTAGTTGTTTGGGAAAAATTTTGGTTTCAAAATGAAAATTGAAAAGAAAAATACTCTCTCCTTCCCATAGGTAGGTATTTTTTAAAAGTAAAGTGAAATTATTTGCAATTCATATTTGCATGGCTTTACATTTCTGTCAATATCTCATGCATTCACCTAACCTCTCAAGATAAAATTAACAATATTTATAGGTCTAAAATTGTATAGAAATTTGAGCGATAAGTTAGTTACATGTTCGAGCATCATTAAACATAGATGTCATTAATTTGCCTACACTGCAACACAGGACTCGTGCTATTCTTCCACGTACTGTCGGTATATCGAATGACCTTTCACGTACCCTTAAGGTATATAGAAAGGTGCTTCACATAATCGGTTGTATATCGGAAGGCCCCTTGTGGATAGTTGTGCATTAGACAACACTACTGCCGATTTGATCTCCCATGTACCTTGTGTATATGAGGAGACCCTACTAGGATTCCTTATCCAACTGAGAAAAACCCTTTGGTCGTCTTGTTTGGAGAAATACACCGAGAACAACACTCAGGAAGACTACTACACACGTACCTTGAGTATATCATGAGTTGCACCTTCTTGGCAATCCTGGTGAGAGACTGACTATTTGAGCTCATCCTATCACTTAAGTTTGCTTGCAGCATGTAGCTTGTGTAGGAGAATGCTTTGTGTGATTTTTTCTTAGTTTTGAAACCCTAGGTTAGGTTTAGTGACTGATACAATATAGCTAAGTTTCAGTTGAGACGATCCAGAAGGAATCAGAGCTTACCACTCGACTTACCTACTGCTACAGGGGAAGGTCCCATGGAAGCCACAGAATAAGGTGTCGCAGCTCACTCCCATGTGGAAGGAATTCCAGTTGTGGAAACTGGATATCAATTCACTTCTTACATTAATCCCTTGGACCAACAGCCTCCTATGGTTGATACTTCCTTTCACCCTCCTGTGGAATGTAGTACCAATAGTCCTGATGCACCTGAGTATGGCCCTGGCGCTCTTTTTTGGAGAACTTATATGGGTCAGGCCATTTCCTCATTTGGGGTTAATAGACCCTCTCCTGAGAAAACTTCTCTAGGTGAAGAAGAATATAGACAAATCCAAGCATCTATTCACTATGCACGAGATTTTCAAGAGAGAATGCAGAGACTGGACATAGTTTTGGCCACACCTGCACCTCATAATGAATCTAGGAATGTCCTACACTAGAATTCCATGAATCTAGGTAGGGAATATGAGTTATCAACCTACCTCTACAAGAACTTCCTACACTAGAATTCCATACCCTAGTAATACATTTACACTATGGGAGAAAACCAACTAGTCTTACTTGCCAATAATAGGAGGAATACCTATTCATATTGTTGGAGGCGCCATAGGACCACCTTATGGAGGTCCTTCCCCCAAGGGGCCTGGCAGTCCTCCTCATGGAGGTTCTGGAGGTCTTGGTGGTCCTCCTCCTAGTTGTCCTGGAGGTCCTGGTGATCCTCCTCTTGGAGGTCCTGGTGTTCCTCCTCCTAGAGGTCTTGGTGGTCGTAGAGTTCCTCCTTTTGGTGGTCCTAGAGGTCCTGGGGGTCCCCCTTCTAGAGGTATTGGTGGGCCAAGTGGTCTCGGAGGTCCAGGAGGTCCTAGCAGTCCCGGAGGCCCTAGAGGTCCTCCTCCTGGTGGTCATGGTAGTCCTGGTGGTCCTGGCGGTCCCAACCCTAGAGGTCAACCCCCTTCAAGTGGATCTTCAATAATTTCATCATCTCATCAACCATTTCAACAACCTGTATACCAATAAACATATGGTCCTACTGGTGGATAAATGCCTTATCAATACTACCAGTATGTGGAACCTAATCGTCAGTTACCTTTCCTAGCAACTTTGGACTTACTTGATTTGTCCAAATTGACAAATGATCCCATTCAACACAACCCTTCATGGCCCGCGATTCCGGTAAAGTTGCCATCAGACATTACAAAATTCGATGGAAAGTAGGGAGATGATCCCAAAAAATATGTTATGACCTTCCATATTTGGTGTTCCTTGAAATCCCTGATGGATGATTATGTTCATTTAAGGCTCTTCCAGTGCACATTGACCGGTACGGCTACGGAGAGGTACATTGAACTTCCACAACATTCCTTTGTGGACTTTAGCTCTCTGGAAACTGTTTTCCTTACACACTTTTAGCCACCTATTCATTATGAAACGGATACGGATATTTTAACTTCAATCCATTAGAACACCTCCATGCACATATGAGACCATATCCACGAGTGGAGAAGGTGGAGAAGACTCATTGAAGCTACCATCCCAGACCAACTGCTAGCTTATTGGTTCACTAATTCATCGTTTCCTCCTATCACCCGAGATGTGGCTATAGGCGGTGTTGTTACTGAAGAGCAGCCTATCAGTCACACTCATTATCTGGATTTGGTCTATTCCCAATCTGGAATGCTGTATGACTTAATTCCACAAGCTCCTCACCTCAATACAGATCCAGCTAAGCCACCAGCAGAAAATCCTGTTGATGGGGTGGTTGGTTCGATCCAACCCTCATCGATAGCTAAACTTGCCAAGCAACCAAATGCTTCTACCACTTCTCCTTCGACTCCTATGGTTTCCGCTGAGGTGAATTCTATTCAAAGTTCACAGGAACCCGACAATAAGAAAAAGGGAAAATGTAAAAACAAGAAACCTGGGAACCAATAGGAGAACCCTGAACTAATGACCAACAAGAATGATAAAGGGAAGAGGAAAGCCAAATATCCATGCTTATTGTGTGGAGGAGATCACTTCACAAAAGAATGTCCTCGTCGTGATGAAGCTGCACCTCGCATTCCTAATGGAGTCCTTAAGCGTTCAGGGCACAATCCTAATGCCCGAGCTGCCCAAAACTATTCAGTTGTCAAGGATTTGGGCCACAATCCTTGTGCGATGTCTACATTGGAAGTGCTTCAGAGTTTTCCCTCACAAAGGAAGGTGTTGCTTTCTGCCCTTGGTGTGAACGATGATGATTCTTCCTCCATGATTAAATTTGAAACCACAAGACTCTAGCCTCGCTTGCCTTACTATCTGTCTCTTTTGATTCACATAGAATGTTTTAATATGATCATCAAACGCACTGTGATTGACGAAGGCACTGCCGCTCCTGTGATGTCTTTATCATGTTGGAAGGGTTTAGGTTCCCCTGAGCTATCTAAATTAGCGACCATGTTAACTACGTTGAATGGGAGATTGTTTAGGCCACACGGCATCCTTCCTTCCCTTAAATTCCATTTGGGAGGGAAGACCGTTGCGATAGAGATCGAGGTGGTTGATGCGCCCCTTGACTACAATCTCTTGCTGGGTAGGAATTGGATGTACAGTATGCAAGCTACCGCTTCTTCCCTATTTTGCGTTGTATGCTTTCCACACAATGAGAAGATAGTCACGATTGATCAAACAACATTCAAGAATCACTCGTTTACTGTATCTTCAGGAGCTTCGATCCTGATCGTCATGCACTCTCAACTGACAACTAGGAGTGTGGGTGTAGGCATGTATCCATCCCTCATGGGAATCTTTAGTTGTCTTGCACTAATTCTTATGATAGGTTCTAGTTTCGGTGAGGCTTCGACATCTATGAGATCTGTGTCTTTTCGCACGAGTCATATGGAAGATCCTTGGATTCTTCCTACACCAAGTACTCCGAGTGAGCCCATCGTGATGGATGTGCCACTGCCTGCAACTATGATAGCTTATCAAGATAATATCGAGTGTGTTGCAGAGCCTAGTCCTTCCTCTTTACAAATGGAAGAGGGGGACCCTTATGTGCTACCGGCATGGGCAGTACAGTCTTCTCATGTGCACAACTGCCTTGATATGGTTTTCCCTTTAGATGAAGTGATTATTGAGACTATGTCGAGAGTTGAGCCACCATGGGAGGAACTCCATCATAGATCGTAGTTTCTTCCTAAGCTTGACCACTTGGAGCGTGAGGATTTTAGGGCAGTTCTTAGTGAGAGAGTTGGTAGTCCTATGGTTCCATTAAGCTCTCCTAGTCAGATGGCTGATGGAAACATTGCCAACATATCTTTAATGATTCCTATCAACATCTCTCGCAATCCTGGCAGGATAGAGAATGTCTATATTGGGGCGGAATGTTCCCATGCTGAGATTCTAGAATACAGCGAGCTATTTAAAGAATTTCATGATATTTTTGGTTGGTCTTAAGATGAAATGCTAGGTATCAACCCTCATATTGTTGAGCATGATATTAAGACTTACCCCAATGCTAAGCCTGTTCGATAACGGTTGCGTGCATTGAATTCGAGGAAAGCACCCACGATTAAGGCAGAGATAGAAAAGATGTTAAACATCGGTTTTATCTATCCCGTTCCCTTGACGGAGTGGGTTTCAAACCCCATTCCAGTGGATAATAAGTAGGGAGTGATCCGCATATGTACTAATTTCCGCAATTTAAATCATGATTGTCCTAAGGACAATTTCCCCACACCATTTATTGATCAGATTTTGGATGAGTGTGCGGGTAGCGAGGTTTTTTCCTTTATGGACGGCTTTTCCAGATATAATCAAATACAAATTAAAATTGAGGACCAACATAAGACTGCATTTATTTGTCCTTGGGGAACTTTTGCATATCGAGAAATTCCTTTCGGCCTTAAAAACGCCGGATCTACATTTCAGCGGGCAATGACCTTAATCTCCCACGATCTCAAGTCAATTATCGAAGTATTTTTGGATGACCTTGCTACTCATTCTCGTATGATAATGCGTCATCCCTATCACTTGAGACTGGTATTCGAAAGATGCCGGCACTATTTGGTTAGATTAAATCCTCATAAGTGCATATTTTGTGTGAAGTCAGGTCGTTTGTTAGGATTCATCGTCTCCAAAGAGGGCATAAGATTCGACCCTTTGAAGGTTGAGGCAATACTCCAGTTGTCTTCCCCGAAGAATATCCGTCATCTTCAACGTTTGCAAGGCATGGAAAACTTCTTACCAAGATTTGTTGTCAACTTTGCCAATTTGATTAGAGGCTTCATGCGTCTCTTGAAGAAGGACACCCCCTTTTGTTGGGATGAGCGAACCCAGGAGTCCTTCGATACACTGAAGTGAGCCCTAGCATTGGCCCCAGTGATTATTCCCCAAGACTATAGCCGTGATTTTATATTATATGTGGTCGCATCCTTGGAGACGATTGGTATGGTTTTGGTTCAAGAGGATGAGGAGCTCCAAGAGCATGTCATATACTATCTGAGCTGGAACCTTCTTGACACAGAGATTCATTATTCTTATGTCGAGAAGCTTGCTTTAGCTACTGTACATGCGGTTCAGCGGTTGAGACATTATATTCTCCTTTGCCAGACCTTGGTTGTAGCCCATGTCAATCCATTTCAATTTGTCCTCACTCAAAGGATGATTGGGGGAAAATATAATAAATGGATTGTCATTCTGCAGGAATTTGATCTCGAATTTGTTTCGGCAAAATCAAAGAAGTCTTTAATTTTTGAAAATATTATATCAGATTTCCCGAGTGAGGCCGAGGAGTTGGTTTGTGAAGATACGTTTGTCGATGAACACATCTTCTTAATCTCAACTTTAGACCCATGGTATGGGGATATCATAATATATTTACAAACATTGAAGACCCCTACTCACCTCTCGCAAGATGAACTACCTCATAGTGGATAACACTTTGTACTGCCGTGGGGTAGATTCCATTTTACGACGTTGTTTAACTCATGAAGAGGCTAAGTTAGTGCTAAATGATTTCCATGGAGGGGCGTGTGGTGGTCATTTATCTGGGCTTTCTATAGCTCAAAATATCTTAAAAGCAGGTTATTTCTGGTCGTCGATCTTTAAGGATTGTGTAGATGCGGTCAAGAGGTTCCACCCTTGCCAGGTGTTCACATGTAATATGTGCTCGAAACCTGCCCCATTACATCCCATTATCACCATCAGTCCCTTCACTAATTTGGGGCTTGATTTTATGGATTGCAACCTAGCTTCGGGTGGGGGGAACCATCATATTATAGTGGTTGTTGATTACTTCAAGAAATGGTCTGAGGCTATGCCTACAGTTAAACCTAACAGTGAGACAGCCACCCACTTCGTATTCAACCAAATTATTACTCAGTTCATAATTTCGAACAATCTTGTCACTGACCATGGCTCAATCTTTCAGAATCGTATGATGGAAGAGTTGGCATCAAAGTTAGGGTATAAGCAAGAGCATTCCTCCTCTTACTAACCTCAAGCGAATGGACAGGTAGAAGTAGTGAATAAATCACTCAAATCCATTCTCCAACGAACCATCGCACAAAGAAAGAATAATTGGCACATCATGTTATATCTTGCTTTGTGGGCATATAGAACCGCAATCAGTTAATACAGAGCGGTGCCACCGCATGTGTCTAACTGAAGAAACACAGTTTCTATCGAGCACCGCCTTTCCCGTAAGGGCTAGGAGTGGTACCTACATTTCCCATTTTAGGTTTGGCCTATGAGCTCAAAAAACCATGAAAACTGAAAATTGGAAACCATAAAAGGAAAGAGGATGGATTTAGATGATACCTGGAACTGACGGTGTGAAAAACGGATGGTGGATGCTCCCGTAATCTTCAACTGAAGTTTTGTCTCCAAACTACCCAAAATGCTCTCCAAGGTTGGTAAATAGTGAAATGAATTGTTTTTTACTATTTACTTAAACTTTTATAGCCTATTTTTACGGTATTTATTGTTTTAAAATCATTTTTATAAAAATACCCTTTAATTTAGTTCATGAAAGTCATTTTTCTGAATATTTTGGGATACTAATGGTCATTTAAGTATTGCAGGGACAAAAAATAAGCAGTTTAGCATATGGGGAAGTTCGTTTTTTACTTTTTCATATTTTTGAAAATGGAAAAAGTCCTCATGCGTTCATTTCGATACTTTGACCTCACTCTCAAAAATCAATATCAAAGTTTCGAGCCTTTTTCTGATTCTTTACGGACTCATAAAACACTTTATCGTGAAAAGAGACCTAATGGAGCCTCCTTTAAACTCTTTTTGCACTCTTTAAATATGAAAATATTGTCGATTGTTTGTATTATTCATACTCATAAAATTATTTGAAGAGTCATCTCTCCAACGATAGGTTATCTCTTTTTCGGTTTGGATGTACTATTTACGAAAAATGAACACTCCAGCCAATCATGACTGGAAGAGTTCTCTTGGGTATTATTTTACACTTTTTCGGGCCCTAGAGACTAAATCATATGAAAAAGGAACCTTTGGAGTCTTCTTTTGTCTTCGTTCAAACTCTCTAAACATGAACGATACCGAGTTAACTTTCATTGGACTCATTAAACTAAACACTGAGAGACCCTTTTTTGGGAACGAACCCCTCCTTTCTCAGGTTCGAAAAACGTATGAGAATGGAATTGTCTTCATATCAGCTACAACAAGTGTTTGATACCTGTACTTGTAAAAATGAAAAGAGGCACTCATCAATCATGATGGGGGAATTAAGGGAAGGGAATCAATTCATTTTGCGAATAAAATGGCAGTTTGTTGTCACCTTTGAACATGGCACTTGTCTACATTTCATTCAGTTAATTGGGTAAATTAGCTGGTCTCTGAGTCGATCCACTTTCATGAGTCATGTCACTCCTTTGAGTCTTTCAAATAATGCATTGTCCAATGTCATATTTTGTTTCACCTTATTGAGTCAATGCTGCCAAGTCTTTTGTTGTGCCACCCGATGTTCAAAGGGAAGTTAGAAGTTTACCTTTGCAATTAAAATAGCCTTTGTGTCAATACTTTTGAGTCAATCTGATGGTTACATTATCTACAAAATTCCATAACTTTGTTTTGTGTTTCGTGTCGTCAATGTGGGATTCATCATGGCCCTCCTTCGACGAGACTATTCCTCTCAACATCAGCTCATCATCTGAGAACTAGTCTTAGAAACAAGTTCAGTACCATGAGATTTGTATGCCTCAATGACAGATTCTCTCCCTCTTGACATAGGTTCACATCGTTGACCTTTGATCAAGAGATTCAATTGAGTGTTCGACATCAAAACATATATTCACACTTAGTATATTGTACTAGAGTACCTTGAGAATCATTGACATTAATGGTGATCTTCCTCGCACTTGAGAACGGTTCAGATCATTGACCAGTAATCAAGTGGTTTCTACCATGTTCGACTTCAGATCATTGTAATCACATGGATAGAATCGTACTTTGTGGAAGACGAGGTGAAGACCCTGGGTGTCTATTGGAAAGCAATCGTGGCTTTTTCCCTGGGTTGCGATGGAGTATATTGTATGAAGTGCCATCATGGATCCACATTTGTATGGTTGTGGCTATTCTCAAATTTACGTCTGTATGACATAGATATACATTGTATATCTAGTATCTATGTCCAATTTTGAATCTTATATCACATGGATATACACTATATTCTAGTAGCCATGTTTGTTTATCTCTCTCATGGATCTGCCTTTTATTGGTCTACATCCATGATGAAGACACATTTTCTCATGAGTCAAAAGTATTGATGTATTGCAGATGCCTGGTTGATGATCTCCGATCAATCTGATTCTTGCCTCAAAGTGATAACTTGCTCTTTCAAATCTCTCTCCTATCGTATCCCTCTAGCCTCATTCTTTTGGGGGCATTCTGTTATACCTAAATCTCGTCATCAGCATGTGATGAGATCCCAAATTTCAATGTTTCCCTCAATCCCAAATTGTGAAGTAAGAACATTGGTCTAGACATAAAATTTGTATAGGAAAATCCAGCACCACTTCTACCCTTTAGTCAAAAAGTGGTACCTTCTTCAATACCACCTGTAATATGTTGGAAATAAGTGGTGGCATGACCTTTACCCTTTAAATGATGCACGGTTCTACCTAAAACCGCTTTGTCATGGTGAACAAGAAGCAGTGCCCTTGGTAAAAATTGAAAAAGAGAGGTTCTCACGAAGCTTCTCGAAAGAAGGCTTTGTGGCACCCTTATCCATAATCCCTAGGGTCAGTTGGGCTTGAGATCCATTGTTGTAGGATCTCCAAGATGTCTCACCCACCAATTTCTCAACCATCCCTATCTAGTCCAAGCCTATAAAAGCAGCTCACTCTCCATGGTTGAGCGTAGAGTAATGTTATACTGTTGCTTTGATATTCTGGCCTAAGTCATTCAAGAGAGCTTGAGGGAGCAAGTTGGAGTTGTTGGGGACAAGATTTTGCTTTTGTGAAAGAGCATATCAACACTAAGGAATAGGTTGTAAACTCTTTCTTCATTTTATTAATGTAAAGTTCGTTCCTTTCCAATATATTTGTTATATTATAATCTTACATGTTATTGTCATATTCCTTAGTCATTGACATAGATCTATAAATGATATTCTAGTATCTTTGATCTCTCATGTGTTTGATGTGTTTATGCAGGTATTTTCTTGGAGACCTTTTGTCATAACAAAAGAATCACATCACTCCATCAAATATTGTATTCCAGGTGTTCATGGATTCTAGAGAAATTCTTCCAACCTTATCGTGAACTATTTGTTCTGGATCTGAACCATTCATACCAGAGGAAAAACTTGTGTCCGCAGAAGGTGCGAAATTCCTAGCAATAAAATCCACCTCTGCAACCAGGAAAATTCATTTCCGAACTGAAACTTTATTTTTCAACTTCCGCCGTCCACATTCCTTAGTGTGCCTTGCGACAGGTGGGACTCTGCAGAACGCCACTACGATTTCCTTCCTTTTCGCTTTCCGCATTCTTTCTTTTCGCCTTCCACTACGAACTTTGGGAATCAGAAACTTAACATATGATGGAATCATCTCATAGCATTCTACCTTTCCACCTTCCATTGCAGACTACGAGAATCAGAAACTTAAAAAATGACAGAATCATTTATCCACATTTCCTTTTTCCACATTCTACCTTTCGGCCTTCCTCTACGGACTGTGGGAATCGAAAACTTTACAAATGATGAAATCATTTATCCACATTTCCACCTTCCGCATTCCATCTTTCCGCCTTCCATTGTGAACTGTGGGACTCAAAAACTTAACAAATGATGAAATCATTTATCCACTTTTATGCCTTTCGCATTCTACCTTTCCTCCTTCCGCTATGGACTACGAGAATCAGAAACTTAACAAATGACGGAATCATTTATCCACATTTCTGCCTTCCACATTCTTCCTTTCCTCTTTTCGCTATGGACTATGCGAATTAGAAAATTAACATTTTTACACTATTTATTTCCCCTTTCCGCATGACTTCTTCCACATCAATGATTCTTGCAGGGCCAACCTTGACCGTCGATCTTGCGGGATGCATCTTGCAGGATGTGGGATTCCAACTTTCTTGAAGTTCCACTTCGATTTTTCCTCTTCTGCCTTTCCGTGTTTCGTGTTCCGCATTCCACAATGCAGATTGTGGATTGCAGCAACTCAACATTTTTAGACTTGTTATTTTCTCTTTCTGTGTGAATTCTTTTGCACCATTGATTCTTGTGGGTTCAACCTCAACCTTTGATCTTGCATGTTGCGGGCTTACAACTTTTTCAAAGTTCCACTTTGAAATTTTCTCTTCCGCCTTTCCGCTTCCGCCTTTTTCTTACGGGATCCTTCTGGGGCGTCCAATCCTTAGCGACTCAAATCTCCATTGTTCATCCTCATTGGGTCTACAAGATTTCAAAAATTCCAGAAAGATCATTTATCCTAGCTTTTTGACATTGTGGAATGAACATCTGCTCTAGATCTAAAACCTTGTTTTCTCTTCACCGTTCATCTTCGTTGGCTTACCATATTTCACAAATCTGGAAATTTCATTGATCTGCGCTTATTAGCATTACGTAATGAACCTTTTTCATAAATCTAAATCCTCGTTCGATCTTCACCGTTTGAAACATGTGGATCCTACAATATTTTTCAAATGTGAAAACTTAATTTATTCGTGCATGTTTAGGTTGCAAAATCCACTCCAACCGTCGATCTCCAACATCATCCAATTTCATCCGTCGAAACATGCAAGGTGTACAAGATTCTGCAAATTTGAAAACTTAATTTTTTTCATGCATGTTGAGGTTGTGAAATCCACTCCCTCTGTTGATCTCTAACATCATCGAATCTCATCCGTCGAAACATGCAATGTGTGCAAGATTTCACAAATCTGAAAACTTAATTTATTCGTGCATGTTGAGGTTGTGAAATCCACTCTCGTCGTTGATCTCATTCCCTCAATCCATCTGACAGCAGACTCTACCTGCAATTTAACCTTTCTTCCATTACCAAAATTCTTAATTCTGAGCATCTTTCCTTGGTGAAATCGTCTACAGCCGTTGATCTTCCCCTTTGTCCATTTTGACCCTCCTTTATGTATTCTTCCTTTCATTAGCCTAAAATTTTGCAAGGAAAAGTTTAGATGCGAGTGTAATAAATCTCATTCCAAAACTACAGGTATTATCCATGAACTTCATTAAGCCTAGGATCGTTCAGCCTAGAAAAAATCTCAAGCCCCCCCACAAGGAACAAATACCATGGGTGTTTAAATCAGGAAAACATACCGTATGCAAGTAACTTTTTAAAGAACATTTTGACACCATTAGACAACCCAAAATCATCAAATACAAGTCACATGCATTCAAATAGAGTAGGATTATCCTTTTCTAGGAACTAAGTCAACCTATAAGTTTCAGTAGATTGAAAAATAGAGTAGGTGCATTCCATACCATTAATAATATACATAATCAATACAACCGTAATCATATGAGAACACCCCTTTCATCAACCATAATTTTCATCAACAAACCTAAGGGCATTCTCTTATCATTTTAGAAACATGGAAGCATACATTCATACATCTATAGACACGCCCTAAGCTCATCAATCAGAAGAAATCATGCAGTATACTGGTGTTATAGCTGATTTCACCACTCCAAGTGAATCACACTTTGTATGGCCTTCCCCTATCCTGCTGCAGACTCCTTAGACCCCTTGGACCATTTTTTGTCCTTTGATGTTCCCTTGACCATCCCTAAAAACATGTGAAAAATGATACACGTGACTTTTAAACCTATAATCGCGTATATACGCAGGTTTGACCACTAAAACCGCGTACATCGGGATGTGTACAAAATCCAAATCCTTTTGGAGTTTTCCTTGACATGGATCTGACTCACTTGACTCCTGGCCTTCCCAATGCCTTGAGATCGCTCGGATTCGACCTTTCATTACCCCTTTGAAAATCTATATAAGGAACTCCTTGGTACATTGAAGGAATATGAGAGAATTGAGAGCAAAGAAACTATAGTCCATTGTTGCTGGAACTTAAGCTTGAGTCTGCATCATTTTGTCCCTTGGAGCACTTTTGTGTTCTTCCCAAGCTTGCATTTTACTTGTGAGCTTGCTATCGAGAGATGGAGGATTGAAGTGGTGGAGGCCCAAGTGGGGGATTCAGTTTCTCCGATTCGCAGACGTGCCGACAGAGGTTGTATCCATTATAATATCTAATTTATATTAATAGAAATATCTTTTCCTGTCCAATAATGTGTGTTTGAATGAATATTTTATCAATGGGATTATGTCAAATGATTATACATTATTGATTATATATGCTAGAATATATCTAACACCATGATATATAGAATTCTTGTATTGTTTACTTGTTGTTGAGGAAGTAATCTATCAATTCAAGATGAAGTTGGAAATCTCAACGGGGATATACTTCAACCGTCTGGAATAAGGTACGAGGTCTGATCCTTTAGTGTTAGACATTTAATTTCTATTGCATATTGGAAACGATTGAGTTATGGATTCAAGATGTCTGTTGTGGTACCCCAAGACATAGGAATTTCTCTCCATAACAAAATTGGCAACTCTGCTGGGGAGTTCCTAGTAGTTGTCCTTTGGGGGTTTTTCTATCGGCATTCAATGAATTTGAATTGCTCTTTCTCTCTTGTTTTTATGTCGGGTCTGGGGGCATGTTTTCCTGGTAGTGTCTGATTGGTGTGAAGTTTGTCTCAGGCTATATGTTTACCTTGATTTTTATGCACCTTTCTTCCTATACGCAAGTTTTTAACTCACAGTCGTGTATACACGTGGGTTTCTCTGCGATTTCTGCATATACACACGGGTTTACTGCAAACAGTCGCGTATGCCCTTAGTTTTGCCTTTTTGTAGAAGTTAAATGGTTTTTGGGTGAAATTTGATGTTTGCTAAGTCTCGTTTGGCACTGCCTGAGTCTGTTTATACCTCTGTTTCTGACCAGAGATGTTTTTTTTTAGGCTGATTTTTTTTTTAAGAAGGTTCTTGTCATGGCATTTTTGATTTTTTGTTTGAGATAAGTGCATTAGATTTATTTTACTGTAGTGCTTTCTTTGAGTGCTGTTTGAGTATGCTTGCAAGGTTTGGGGGTTTTAGAATCATTCTTTTGCTTTTTGTATCTCATTTTATTTCAAAAAATCCAAAAACATTTGCTTATCATCATGCATTGCATTTTTCATTTTGCATTGTACTTGCACTAGATTTGCTTTGGAGTATTAGTTAGGTTTTCATATAGGAAATCTTGCATTCATCATTTGAAGAAAAATTGTGCATTTCACGTAGTAGCATACCCTATTTTCATGGAAACAATGCATTTGCATTGATTGTTAGGTGTGCATTTTACTTCATGTTGTGTCATAACACCATTAGTTGCACAGCCATATCCCTCTTTTGAGTAATAAATCCAATTAAAATCAACGCTTAAATTAAAATGAACCACACTCTTTTCTTTTATAGGGTGCACCAACAAGATTAGGTTTTAGGTTCTTGGAATAGTTCATTGTGAATAAATTCTCCAAGATCACTAAACAACAACATGTATGTGTCTGTCCAGGTGAGTGTGTGAAATCCCTTCTATAACCAATGTTTCTCAGGATCCTCCTCTCAAAAGGGAGTTAAGCACGAGGCAATGTGAGCAGTTATTGATTGGGATGACCCTAGTAATAACTGAGTAGCACCGGAGATATTTCCAGGACTGTATTCGTATCTGGGGGCTCTTTCGAGAGTTTCAGGCTTTGCTACCTTGCCCATACGATCAATCATGCCTGCGACTGTCCGCCTGAGCATTGATTATATTAAGGTGAATTTAGTGGCCTTACCTAGGATATCGAGGGGGTACTTTGTAGGGGTTATTCTGTGGGTGTCCCAGCCAGGTTGGGGTCAGATAGTATAGTCGCTTTACGCGTTGAAGCTGAGGGCCACGATAATTGGTTACGTACCTCCGCTTGTTGTGTATGGGAGTCTCAAGCCTCTCCTAAGTGAGACATACCTGCTTCATTCAGGAGCTCACTTATCCTACCCTTGATTGCTTGCATTTGGATTTAGATTTTATAAGTGATTGCTCTATGCACGATAGCTTGCCTAGGGTTTGCGTAAATAGAGAGTCTTTTCTCTTTTTTCAGTCATTGTGGATTCGGGTACGGCTCCTCACCATTCTTGTTGTTTAGCAGGACTTATGCCTTCTACTTCTCCTCCTTCTTTGGGAGAGAGACATAGACAGTCTAGGAGGACTACTTTTCACATTGATTCACACACCATGGGAGACCATATAGAAGTTATTCCTAAACCACCTTCTCCCATTTGTGTAGACGATGGGGAGTTTACTCCTACTTACGATCCTTCACCCGACTTGGCTGAGTTAGGTCCTGTGATTTCTGAGATAGGAACCTTTGATGATAGACCTACTCACTCCAGGGTTGATTCCCCATTGACGCGTTACCGGTATGGAGTGTTGGAGGATTTCGAGACTCGTTTTGAACCCACCAGCACTAGTTATGGTAGTTATGCTATGTCTGGTTTTCCCACACATGATTTGGCATTTCATGTCGAATCTAAGTTCAAGCCTAACACTATGCCTGTGGGCACTCTCATTCCTTACCATGTGGAGATATTTGGGAGCACTAGTCACATTGAACCTTCCATCCCGGTGGTGGAAGTTACATCACATGTTCCTCCTAGGTCTAGGGTTAGTGATCCTATTAGGATACCAGATCCGAGACAAGTGACTATAGGCAATAGTACATATATAATTACTCAGGTCCCTTAGTCCTTTGTCCCTAGTTCTTCAAATGTTCACCCTCCACCTTATTCGCGTGGTCCTTCGGGCCGAAACGTTGCTACGAGTTATGTCCGTACTGCAATTACTAGACCAGTTGTGTCTCAGCTTCATGCACCTCCCATCATTTCGTAAGGTCATGCTCATACTTCTAGAGGTCACATTCCTACTTCCTTAGTGTATATTCCTACTTCCAAAGCATATGTTCCTACTTATGGAGTGTCTCATGGGATATCTCATGTGATGACTTATGCACCCTATTATGGGACGTAGTATGGACAGGGTTCTTCACCCTATGGAGGTGGGTATCAACAACCTGCTTATTCTCTGAACTATGGCTTTCTAGCTCCTAATAGTCAAGGTCCACCACACTATGGTACTTCCATGCCACCCTATATGGGTCAAATAGGAGGAGGGCACTATGGCCAATGCCATGGTGGTAATCAAACCTATGTGAATCAGGGAACAGTCCATCGACCTCATCATCCTAGGCTCCCTTTCCTTGCGACGCAAAATCTTCCTGAATTGTCAAGATTAACGAACGATCCTGTAGCTCATGACCTAGCTTGGCTGAATATCCCTACTAAGATTCCCTCGGACATACCTAAGTTCGATGGAAAACCGGGAGAGGTTCCGAGAGAACACGTTACTACGTTTCACCTACGGTTCTCTTCAAATTCCTTACATCAGGACTCAATCCGTTTGAGACTATTTCAACGCACCCTTACAGATCCTGCCATGAAATGGTATATAGAGTTACCTAGGGTGGTATTCACTTTGTTCGACGACCTTGCAATGACTTTTCTTAACCACTTCCAGCTACCAGTGCACTATGACGTTGGTACTAAAATCTTGTCGACATTTAGATAGGATAAAGCCACACATATCTCAAATCATATTCAAGAGTGGCGTAGACAGAAGAGGTTAATTAAAGCCTTTATACCATCGAAATTCCTCCTCGAATGGTTCCTCAAGTCGTTATTGCCATATATAGTGAAGGATGTTTCTACATCCGGAGTGCAGAATGAGGAAGAAGCGATTTTTAGGGAACAGGAACTAGACCTGATTTATGCTCAGTCTGGTTTGTTAAATGAGATTATTCCCAACACTCCATGTTCTAGTTTCAACCCCAAAGTCAAACCTGGACCACATGCCGATGGCATTATGGGTTGTGCAAGTGCGAAACCTACAGATTCAGTTGCAAAACAAGTGAGTCAATTGTCAATCAACCAATATGCTTTAGGACAAGCTTCAGCTTCATCTCAACCTGCCCAAATGGCGAGTGTACTTTCTGTGCAGTCATCGAACCAGAAGGGTAACCAGCAGCCCAGATGAAATAGAAAAAAGGGTAAGAATAATCGTAAGGGTGAGAATAAGAATGAGAATGCTAATAATAATGACAAGAATGGTCATAATGCTGGGGGCAACAAGCAAGCTAAACGTAAGGTTAAGTTCCCTTGCAAGTTGTGTAAGGACGATCACGTCACTTACTTGTGCCCTCGTATTGATGAAGCTTCGAGGCTCTTGGCACAGGGCCCAGTTGTGCTAAATAACCCGTTACCACACAATGAAAATATGAAATCAAAGTCCCATGACCAGTCTAGTGCTGATCAAGATCCACTGGAGGGTAGTGGTTGTGGTTGCATTAACATGGTCCGTGCTGCCAAATTTTTGACCCATGCGAAAGATTATGGTTCATCACAACCTAGCCCATGAAAAGAGCCTGACCCACCAGGGTCCCCTTTGCATATTGAGAAACCTATGGATAAACATGAAGCTACACCTCGCATTCCTAAGGGAGTCCTTAAGTGTTTGGGCACAATCCTAATTCCCAAGCCGCCCAGAACTATTTAGTTGTCGAGGATTTGGGCCACAATCCTTGTGCGATGTCTACATTGGAAGTGCTTCATAGTTTTCCCTCGCAAAGGAAGGTGTTGATTTCTGCCCTTGGTGAGAACAATGATGATTCTTCCTCTGTGATTAACTTTGAAACTACAGGACTCCAGCCTCGCTTTCCTTACCATGTGTCTCTTTTGTTTCACGTAGAATGTCTTAATATGATCATCAAGTGCACTGTGATTGATGAAGGCACTACCACTTCTGTGATGTCTTTATCATGTTGGAAGGGTTTAGGTTCCCCTGAGCTTTCTAAATCAGCAACCATGTTAACTGCATTTGATGGGAGATCATTTAGGCCACATGGCATCCTTCCTTCCCTTAAATTCCATTTGGGAGGGAAGACCATTGTGATAGAGGTCGAGGTGGTTGATGCCCCCTTGACTACAATCTCTTGCTGGGTAGGAATTGGATGTATAGTATGCAAGCCGTCGCTTCTTCCCTATTTTGTGTGGTATCATTTCCACACAATGGGAAGATAGTCACGATCGACCAAACGACATTCAAGAATCCATCTGTTACTGCATCTTCAGGAGCTTCGATCCCAATCGTCACGCACTCTCAGCTGGAAACTAGGAGTGTGGGTGTAGGCATGTATCCATCCGTCATGGGAAGCTTTAGTTGTCCTGCACTGATTCTTATGATAGGTTCTAGTTCGGGTGAGGCTTCGACATATATGAGATCGGTGTCTTTTCGCACAAGTCATATGGAAGATCCTTGGATTCTTCCTACACCGAGTACTCCGAGTGAGCCCATCGTGACGGATGTGCCACTACCTGCAACTATGATACCTTATCAAGCTAATCTCGAGTGTGTTGTAGAGCCTAGTCCTTCGTCTTTGTGAACAAAAGAGGGGGACCCTTATGTGCTGCCGGCATGGGCAGTACAGTCTTCTCATGCGACTGACTGCCTTGATATGGTTTTCCCTTCAGATGAAGCGATTACTGAGGCTATGTCAGGAGTTGAGCCACCATGGGAGGAACTCCATCATAGATCGTACTTTCTTCTCGAGCTTGACCTCTTGGAGCGTGAGGATTTTAGGGTGGTTCTTAGTGAGAGAGTTGGTAGTCCTATGGTTCCATTAAGCTCTCCTGGTCATATGGCTGATGGAAACATGGCTAACATATCTTCAACGATTCCTATCAACATCTCTTGCGATCTTGGTAGGATAGAGAATGTCTATATTGGAGCGGAATGTTCCCATGCTGAGATTCTATAATACAACAAGCTATTTAAAGAATTATGTGATATCTTTGCTTGGTATTACAAGGAAATTCCAGGTATCGACCCTCGTATTGTCGAGCATGAGATTAAGACTTACCCCAATGCTAAGCCTATTCGACAACAGTTGCATGCAGTGAATCCGAGGAAAGCACCCGCGATTAAGGCAGAGATAGAAAAGTTGTTAAACGCCATTTTTATCTATCCCGTTCCCTTGACGGATTGGGTTTCAAACTGCGTTCTGGTGGATAAGAAGTAGGGATCAATCCACATATGTACTAATTTCCATGATTTAAATCGTGCTTCTCCTAAGGACAATTTCCCCACACCATTTATTGATCATATTTTGGATGAGTGTGCGGGTAGTGAGGTTTTTTCCTATATGGACGGCTTTTCCAAGTATAATCAAATACAAATTAAACTTTAGGACCACCATAAGACTGCATTTATTTCTCCTTGGGGAACTTTTGCATATCGAAAAATGCCTTTCAGCCTTTAAAACGCCGGAGCTACATTTCAGCGGGCAATGACCTTGATCTTCCACGATCTCAAGTCAATTATTGAAGTATTTTTGGATGACCTTGCTGCTCATTCTCATATGGGAATGCGTCATCCCTATCACTTGAGACTAGTACTCGAAAGATGTCGGCACTATTTGGTTAGATTAAATCCTCATAAGTGCATCTTTTGTGTGAAGTCAGGTCATTTGTTAGGATTCATCGTCTCTAAAGAGGGCATAAGAGTCGACCCTTTGAAGGTTGAGGCAATACTCTAGTTGTCTCCCCCGAATAATATCCGTCATCTTCAATGTTTGCAAGGCATGGCAAACTTCTTATGAATATTTCTTGTCAACTTTGCCAATTTGACTAGAGGCTTCATGCGTCTCTTGAAGAAGGACACCCCCTTTTGTTGGGATGAGTGAGCCTAGGAGTCCTTTGATGCACTCAAGCGAGCCCTAGCATTGGCCCCGATGATTAGTACCCCAGACTATAGCCATGATTTTCTATTATATGTGGCCGCATCCTTGGAGACGATTGGTATGGTTTTGGTTCAAGAGGATGAGGAGATCCAAGAGCATGTCATATACTATCTGAGCTCGAACCTTATTGACGCAGAGATTTGTTATTCTCATGTCGAGAAGCTTTCTTTAGCTACCGTACATGCAGTTCAGCAGTTGAACCATTATATTCTCCTTTGCCAAACCTTGGTTGTAGCCCATGTCAATCCATTTCAATTCGTCCTCACTCAAAGGATGATTGGGGGAAAATATAATAAATGGATTGTCATTCTACAGGAATTCGATCTCGAATTTGTTTCAGCAAAATTGAAGAAGTCTTTAATTTTTGCAGAGCTTATATCGGATTTCCCGAGCAAGGCGAAGGAGTTGGTTTGTGAAGATACGTTTTTCGATGAACACATATTCTTAATCTCAACTTTAGACCCATGGTATGGGGATATCATAATATATTTACAAACATTGAAGACCCCTACTCACCTCTCGTGAGATGGATGACGACGGTTACGTCACATCTCTAAGAACTACCTCATAGTGGATTACACTTTGTACTGCCATGGGGTAGATTCCATTTTATGACGTTGTTTAACTCATGAAGAGGCTGAGGTAGTGCTGAATGATTTCCACGGAGGGGCATGTGGTGGTCATTTATCTAGGATTTCCACAACTCAAAAGATCTTAAGAGAGAGTTATTTCTGTCCATCGATCTTTAAGGATTGTGTAGATGTGGTCAAGAGGTGCCACCCTTTCCAGGTGTTCACACATAATATGCACTCAAAACCTGCCCCATTACATCCCATTATCACCATCGGTCCCTTCACTAAGTGGGGGATCGATTTTATGGATTGCAACCCAGCTTCAGCTGAGGGGCACCATCATATTATAGTGGCTATTGATTACTTCACGAAATGGGATGAGGCTATGCCTACAGTTAAGTCCGAGGATGAGACAGCCGCCCACTTCGTATTCAACCAAATTATGACTCAGTTCGGAATTCTGAAAGAGCTTGTCACTAACCATGGCTCGCACTTTCAGAATCATATAATGGAAGAGTTGGCATCAAAGTTAGGGTATAAGCAAGAGCATTCCTCCTCTTACTACCCTCAAGCAAATGGACAGGTAGAAGCGGTGAATAAATCACTCAAATCCATTCTCCAACGAACCATCACACAAAGAAAGAATAATTGGCACATCATGTTATATCCTTATTTGTGGGCATATAGAACCGCGTTCAGTTAAGACAGAGTGGTGCCACCGCATGTGTCTAACTGAGAAACATGGTTTCTATCGAGTACCGCCTTTCCCGTAAGGGCTAGGAGCGGGACCTACATTTCCCATTTTAGGTTTGGCCTATGAGCTCAAAAAAACATGAAAACTGAAAATTGGAAACCATAAAAGGAAAGAGGATGGATTTAGATGATACCTGGAACTGATGGTGTGAAAAATGAATGGTGGATGCTCCCTTAATATTCAGCTGAAGTTTTGGCTCCAAACTACCCAAAATGCTCTCCAAGTTTGGTAGGGAAGGGAATCAATTCAATTACGGGAAGGGAATCAATTCATTTTACAAATAAAATGGCAGTTTGTTGTCACCTTTGAACATGACACTTGTCTACATTTCATTCACTTAATTGGGTAAATTAGCTTGTCTTTGAGTCGATCCACTTTCATGAGTCATGTCACTCCTTTGAGTCTTTCAAAGAATGCATTGTCCAATGTCATATTTTGTTTTGCCTTATTGATTCAATGTTGCCAAGTCTTTTGTCGTGCCGCCGGATGTTCAAATGGAAGTTAGAAGTTTAACTTTGCAATTAAAAAAGCCTTTGTGTCAATACTTTTGAGTCAATCTGATGGTTACATTATCTACAAAATTCCATAACTTTGTTTTGAGTTTCATGTCATCAATGTGGGATTCATCATGGCCCTCCTTCGACGAGACTATTCATGTCGACATCAGCTCATCATCCGAGAACTAGTCTTAGAAACAAGTTCAGTACCATGAGATTGGTATGCCTCAATGACAGATTCTCTGGCTCTTGACATAGTTTCACATCATTGACCTTTGATCAAGAGATTCAATTGAGTGTTCAACATCAAAACATCTATTCACACTTAGTATATTGTACTAGAGTACCTTGGGAATCATTGACATTAATGGTGATCTTCCTCGCACTTGTTAATGGTTCACATCATTGACCGGTAATCAAGTGGTTTCTACCATGTTCGACTTCAGATCATTGTAATCACATGGATAGAATCGTACTTTGTGGAAGACGAGATGAAGACCCTGGGTGTCTGTTGGAAAGCACTCGTAGCTTTTTTCCCAGGTTGCGATGGAGTATATTGTATGAAGTACCATCATGGATCCACATTTGTATGGTTGTGGCTATGCTCAAATTTGTGTCTGTATGACAGAGATATACATTGTATATCTGGTATCTATGTCCAATTTTAACTCCTCTATCACATGGATATACACTATATTCTAGTAGCCATGTTTGTTTATCTCTCTCATGGATCTTCCTTTTATTGGTCTATAACCATGATGAAGACACATTTTCTCATGAGTCAAAAGTTTTGATGTATTGCAGATGCTTGGTTGATGATCTTTGATCAATTTGATTCTTTCCTCGAAGTGATAACTTGCTCTTTCAAATATCTCGCCTATCGTATCCCTCTAGCCTTATGCTTTTGGGGGCATTTTTTTATACCTAAATCTCGTCATCAGCATGTGATGAGATCCCAAATTTCAGTGTTTCCCTCAATCCCAAATTGTGAAGTAAGAACATTGGTCCAGACATAAAATTCGTATAGGAAAATCCAGCACCGCTTCTACCCTTTAGTAAAAAAGCGGTACCTTCTTTAGCACCACCTATAATATGTTGGAAGTAAGTGGTGGCACCACCTTTACCCTTTAAACAATGCGTGGTTCTACCTAAAACCACTCTGTCATGGTGAACAAGAAGTGGTGCCCTTGGTAAAAAGTGAAAAAGAGAGGTTCTCACGAAGCTTCTCGAAAGAAGGGAACCCTTATCCCTAATCCCTAGGGCCAATTGGGCTCGAGATCCATTCTTTTAAGATCTCCTAGCCATCTCACCCACCAATTTCTCAACCATCCCTGTCTAGTCCAAGCCTATAAAAGCAGCTCAATCTCCATGGTTGAGGGGAGAGTAATGTTATGATGTTTCTTTGATATTCTGGCCTAAGTCATTCAAGAGATCTTGAGGGAACAAGTTGGAGTTGTTGTGGACAAGATGTTGCTTTTCTGAAAGAGAATATCAACACTAAGGAATAGGTTGTAAAATCTTTCTTCATTTTATTAATGTAAAGTTTGTTCCTTTCCCATATATTTGTTATGTTATAATCTTACATGTTATTGTTAGATTCCTTAGTCACTGACATAGATCTATAAATGATATTTTGGTATCTTTGATCTCTCATGTGTTTGATATGTTTATGCAGGTATTTTCTTGGAGACCTTTTGTCATAACAAAATAATCACATAACTCCATCAAATATTGTATTCCAGGTGTTTATGGCTTCTGGGGAAAGTCTTCCAATCTTATCATGAACTATTTGTTCTGGATCTGAACCATTCATACCAGAGGAACAACTTATGTTTGCAGAAGGTGCGAAATTCCTAGCAACAAAATCCACCTCTGCAACCAGGAAAATTCATTTCCGAACTGAAACTTGATTTTTCAACTTCCGCCCTCCACATTCCTTAGTGTGCCTTGCGACAGGCGGGACTCTGCAGAATGCCACTATGATTTCCTGCCTTTTCGCTTTCCGTATTCTTTCTTTTTTCCTTCCACTGCAGATTTTGGGAATCAGAAACTTAACATACGACGGAGTCATCTCACAGCATTCTACCTTTCCACCTTCCATTACAGACTATGGGAATCAGAAACTTAAAAAATGACAGAATCATTTATCCACATTTCCTCCTTCCCAATTCTACCTTTTGGCCTTCCGCTAGTGACTGTGGGAATCGAAAACATAACAAACGACGAAATTATTTATCCACATTTCCACCTTCTGCATTCCATCTTTCCGCCTTCCATTGCGAACTATGAGAATCAGAAACTTAACAAATGATGAAATCATTTATCCACTTTTCTACCTTTCGCATTCCACCTTTCCTCCTTCTGCTACGGACTACGGGAATCAAAAACTTAAGAAACGATGGAATTATTTATCCACATTTCTTCCTTCCGCATTCTTCCTTTCCTCCTTCCGCTATGGACTATGGGAATTGGAAAATTAACATTTTTACACTGTTTATTTCCCCTTTCTGCATGACTTCTTCCACATCGTTGATTCTTGCAAGGCCAACCTCGACCATCGATCTCGCGGGATGGAGCTTGCAGGATGTGGGATTCCAACTTTCTCGAAGTTCCACTTCAATTTTTCCTCTTCTGCCTTTCCGTGTTCCGTGTTCCACATTCCACAATGCGGATTGTGGGTTACAGCAATTCAACAGTTTTAGACTTGTTCTTTTCTCTTTCCATGTGAATTCTTTTGCACCATTGATTCTTGCGGGTTCAACCTCACCTGTCGATTTTGCGGGTTGCGGGCTTACAACTTTTTCAAAGTTCCATTTTGACATTTTCTCTTCCGCCTTTCCACTTCTGCCTTTTTCTTATGGGATCCTTCTGGGGCGTTTGATCCTTAGTGACTCAAATCTCCATCGTTCATCCTCATTGGGTCTACTAGATTTCAAAAATTCCAGAAAGATCATTTATCCGTGCTTGTTGACATTGTGGAATCAACCTCTGCTCTAGATCTAAAACCCCATTTTATCGTCACCGTTCATCTTCGTTGGCTTACCATATTTCACAAATCCGGAAAGTTCATTGATCTGCACTTATTGACATTACGTAATGAACCTTTGTCACAGATCTAAATCCTCGTTTGATATTCACCATTTGAAACATGTGGATCCTAAAATATTTTTCAAATGTGAAAACTTAATTTATTCGTGCATGTTGAGGTTGCAAAATCCATTCCCACCGTCGATCTCCAACATCATCCAATCTCATCCGTTGAAACATGCAAGGTGTACAAGATTCTGCAAATCCAAAAACTTAATTTTTTCATGCATGTTGAGGTTGTGAAATCCACTCCCTCTGTTGATCTCAAACATCATCAAATCTCATCCGTTGAAACACGCAAGGTGTGCAAGATTTCACAAATCCGAAATCTTAATTTATTCGTGCATGTTGAGGTTGCGAAATCCACTCTCATTGTTGATCTGATTCCCTCAATCCATCTAACAGTAGAATCTACCTACAATTTAAACTTTCTACCATTACCAAAATTCTTAATTCTGAGCATCTTTCCTTGGTGAAATCGTCTACAGCCTTTGATCTTCCCCTCTGTCCATTTCAACCCTCCTTTATGTATTCTTCCTTTCACTAGCCTAAAATTTTGCAGGGAAAAGTGTAGATGCAAGTGTAATAAATCTCATTCCAAAACTACAGGTATTATCCATGAACTTCATTAAGCCTGGGATGGTTCAACCTAGAAAAAATCTCAAGCCCCCACATGAGGAACAAATACCATGGGTGTTTAAATCAGGAAAACATACCATATGCAAGTAACTTTTTAAAGAACATTTTGACACCATTAGACAACCCAAAATCATCAAATACAATTCACATGCATTCAAACAGAGCAGGATTATCCTTTTCCAGGAACTAAGTCAACCTATAAGTTTCAGTGGATTGAAAAATAGAGTAGGTGCATTCCATACCATTAATAATATACATAATCAATACAACCGTAATCATATGAGAACACCCCATTCATCAACCATACTTTTCATCAACAAACCTAAGGGCATTCTCTTATCATTTCAGAAACATGGAAGCATACATTCATACATCTATAGACATTCCCTAAGCTCATCAATCGGAATAAATCATTCAGTATATTGGTGACTCTGTACATCACACTAATAGACCATTTGAATTGTCATTTACCCCAATACAAGGCACAAACATCTAACCACAACCCAAGAGAACAATAGTTCCTAAGAATTATTTCCATCAATGATACTAAAGCTACTGATTATCATTTCCTTGACATTGGAATGCATATTTGCACGTAAACAACATACGTAGAGTCCAATAGAATGGCAGGAGAAAAACCTCATTGATGGAACCTGTTTGTAAATGAGTCGTAATGAAAAGGGAACAACCATGTTCCACCCAACTGTATATTAGTCATGGATCTCTCCGTCCTCAATCAACCCTGAGTTAAACTATGCATGCCAAGAGTGATGATAGTCAAACTTAGTCTAGTTCTCCAGTGAGAAATCACTTGCCTCACACAACATGTATTTATTTCATCTTGCCTAACACAGAGTGCTTAGACAAGAAGTATTTCTTGTTCCAGCATACTCAGCAGCATACCGCCTCCTAGCATATGCTTCCTTATTTATAGTTTTTGTTTTTCCTAGGTCTTTTTACAGCTAACGGTCAATTTCCCCTAGGAATTTCTGCTCCACTACATATTTGATTCCCCAGGGTGGGTCTAGCACAATATTGGAATTCCCACACCTAGTGTAACTTCCCTGAGAGTGACCCTTCATGTCTCCCACTCTCACATGCATAGTTTCCTCATTTAACATGGTTGTCCCCATCATTATCGATTTTATTACAAGCATAATGTTTCAGTTACATCTGCCCTGCCAGGAACAATTGGCATATTCTAGGTCTGCCAATCACATTCAAAATAAAACTAGTTTTTCAAAAAATATTACAAACAAATTTTATCACTTGGGGATATTACATCCTTTCCCCCTTATTGTAATATTGTCCATGGTGTTCTTAGTCATCTTCCATAATTTTTGGAAACATACCTGGCTACTTATTTCGTAGGGGATATTCTAATTCCCAGGTCACCTCCTCCAAGCTAAAGTGCTTCCATTATACCTTAATCCAAGCGATGACTTGGTTATGAAGCAAAGTTTCTTTCCTATCCAGAATGCACACAGGTTCCACCTAGAATTTTCCCTCTGGTTCCACCTATACAACATTCCAATCAATAATGTGAGTGGGATCATATACATATTTCTTCAGTAATAAACTATGAAAAACATTATGAATTCTTAAGTGTGCTAGAAGAGAAATCTTGTATACCACGGGTCCAATCCTTTCCAAGACTTGAAAGGGTCCACAGAACCGTGGTTCTAATTTGGTACAACTTCCCAGCTTCAGGGAGATATTTTTGGGCTAGACTTAGAGGTAAACATGATCTCCAACCGAAAAATCTTTATGCTTCCTTTTCAAGACAACATAACTCTTTTGGCGATATTGTGCACATTCAAATTCTTCTATACTTCCTGAACAGTTTGTTCCCTCTCTTGCAGTGTTTCAGGTCCTACCATCAAATGATCCATAGGGCTATCCCAACTAAGAGGGGTAGTACACTTCCTTCCATACAAGATTTCAAATGGGCTCATCTTAACAGAGGCCTGGTAACCATTATTGTATGTAAACTCTGCCAAATGCAGATAGTATTCCCACTTAGTGGTTATTTCCATGACATACATCCTCAACATGTCCTCAATGACTTGGTTTGTTTGTTTTGTTTGTCCATCAGTTTTAGGGTGATAGCTAGTGCTGAATTTTATCTTGGTTTCCAATACTACAAACAATGACTTCCAAAATTTTGATGTAAAATTGACATCCCGGTCAGAAATTATCATCTTTGGCACTCCATGAAGTCGAAATATTTCCTTCGGGAATATTTTTGTAACATTAACAGCCTTATAAGTCGATTTCATAGGTATAAAATGAACAGACTTACTTAATTTATCGACTACAACCATAATTGAATCATGTTTTTTTTGAGATAATGGAAAACCTGTGATAAAATCCAAAGATATTACCTCCCATTTCCATTCAGGAATTGGTAAGGGTTGTAATAAACCTGTTGGATGTTGATGCTCAACCTTCACCTATTGACATTCCAAACATTTAGACAGGTACTCAACTAGATCTACCTTCAATTTTGGCCAAAAGAATTGCTTCCTGAGGTTTGTTATCATATTTTGGTAACTAGGGTTCCTTGGATAGGGAGGCCTATGCAATTCATTTAGAACAAACAATTTCAAATATGCAACAATAGGCATGTATATTCTTCTTTTAAACAAAATTAATCCTTTTTGGTCTACTTTGAATTCTGTCCCATTCAATTCTACCTCGTCTTTCAGTAATTTATTCAGTATATTTCCATATTTGGTATCATGGATGCTAGCTATCTTTATTCTTCTCAACAGATCACCTTCTGGTTGACCCACGGTGATATCATACACTTCATGAGTTCTTCGGTTGAGTGCATCAGCCACTTTATTTTCCTTACCTTTGATGTGCTTCAATTCAAAGTCAAATTCACTAAAGAAGGCCATCCATCGTGCTTGTATGGCATTGAGTCCAGGCTGAGTAAACAGATTCTTTACGCATGTTTTATCTATTAGTAAGAGGAACTTTTTCCCTAACAGGTAATGGCGCCACATCCTTAAGGCGTGCACTACTGCTACCAATTCTAGATCATGCACTACATAATTTCATTCACGATATTTCAACTTGCGAGATTTTTAACATACCACGTGCCCTTCTTGAGATAATACTCCCACCAATCCCTCCTTGCTAGAATTAGTACACGCTGTGTAGTCTTTGTAGGGGTCAGCCACCTTCAAGATTGGGGCCATGGTTAATAGTTCTTTTAGATTTTCAATGCTCTCCTGACATTTCAAAGACCATACAAAATTTGCTCCCTTCCTTTGTTAGGAAGTATAGGATAGCCTATCTTTGGGAACCCTTGTATGAACCTCTGCTAGTACCTGGTGAGTCCCATGAAATATCGAATGTCAGCGACATCCTTAGGCACAACCCATTCCAAAATTTATTTTATCTTCTACGAATCTACTACAATATCTTTTTCTATGATGACATGTCCTAAGTACTGAATTTCTTTCTTGAAGAATTCACACTTCTCGAACTTAGAATATAACTGGTGGTTTCTTAGGGTCTGTAGTATAATTCTCAAGTGATGTTGATGTTCTTCTTCTATCCTTGAGTAGATCAGGAGATCATCAATGAAAATTAACTTGAATTGATCCAAATACTTGTTAAATATGTTATTCATCTGACACATAAATGTAGCAGGGGAATTGGTCAAGATGAAAGGAATTACTATGAATTTGCAATGCCCATATAGGGTCCTAAAAGATGTTTTGTTAACATCTTCTTCCTTGATCCTGATTTGCTGGTAACCAGATCTCAAATCCAACTTGGAGAATACTTTTGATCCCACTACTTGATCAAACAAATTAATAATCTGAGGCATACGATGCTTGTTTTTTATGGTCACTTTATTTATTGTCTGTATTCTATGCACAGTCTTAAGGTCCCATCCTTCTTCTTGAAAAATAAAACTAAGGCTCTACTCGGTGATACACTAGGCCTGATATAACCCTTATCTAGTAGTTCTTGTAACCCTTGTCTCTTCTGGGAACACATCCATGAATTAATTTAACACCATGTGATCCCTTATAGATGTTTGGTTTTCATTAAGGAGTAGGTCAGCAACCTTTACCACATAAAGCTTACAACCCTTCCTCAAACACTTCCTCGATTGGAAGGTAGATATCTACCTTAAGGAAACATGCTTACTAAAACCCCTTACCTCCCTAACAATTTTATCCTCAACCACATAAGTAAAGGTTTTATCAAATCAATTTAATACTACTTTATACCTTTCTAACCAGTTCATGCCAATAATCATATCATATGACCCTAGAGGAAAAATATTCAAATTAATCCTGGTTACATGATCCTGAATTGAAATTTCACAATTTGAAATAAACGCAATTATTTTCCTTTTTCCCACAGTGGCCAGTTGGAATGACCAAGGATTTGTATGCCTTACCTTGGTGAGTTAATAATTCTCCATCATTTTAGGAGTGATGCAACTTAAGGTAGCTCCTGGATCAATTAGTATAGAGATATTTAGGTTAGAAATAATACCTTCAATTTCTATGATTGCAGATTGATGATGCTGGGGGGGGGGAAGAAGCCTAAGTGGAAGGTAAATTTTCCTTACATGCTATGTAAGGATGACCACCTCACTCACTTGTGCCCTCAAATGGAAGATGACTCAAAGTTCATAGCACAAGGCCCAGCTGTGTTCACAAATCCTTTACAAAATAATCAAAATATGAACTCAAGGAACGTGGATCCTGGCAGTGCTTCTAGCAGAATTCAAAACCCGTTGGATACTGCTAGTGGCCATGGTTGCATCAACATGGTGAAAGCTACGAATGTTGTGATGCATGCGAAAGACTATGGTACGTCACACCCAGACGTTGGAAAAGAACCTGCTCCACCTAAGAGCTCTTTGCAAATTAAAAAGCCTACAAATAAGCCTAAAGCTCTGCTTTGCATTCCTAAGAGAAGCCTAAAGTGCTCGGGGCACAATCCTAATGCTCAAGCCACCCATAACTATTCAATTGTCGAGGATTTGGGAAAGACTCCATGTGCGATGTTTGCATTAGAAGTGCTTGAGACTTGTCCTCCACAAAGGAAGGCCTTGTTGTTTGCTCTTGCAGTTGGTTATGATAACTCTCCTTCTGTGATCAAATTTGAAACTCATGGAATCTAGCCTCACTTTCCTTACTATGTGTCTCTTCTGATTCACGTAGAGTGTCTAAACCACACCATCAAGTGCACTGTGATTGATGAAGGCATTGCCGCTTCAATGATTTTTTTGACTTATTGGAAGGGCTTAGGTTCTCCCACATGGTCTAAATCTGTGAACATGTTGACTACATTTGATGGAAGATCATTTCGGCTGCATGGTATACTTCCTTCCCTAGAGTTCCAATTGGGGAGGAATACTTTTGTGATCAAGGTGAAGGTGGTTGATGCGCCCCTCGACTACAACATTTTGCTGGGTAGGAACTGGATGTACAATATGCAAGCTATAGCCTCTTCCCAATTACGAGTGGTTTGTTTTCCTCTGGATGGGAATATCTTTACTATTGATCAAAAATATTTCCAGAATCTGTGTTTAAAAGCATCATCGAGAGCTTCTATCCGGATTATCGATCATTCTCAGCCGAAAACTGAGAATGTGGGTGTCGGAATGTATCCTTCTCTCATAGGAACCTTTAGTTGTCCTGCACCCATCCTTATGATTGGGTCTAGTCTTGGTAAGGCTTCAAACTCATTGAATTAGGTCTAATTTTGCACCTCTCATATGGAGGATCCTTGAATTCTTCCTTCACCAAGTACTTCGAGTGATAATTCTATACCTACCAAGACAGACGTGTCGTTGCCTGCAACATTAGTGGCGTATCAAGCTCATCTTGATCATGTTGTAGATCCTATTCCTTCCTCTTCGCGAATGGAAGAGGAGGACCCTTATGTTCTACCTGCTTGGGCAGTAGATTCATTTTACTCTCAAGACTTCCTTGATGATGTTTTTTCGTCGGATGAATCTGTTCTTGAGGCTATGTTTAGGATAGAGAAACCTTGGGGAGAGTCGTGCCATAGGTTGTATTTCCTTCCTAAGCTTGATCATTTAGAATGTGATGAATTTAGGACGATTCTAAATGAGAAGTTTGGTAGGCCCGTGGTCCAATTAACCTCCACTAGTCATATTATTGAAGGGAACATCACTAACTTGTCACCAACGATACCTACCAATATTTCTCATGATCCTGGCAAGATTGAATACACCGAGCGGTTCAAAGAATTTTGACATGTGTTCACTTGGTTTGATGATGGACTACCAAAAATTTTCCCCCGCATGGTTGAATGTGGCATAAAGGATTATACGGATGTTAAACCCATTCGACTGGTTGATCATGGGGGCACGGCCTTGGCGGAACCTAGAAATGGGTGCTATCTTAAGAAATATTATGCATGATCTTCAGGCAAGGCTGGTTTTTTGTATATTATTGTACATTTTGCATAGCGTAGTTTTTTCTTCTTATGGTGATCACGTTTGTTTATTATCTTTTGTTTTTTATGACAGATTTTGATGGAGTCTTTGATTTACATAGGATTCACTGATGGGGCTATCCGCCACACTCAAAACTCAGCTTCAGCTGCTTGGGTGATTTATACTCCTACGGGTCAATTGTTCTCTTCAGGAGGCGTATGTTTACGGCCTTCGTCAAACAATGTTGTTAAGCATAGTGCCATGATTGAGTTATTGCATGATGCCATTTCACATGGTGTCCTTTCTATGGAGGTGCATCTTGATTCACAGTTAGTGGTCTCACAACTTAATGGCCTATATCATGTTAGGGATCCGACATTGTTACGAAGATTCTTGCATGTAAGATTGCTATAACAACAATTTGAGAGCATAACATACATTTACATTACAAGAAATTTTAATCAAGTTGTTGATTCATATGCTAACTATGTACTATATTGGCATTCGTTTTAAAGATGATAAAAGCATTTCACAAACACATCTTACACATGTAAATATAATAATAATCGATCATCATAAATATTTTTCATTAAGTCCAAAAACAGTGATGCCATTATACATAAGTGTCATATACAAAATTGGGGCTTCTGAGCCACCAAAATATACTACACGGTCACACAAAAAATATACACCCAGGTCTCTAATCTTGATTTGGAGGAGGGTGTTGATCATGGTAGCACACCATGACTCTAGCTAGCCGAAGTAATAATCGAACCCATGCATGTGGTACTCCAACCACCTGGTGCTACATGGCCTTAGGAAAGTCCTCGACTTGTGCCGTTGGAACCCTCTGTGTCAAGCGAATGAAGTTTGTGTGGATTCTTTTGAGCGTCCGCTCCGCATCTACACCCATGAACTAATAACTTCTTCCCCTCCATCGATGATGAGGAAAGCCATCTGGTCGTCGCGATCCCACATATGCGTTTACCTAACAGATTATCATTATATGTAGTCACACCAAAAACATGTCTTTTGATTTCAAAATATCTAAAAAATTCCAAAAAAATAAAAAAACCAAAAGGTCAAACAGGAAAAGATGTTATCTTTGGAAGCATTCAAGTCGTGTTTCCTTTGAACAGAGCACTATATATCACATCTGTTGGTTGGGTTATAAGTTTGACATTAGGAGTTGTACTCGTTATTCTGAGTTTATCTCCACCGATTGGTTAAGCTTCCAATCCATATGGAGCCTTTGTTGATGCCTCCTGTGTCACATAGATGTCCCAGTTTGCATATTGAGTCCATTATTCCTACCTTCAGTCACGATTTTACCTTATGCTCTTGTTTGAAAGAAGTTGAATCCTGAGTCGGCCATTCCTTAGTTATCTTGACTTTGCATGTCAGCCATTCTCAGTACTGTTACATGTTTGTGCACATCTTGTTTGAGTTCTTCCACACTATGCAGCATTGCAGAGTACCTCGTGTTGGTTGATGGGGGATGCCTTAATGCCCTCCTTCCAGCAGATTCCATTCCATTGACTTCACATCATTTATTCTGGAACAAGAATCTAGAGTCATTTGAATTCCTTGAGACTTACCATCATCAGTGGTAGGTTCTCTCGCCATCGAAATTTTTGGGAATACATCAATGTCCCCTGATCGATGGATTCTTACAAGTGTTCGAACTCAACACATCTATTCACACTTGTTAGATTACACTTTGTACCTTGATTCCCATTTTCATTATCGATGGGTGATCTCGTGTCTGTTAACGGTATACATCAATGATCAGTAATCAGATGATGGACTACTATGTTTGACCTCGACACATGTATTCGCATAGTAGGACATGTACTCATAGCGGTTCATGTAGAAGACCTTCCAGCTTGGTGGCATTCCATATATGCTACCTCCTTTATCGTTCCAATGTTCATGAGATATCAGCTCTCGTGATTTGATTCCAGTGCATATCAGATATCTTCATCCACTATGGAGATCTTGATCCATTGTATATCTTTAGCTATTATGGATATCTTGATCCGTTGTATATATTCATCCACTTTGGAGATTTTAATCTATTGTATATTGTACGTGGCAATGACCACACATGTCACATTTTGTATATCATGCCTATTCATGGCCATTGTACTCTTATGTATCCAGGACTGCTATATGTATTTGCAATCAATTGCAGAGATTGATTATTGTATTGTATTGATGAGTGGCTAGTTCTTCCACCTAGGTATTCATTACTCCACTTCTGGGATGGATTTTATAATGTATTTCGGACATAATGTTACCCCTCTGACCTCACACATTAGGGGGTATCTATTATAGCTGATTTTACCAAACATGGTTGATCACGTATTTATGGCCTTCCCTATCCCTCTATAGACTCTTTAGACCCCATGGACTTATATTATACTTTAATGTTCCAATATCATCCCTAAAAAACACATGTTTATTGTTGTACGTGACTTTTAAACCCATACCCGTGTGTACACGCAACATTTGACCTCAAACCTGTGTACATCGGGATGTGTGCATAAGTCCAAATATTTTTGGAGTTTTCCTCATATGAGTCTGAAGATCCTGACTCTAGGCCTTCCATATGCCTTTAGATCGCTTGGATTCGACCCTCCATTACCTTTTTGGAGTGTTATATAAGGAACCCATTGGATACATTGAAGAGGAGGAATTGAAGAGCAAAGAAACTATAGTCCATTGTTTCCTCAGTTTGCTTATACTTGAGCCTACATCCATGTGTCCCCTTGGAGCACTTTGTTTTCTTCTGAAGCTTTCCTTTGTTTGTGAGCTTGCTATCGAGAGCTGGAGGATTGAGGTAGTGGAGCCCCAGGTGTGCCACAACAAACATATTTGACACTAGAAATCAATATTTCCCAATACGCAAGAGAAACCAAACATCTAACACTAAGGGATACCGAATCATACCTTGTTTCATATGGTTTAAGTAGATCCCTGTTGAGCTTTTCCAATTCACGCTTGCATTAGAAATTAAAAATCAACAACAACAAACAAGACAAGCATGCTCTATAATAATGTGTCAGGCCTACTCCAGCATATATATTCAACAATGTATAAACAATTAAATATATCTATGGATTTAATATTCATATTCAAATGCACATAATTGGATAGGAAAAGATATTTCTATTAATAAAATCAGAGATTACAATAGGACAACCTCTATCGGCACGTCTACGAACCAGAGAAACCGAGTCCTCCACCTGGGCCTCCACCACCTCAATCCTCCATCTCTCAATAGCAAGCTCACAAGAAAAGGAAATCTTGGAAAGAACACAAAGTGATCCAAAGGGAAAAAGGGATGCAAACTCAAGTATAAGCAAACTGAGGCAACAATTGACTATAGTTTCTTTGCTCTTCAATTCCTCCTCTTCAATGTATCCAAGGGGTTCCTTATATAGCACTCCAAAGGGGTAATGGAGGGTCAAATCTAAGCGATCTCAAGGCATATGGAAGGCCAAGAGTCAAGATCTTTGGACTAATATGAGGAAAACTCCAAAAATATTTGGACTTATGCACACATCCTGATGTATGCGGGTTTGAGGTCAAAAGTCGGGAGCATGAGTTTAAAAGTCATGTACAGCAATAAACCGATGTTTTTTAGGGATGCAATTGGAACATCAAAGTATAATATAAGTCCATGGGGTTTAAAGAGTCTATAGAGGGACAAGGAAGGACATATATATCTGATCAACCTTCTGTGGTAAAATAAGCTATAACAGATGCACCCTAATGTGCGAGGTCAGATGGGTAACATGATGGCCTAAATACATTATAAAATCCATCCCATAACTGGAGTAATGAAGACCCAAGTGGAAGAGCCAGCCACTCATCAGTACAATACAATAATAAATCTCTGCATGCGACTACAAATACATATAGTAGTCTCGAATACATAAGAGTACAATGGCCATGAATAGGTATGATATATAAAATGTGACATCTTTGGTCATCACCACATACAATATACCATAGATCAGAATCTCCAAAGTGGATGAAGATATACAACAGATCAAGATCTCCATAATAGCTGAAGATATACAATGGATCAAGATCTCCATAGTGGATGAAGATATCTGATATACACTAGAATCAAATCACAAGAGATGATATCTCATGAACACTAGCACGATCAAGGAGGTAGCATATATGGAATTCCACCATGTTGGAAGGTCTTCTTCATGAAACGCTACGAGTACATGTCCTACTATGAGAATAGATGTGTTGAGGTCGAACATAGTAGTCCATTGTCTGATTACCGGTCATTGATGTATACCATTAACAGACACGAGATCACCCACCAATAATGAAAATGGGAATCAAGGTAAAGAGTACAATCTAACAAGTGTGAATAGATGTGTTGAGGTCAAACACTTGGAAGAATCCATCGATCAGGGGACATTGATGTATTCCCAAAATTGTCAATGGTGAGAGAACCTACCACTTATGACTGTAAGTCTCAAGGAACTCAAATGACTCTAGACTCCTATTCCAGAATCAATGATCTGAAGTCGATGGAATGGAATCCGCTGGAAGGAGGGCATTAAGGAATCTCCCATCAACCAACACTCAACAACGTTGTATAATGTGGAATAAATTTAACAAGATGTGCGCAAACCAGTAATAGTACCGAGAATGGTTGACATGCAAAGTCAATATAACTGAGGAATGGCCGACTCAGGCTTCAACTTCCTTCGAACAAGAGCACAAAGGTGAATGGTGACTGAAGCTAGGAAGCATGGACTTCAGGAGTTGTATCATTACTATGAGTTTATCTCCACTAATTGGTTAAGCTACCAATCCCTATGGAGCCTCTGTTGATGCCTCCTATATCATAGAGATGTCCCAGTTTTCATATCGAGTCCATGCTGCCTACCTTCAGTCACCATTTTCCTTTATGCTCTTGTTCAAAGGAAGTTGAAGCCTGAGTCGGCCATTTCTCAGTTATCTTCACTTTGCATGTCGGCTATTCCTAGTACTATTACTGGCTCGTGCACATCTTGTTCAAGTTCTTCCACATTATACAGCATTGCTAAGTACCTTGTGTTGGTTGATGGGGGATGTCTTAATGCCTTCCTTGCAGTGGATTCCATTCCATCGACTTCAGATCATTTATTCTGGAATAGGAGTCTAGAGTCAATTGAGTGCCTTGACACTTACAGTCATCAGTGGTAGGTTCTCTCACCATCAATTGTTTTAGTAATACATCAATGTCCCATGATCAATGGATTCTTCCAAGTGTTCAACCTCAACACATCTATTCACACTTGTTAGATTACACTCTGTACCTTGATTCCCATTTTCATTATTGATGGGTGATCTCGCGTCTATTAATGGTATACATCAATGACCAGTAATCAGATGATGGACTACTATGTTTGACCTCGACACATAAATTCACATAGTAGGACATGTACTCGTAGCGGTTCATGTAGAAGTCCTTCTAGCTTGGTGGCATTCCATATATGCTACCTCCTTGATCGTGCCAGTGTTCATGAGATATTAGCTCTCATGATTTGATTCCATTGTATATCTTATATCTTCATCCACTATGGAGATCTTGATCCATTGTATATATTCATCTATTATGGAGATCTTGATCCATTGTATATCTTCATCCACTTTGGAGATTCCGATCTATTGTATATCGTACATGGCGATGGCTACACGTCACATTTTGTATATCATGCCTATTCATGGCCATTGTACTCTTATGTATCTAGGACTGCTATTTGTATTTGCAATCACATGCAGAGATTGATCATTGTATTGAACTGATGAGTGGTTGGTTCTTCCACTTGGTTCTTCATTACTCCACTTTTGGGATGGATTTTATAATGTGTTTCGGCCATCATGTTACCCCTCTGACCTCACAAATTAGGGCGCATCTATTATAGCTTATTTTACCACACATGGTTGATCACATATTTATGTCCTTCCTTGTCCCTCTGTAGACTCTTTAGACCCCATGGACTTATATTATACTTTGATGTTCCAATTTCATCCCTAAAAAACACACGTTTATTGCTGTACGTGACTTTTAAACTCATGCTCACGACTTTTGACCTCAAACCTGTGTACATCAGGATGTGTGCATAAGTCAAAATATTTTTGTAGTTTTCCTCATATGATTCCGAAGATCCTAACTCTTGGCCTTCCATATTCCTTGAGATCGCTCAGATTCGACCCTCCATTACCCCTTTGGAGTGCTATATAAGGAACCCCTTGGATACATTGAAGAGGAGGAATTGAAGAGCAAAGAAACTATAGTCAATTGTTGCCTCAGTTTGCTTATACTTGAGTTTGCATCCCTTTGTCCCTTTGGAGCACTTTGTATTCTTCCCAAGATTTCCTTTTCTTGTGAGCTTGTTATCAAGAGATGTAGGATTGAGTTGGTGGAGGCCCAGGTGGAGGACTCGGTTTCTCCAGTCCGTAGACGTGCAGACATAGGTTGTCACTATTGTAATCTCTGATTTTATTAATAGAAATATCTTTTACTGCCCAATTATGTGCATTTTAGTATGAATATTGAATCTGTGGATGTATTTAATTACTTATACATTGTTGAATGTATATGCTAGAGTAGGTCTAACACATTATTATAGAGCATGCTTGTCGTGTTTTCTATTGTTGAGAGCAAATTTCTAATGCAAGCTTGAATTGGAAAAGCTCAATGGGGATCTACTTCAACCGTCTGGAACAAGGTACGATTCGGTATCCCTTAGTGTTAGATGTTTGGTTTCTCTTGTGTATTGGGAAATATTGATTTCTAGTGTAAAAGTTGTCTGTTATGGTACACCCCAAGCCATAGGAAGTTTCTCTCCGTAACGGAATTGGCGACCATAATGGGGAGGTTCCTAGTTGTTTCTCTTTGAGGTTTTTGGGTATTCAATGTACTTTAATTACTCTTGATTTCTTTGTTTCTATGTTTGGTCTGGGGGCAGGTTTTCCCAATAGGGTTATGAGGAACTAAATTTGGTCTTGGCTTGTCTATTTGCCCTATTTTTCTTCCTTTTTCTTCCTGTATGCGGGTTTTGTATTCACAGTCGCGTATGTACATTGGTTTACCGAGAACAGTTGTGTATGCCTTGATTTTGAGCCTTAGTTGGAGGATTAAGTGTTCCTAGGTGAGTTTTGATGATTTTTTAATCTTCTTGGATGCTTCTAGTGTCTTTATACACCCTCTGTTTCTGACCAAAGACTTCTTTTAGTTTATTTTTTAAGCTTTGTTCTTGTCATTCATTTATTCATTTTTTTTTGGGATTAGTGCATTAGGTCTCTTTTACCTTGGTGCCTTGCTTGGATGCTGTTTGTGAGTGGTTGTGGGGTCTAGGGGTTGTAGAGTCATTTATTTCTTTCATATCTCATTTATTTTCAAAAAATACAAAAACATTTTTGCTTTTGAATACTAATTCATCTTTTGTATTTTGCATTGGCATGGTACTTGCATTAGGTTTGCTTGTTGGTTATAGTCATATTTTCATATAGGAATGATTGCACTTACATTTGAAGGAAAAATCTTGCATCTCATGTAGTGGCATACCCTGTTTTTAATTCTACACATTGCACTTGGCATTGCTTGTTAGGTGTGCATATTTAATTCACTGCTGAGTCATAACTTCATTAGTTGCATGACCAGTTCCCTTTGAGTAATCACAGCCAATTAAAATCAACGTTGAATGAAATGAATTACACTCTTTTATTTTATAGGGTGCATCAACAAGATTAGGTTTTAGGGTCTTGAAGTAGTTCATTGTGAGTTAATTCTCCAAGACCACTAAAAAAAACAAGTAGGTGTTTGTCCAGGTGAGAGTGTGAAACCCTTGGTATAATTAGTACTTCTTAAGATGCTCCTCTTACACTAGAATTAAGCGTGAGAAAGTGCATGTGATTGTGATTGGGATGAACCCTGGTCACTTTCTGTGAGCACCAGAAATATTTACAGGATTGTATTCATATCTGGGGGCCTTTGAGGTACGGTCGGTGCACTCTTGGGTACTGGTTTGTGCTTTCAGGCTTCGGGCTTTGCTATCCTGCCCATACGGTCGATCCCACCTATGAATGTTCACCTACAAATTGGTTATATTGAGGTGACCTTAGTTTCCTTACCTAGGTATCGAAAGGGTATTTGTAGAGGTAATTATGTAGGTGTCCTAACCAGGTAGGGGTTGGACAGCACAATCGCTATATTCCTTGAAGCTATGGGCCACTATAATTGGTTACAAACCTCTGCTTGTTGTGTATGGGAGTCTTAAGGCTCTCCTAGGGGACACATACCTACTTCATTAGGGAGCTCATATATCCTACCCTTGGTTTTCTTGTCTTTTGGCTTTAGACTTTCTTAGGTGTATGCTCTGTGCACGCCAGATTGCTTAGGGTTGTGTAGCTAGATCAAGTCTTTTCTTTTTGTTGATTCATTGTGGATCTGAGTGCATCACCTCGCCTTTCTTGTCATTTAGTAGGATTTCTTCCTTCTACGTCTCCTCCTCCTTTGGCAGAGAGAATCAGACAGTCCAAGCAGACTCATTCTCACTTTGATTCACACACCATGGGTGGCCATGAGCTTGAGATCCCAGAGATCCCTGATCTTCCTCATCTGGTATGGGAGGATGAAAATGCAAGCACGTATGGGACTCTGGTAGGGTATGGTCACCATTCGACTTGACCATCAGATGAAGATATTTCATGATTCACAGATTTCACACACCCTAATCGTTGGTATTGGATTTCAGGTGATGAGACTCACCATGCATCCACTAGCACTAGCACTATTAGGTATGGCATGTGTGATATTCCAGAGACCGGTCTGGCACCCCATGTTGGATTGGGTGTTGACCTTGGTGCTACGCCCATAGGCACTTTCATTCCTTTCCAGGTGAAGAGGTTTGGTAGCACTAGTCACATTACACCTTCCATCCCTGTGGTGAAAGTTTATTCACACACACATCCTAGGCCTAGCACTAGTGTTCCCATTCGGGGACTAGAACTGAGACATGTGAATATTGGGGGCACAAGTTATATTCCTTCACATATTCCATCATCTTCAACACCAATCCATTCAAATTCTTTTTTCACGACGCATCCTCCTCCTAACTCTAGTGTCCTTCAGGCCAGAGTTCTGTTGTTAGCCATGTTCATTCTAATTCTACTCACACCATAGTTCCACAAGGCTATGTGCCTCCTTATGTGTCAACAGGACATGTATATTCCTATGGACCTTCCCGTGGACCATCTCATGGTCCATCTTATGGAAACTCTTATGGACCTTCTTACGGACCATCTTACAGAAAAACCTATGCACCTTATGGATCCAGGTATCAACCCATGTATCAGTATCCTAATTATAGTTTTGTAGCACCCTAGTCTCATGGTACTCTGAATTACAATGCTTCCATGCAACCCTTTATGGGTCAAATGGGAGGAGGTTACTATCCCACTATTCAAGGCCATGGTGTTTATAGAAATCAACCTTATGCGAACCAGTCCTATCTAGGAGCGTGGAACCAACCGAATCAACCTAGGATCCCTTTCCTTGCGACTTTGAATCTACTTGATTTGTTGAGATTGACAAAATATCCTGTATCTCATGACCCGGCATGGCTAAAAGTCCCTACCAAAATTCCTTCAAACATTCTGAAATTCAAAGGTAAGTCTAGTGAAGATCTTGGTGAGCACGTCATGACCTTCTATCTTTGGTGCTCGTCAAACTCCTTGAACGGTGATTCTATTTGTTTGAGACTATTTCAATGCACCCTCATGGGTCCTGCCACAAACTGGTATATAGAGTTACCTAGGGGGAGTTATACTTGGTTCAATGACCTAGTGATGAATTTTCTTGATCACTTCCAGCTACCCCTACGTTACGACATCGGTACCAAACTCTTGTCGAAATTTTGGCAAGACAAAGCCACCCACATTTTAGATCACATTCAAGAGTGGCATAGATGGAAGAGGTTGATTAAATCCTTTATACCACCAGATTTTCTTCTAGAATGGTTCCTCAAGTCATTGTTACCCTATATCGTGAAGGAAGTTTCCACATCCAGAGTGCAAAATGAGGACCAAGCTATTTTTAGGGCCCAACAGTTGGACTTGATTTATGCTTAGTCTAGGATCCTTTATGAGATCATACCTAATGCTCCACGATCCAATTTTGACCCCAAGTTTAAACCTGGGCCACATGTCGATGGTATTGTTGGCTTCGTAATTACCAAACCTACAGACTCAATTACGAAAAAAGTGAGCCAGTTATCCCTTAACCACTCTATGTTTTGACAAGCTATGGCTTCATCTCTTCCTACCCAATCGGCGTATGTACTTGCAGTGCAATCGTCAAACTCAAAAGTTAACCAACAATCTGGAAGGAATAAAAAAAAGGAAAAATAATCGTAAGGGTGGGAATAACAATGACAAGATCACAAATAATGCTGGGGGGAACAAGAAGCCTAAGCGAAAGGTAAAATTTCCTTGTAAGTTGTGTAAGAATGACCACCTCACTCACTTGTGCCCTTGAATGGAATATTCCTCGAAGTTCATATCACAGGGCCCAGTTATGTTCACAAATCCTTTGCCAAATAATAAAAATACGAACTCGAGGACCATGGATCCTGGTAGTGCTTCTAGCAGAATTCAAAACCCGTCGGATGCCTCTAGTGGTCATGCTTGCATCAACATAGTGAAATCTATGAATGTTGTGGAGTTTGTGAAACACTATGGTACGTCATAACCATACCTTGGGAAAGAACCTGGTCCACCTAAGAGCTCTTTGTGAATTGAAAATCCTACGGATAAGCTTGAAGCTCTACGTCGCATTCCTAAGGGAGTCCTAAAGCGCTCAAGGCACAATCCCAATTCTTGAGCCACCCAGAACTATTCAATTTTCGAGGATTTGGGCCAGACTCCTTGTGCGATGTCTGCATTAGAAGTGCTTTAGACTTTTCCTCTACAAAGGAAGGCCTTATTGTCTGCTCTTGGGTTTGGTGATGATAGCTCTCCTTCCATGATCGAATTTGAAACTCATGGAATCCAGCCTCTCTTGCCTTACTATGTGTCTCTTCTGATTCATGTAGAGTGTCTAAACAACACCATCAAGTGCACTGTGATTGATGAAGGCGCTTCCTCTTTCATGATATCTTTGGCCTATGGAAGGGCTTAGGTTCTCCCACGTTGTCTAAATCTGCGAACATGTTGACTGCATTTAATGGAAGATAATTTTGGTCGCGTGGTATACTTCCTTCCCTAGAGGTCCAATTGGGGGGGAATACTATTACGATTGAGGATGATGTGGTTGATGCGCCCCTCGACTACAATCTTGTGCTGGGTAGGAACTAGATGTACAATATGCAAGTTGTAGCCTCTTCCCTATTCCGAGTGGTTTGCTTTCCTTTGGATGGGAATATCATTACTATTGATCAAAAATATTTCCAGAATCCGTGTTTAAAAGCATCATCAGGAGCTTCTATCCCAATTATCGATCAGTCTCATCTGGCAACTAAGAATGTGGGTGTGGGAATGTATCCTTCTCTCATGGGAACCTTTAGTTGTCCTGCACCCATCTTTATGATTGGGTATATTCTTGGTAAGGCTTCAACCTTGTTGAATTCAGTCTCATTTCACACCTCTCATATGGAGGATCCTTGGATTCTTCCTTCACCAAGTACTTCAAGTGATAATTCTATACCTATCGAGACAGACGTGTCATTGCTTGCAACATTGGTGGCATATCAAGCTAATCTTGATCATGTTGCAAAGCCTAGTCCTTCCTCTTCATGGATGGAGGAGGAGGACCCTTATGTACTACCTTCTTGGGCAGTAGAGTCATCTCACTCTCAAGACTACCTTGATGATGCTTTTCCGTCGGATGAAGCTATTCTTGAGGCTATGTCTGGGATAGAGAAACTTTGGGGAGAGTCGCACCATAGGTTGTATTTCCTTCCTAAGATTGATTGTTTAGAATGTGATGAATTTAGGACTGTTATAAGCAAGAAGTTTGGTAAGTCCATGGTCCCATTAAGCTCCCCTAGTCAATTTGCTGAAGGGAACATGGCTAACTTGTCACCAACGATACCTACCAATATTTCTCATAATCCTGGCAAGATTGAATACATCGAGTGGTTCAAAGAATTTCAACATATGTTGACTTGGTCGGAAAATGGACTGCCGGCAATTGTCCCCTGCATGGTTGAATGTGGCATTAGGGCTTATCCAGATGTTAAACCCATTTGACTAGTTGATCATGGGGGAAGGGCCTTGGCAGAATCTAGAAATGGGCTCTATCTTAATAAATACTATGCATGATATGCATCCAAGGCTGATTTTTTGTATATTATTGTACATTTTGCATAGCATAGTTTGGTATTCTTATGGTGATAGGGTTTGTTGATTAGCTTTCATTTTTTATGACAGATGTCGATGGAGTCTTCACTTTACATAGAATTCGCTGATGGGGCTAGCCGCCACACTCAAAACTCAGCTTCGGTTTCTTGGGTGATTTATAATCCTACTGGTCAAGTGTTGTCCTCAGGAGGCATATGTTTATGGCCTCCATCAAACAATGTTTCCGAATATAGTGTCATGATTGAGTTATTGCGTGATGCCATTTCACATGTGGTCCTTTCTCTTGAGGTACGTCTTGATTCACAGTTAGTGGTCTCACAACTTAATGGCTTGGATCATGTTAGGGATCCGACATTGTTACAAATATTCTTGTGTGTAAATTGCTAGAACGGAAATTTGAAAGCATAACATACATTCACATTACAAGAATTTTAATCAAGTTGCTTATTCATATGCTAACTATGTACTATATTGGCATTTGTTTCACAGATGATAAAAGCATTCACAAACACATTTTACACAGGTAAATAGAATAATAATCGATCATCATAAATATTTTTCATTAAGTCCAAAAAAGGTGACATCATAATACATAAGTGTCATAAACAAAACTGGGGCTTTCGAGCCACCAAAATATACTACACAGTCATACAAAAAATATACACCCAAGTCTCTAAGCCTGAGGTGGAGGAGGGTGCTGATCATGGTAGCACACCACACCTCTATCTAGCCGGTGAAATAATAAAACCCATGCCCATGGTACTACAACTACCTGGCACTGCATGGCCTCAGGAAAGTCCTCGACTTGCGCCATGGGAACCCTCTGTGTCAAGCGAATGAAGTTTGTGTGGATTCTTTGGAGCATCCGCTCCACACCTACAACCATGATCTCATCGCCTCTTCCCTTCTATCGATGATGAGGAAAGTCGTCATGGTCCCATATCTTCATGTACATGACAGAGTATCATTATATGTTGTCACACCAAAAACATGTCTTTTGATTTCATATATCAAAAAACACAAAAAAAAGTAATAATTCAAAAACAAAAGTGAGGTGGGATTCATTACCTATGTCTCCATATGCTGCTCCTGGTGGTAGGGGCATATCCGGATCTCCATGGAAGTCGATCCCTACATAGGGATAGTCATCTATGGTGACGATCTGTCTCCACCACCAGCGAAAGAAGTATACTGGGTAGGGGTTATCCACCCTTCCCCCTCCTAGTCTCTGTGTGGAATTGACCCAGTGTAGTTGAGACGGATCCCTAACTCCATGTGGAGCAATGTCACCTCTAGGGATTAGCCCTGACACCCACTCAAAAAATAATGTACTTAGTATGCTGTCGAACCCAAATTTCTGTACCCTATTAGAATTTTAACATTAAGCTAGCATTATTAGGATCTTTAACTGAGAGAATAACAAGCACAGCAATCAAACACAAGAGACAATGAACACAGTGTTTTTCCTCGGGAAAACCATAAATGGAGAAAACCCTGCAACTTCCTCAAAGATAGAATCAGGACCAAAATAGAAAATCCCAAAATAGTAAGATGATCTCCCAATAGCAGTAACCTTCTTTCTATCTAGCCCCAGTGTCTTCTCCTTCCTCAACTATGTGCTACACTTGAGTGTGTATAAGATGTGTGTTAAATAGAGAGGTCACCTCTCTATTTATACTACTTCCCAGCATGACTAAAACCCTACTAGGGCCAACTTCACTAGGTGAGTCTAATAACCCTAGTGCCCGAGAACTACGGGGACTTTAACCCTTAGACAATAGGAGGGTTACCCACAATGACTTGACATGACTTGTTTACATTATAGATCCTCCCTATCGGAACATCGAGGCATGACATCATGACTCAATTACATTACAGACACATCCTAGAATTAACATCGGGGTACAAGACATAAGATACATAGATGAATACATTTCAAAGTTATAAATACATCAACACTCCCTCTTAACTAGGAAGGTATTCTTTCAACACAATTTTCAGCACTGTTCTTCTTCTCTGTATCGACTAGATCATCTCATCATCTTCATCTTCAAGTATTCAATTCTTCAAGTCTTCAAGTCTTCAAGTCTTCGAGTATTCAAGTATTCAAGTCATCTTCTTCTTCAAGTCTTCTTCATCACGGGATCTGCATCATCACGACTACTGGATCGTCACTGCTGGATCATCATCACATCTGGATCATCACTTGATCTAGATCGTCATCAAGTCTGGATCATCATCACATCTGGATCACCACTTGATCTGGATCGTCATCAATTCTAGATCATCATAATATCTGGATCATCACTTAATCTAGATCGTCATCAAGTATGGATTATCACTTGATCTAGATCATCATCAAGTCTAGATCATCATCACATCTAGATCAGCACTTGCTCTGGATCATCATCACATGCTATCTCAGAATGGTGTTGTCTTGATTCTTCTCATCACAGGAAGTTCTATAGAGTCAATCCTGTAGGCCCACCCTTCATGTAGGTCTTCATCAATGCTTATATCTGACACTTAAGTTAGAATGGCCCGCCCAGCTCTTACATCTTACCTCATCTTGTCAGAAAGACACACCCAGTACTCACATCGGACCTCATCTTGTCAGAAAGGCCCAGCACTCACATCTGACCATGTGTAAACACATCGAGCCAGAGTGGCTCAACACTTATATCTGATCATGTGCAAGCACATTGCATTGGAAAGGCTCTGCACTTACATCCAACCCCATCTTGTCAGAAAGGAACAGCACTCACATCTGACCATGTGTAAACACATCGTGCCATAATGGCTCAGTACTTATATCCAACCTCATCCTGTCAGAAAGGCTCTGCACTTACAGTTAACCATGTGTAAACACATCGCATCAAAAGGGTGTGCACTCACATCTAATCATGTAGGAACTAATCCTATAATCACATCAGAATGGTCCCCAGCCCTAGACTGAGCTACCTGGTAACTGACCAGGTGCCTCCATTCTCCCAGAGAATGGCAATTTCCCTTACATCTGACCTACTCGTCAGAATGGCCAACGCTCACATCTGACATGGGAGGAACCTAATCCTTTAGCCATGATAGAATGGTTCAGCCCTTACATCTGATCAAGTGGGAACACATCCCTCTCTCACATCAGAATGGCTTCTCAGTCCTAGACTGAGTTTTCTTGGTAACTGACCAGGAACCTCCATTCCCAAAATGGGAATAACACTCATATATTACATGGAAGGAACCTAAATCCTCTCACCATGACAAAATGGTTCAGCCCTTACATCTGACCATGGAAGGAACTCAATCCTCTCCCATGTCAGAATGGCTCACGAACTCATCACTTCCATTTGGAGGGAACCTCGATCTGGAGAACACCAAACTTCTCCCTAAAGTACTCAAACTTCACCCTAGCCAATGGCTTCATCAACACATCAGCTATCTGATCGTCCGTTGCAACATACTGGAGCTTCATTGTTCCCCTCTGCACCATATCCCGGATATAGTATTACTTGCTCTCAATATGCTTCGACTTGTCATGGAACACTGGATTCTCTGACAACTTCACACAACTCTAGTTGTCACACTGTATACAAGTAGCATCCAACTAGAGATCAAATAAATTATACAGTAGCTTCCTCATCCATACTACCTCACAAATATTTGAACAAGCTGCAACATACTCTGCTTCATTTGTACTTAGTGCCACACAGGATTGCTTCATGCTAAATCAAGATATCACACCTGATCCCATACTAAAGCAACACCCTGAAGTGCTCTTCCTATCGATGGCATTGCCTGCCCAATCTGAATCAACATAACCCTCCAGGTTAATCTTCTAATTCGACTCATACTTGAGCCCATAATAAACTTTACCCCTCAAGTACCTCAGAATATGCTTTCTAGCAATCAAGTGAACATTTCTCGGATCTGTCAAGAACTGGCTCAAGGTGTTCACAGCAAAGCAAATGTCTCGTCTCATGTTCATCAGGTACATCAAGGACCCAATCATCTGACAATACATTGTAGCATCAATCGACTTTAATGAAGCATCACTCAATAGCTTCAAGTTCGATGCCATAGGTGTGGCCATATCTTTGCAGTCCATCATCCCAAACCTCTTCAGTATCTCTACTGCATACTTCCCTTGTCCAAGGGAAATTCCATCTGCACTATCCCACACCTCCATGCCTAAGAAATAGTGCATCATACCCAAGTCCTTCATTTCGAACTCAACAGCAAGATTTCTCTTCGTATCAGCAATCAACACATCCATACCTATCACAAACAAATTATCTACATATAGTAGAAGCATCACTGGGTTGCCATCTTCAACCTTGTAGTAAAGGTTGGAATCTAGTTTACTCTTGGTAAAGCCCAAACTGGATAGAAAATTGTCAATTTCACCGTACCAAGTCCTGGGTGCCTATTTCAAACCTTACAGGGATTTCTTCAATTTGCACACATGATACTCTCTGTCATGTGTCTCAAAACTGAGTGGTTATTCTACATACACTTCCTATTCTACTACACCATTCAAGAAGGCGGTCTTGACATCCATCTGGTCTATCTTCCATTTCATCACTGCAACCAGAGCAAGTACTGATCTGATGGAAGTGTATATGGCTATAGGTGCAAAGGTTTCTTCATAATCTATTCCTTCCTTTTGTGAGAAACCACGAGCCACAAATATTGCCTTATATTTTTCAATGCTACCGTCTGCAGCATGCTTGATCTTGTACATCCATTTGGAAGTTACAACTGACTTCCCTTCTGGTCTTGGGACAACATCCCAAACATCATTCTTCATTATCTATTGATACTCTTCGATCATAGAATCCTTCCATTCTCATTAGAGGAAATTTCACCTCAAAATGGGCCTCCTAAAAAAATTAATAAAATAATAGTTAAAATAATAAAATAATATTTATTAATTTTGGAGGAAGAAAAGAAAAAACTATTTTTTTGTTTGTATGTTCGACATATCTCCCCGTGTTTTTACTCAAATTTATATAGGAAGAGCTCATTGGATGTAGAATTAAATTCTGCATCCAATGAGTACCCACTCGGCATACTTTTGATGGACCCCGCTACCCAAAAAACAAGAAATACCTGAAAAACATGATGATGATGTCATCATCACATTTTTTCAGGTATTTCTTGTTTTTTGGGTAGCGGGGTCTGTCAAAAGTATGCCAAGTGAGTACTCATTGGATGCGGAATTTAATTCTGCATCCAACGAGCTCTCCTGATCGAAATTTGAGTAAAAAAACGGGGAGATATGTCGAAAATACAAACAAGAAAAGTAGTTTTTTTATGATACCTATCCCCAAATTTATATTAAAAAAGTGTTTAAGACCTATATGGTATTTCAAATTTAAAGAAATTTCATTGGCTAACACATGATGACATGGAATTTGAGTTAAATTTAAAAGGCCCATTTTGAGTTGAAATTTCCTCTAATGTTCTGTTCTACTGCTTCTTCATAACTGGAAGGTTCTCTATCAATGAAATCACATAGTAAAGCTACATACCAGGAGCAGGATCTGGTCCTCTTTCTTTCTCTGTGATTCTCTTCTAGAGCCCCATATCTTTCCGCACCTTGGATAATTTCACGTACCCAAGTAGGTTTCCTCCTATGAGGATTCTTCTCCAAAGGTGGATCTACAGGTCTTTGTGGTTCTTCAAATTCTCAATCTTCTTCTTGAGTTTCTTCGCTCATGGTTGTATCATGAATTCTAGGTGCTTCTGCTTCTTCAGTTTCTTCACCAGGTCTCTTTCTGGATTTGATGTAAGTTGTGTCTTCATCAAATTTCACATCGCTGCTGATGTCAATCTTCTTGTATCCTGGGAAATATATTATGTAAGCCTTCGAGCTTTCAGAGTATCCCACAAATATACCCTTCTTTCCTGAAGGATCTAATTTTCTTCTTTTCTCTTTTGGAATGTGTACGTACACAGGACAGCCGAATATTATGAGATGGCTGACTTCTGGTTTCTTGCCAGAGAAGACTTCTTCAGGAGTCTTGTTCTCGATTACTCTATGTGGATTACCGTTCTGCACATACACCGTTGTTCTTGCAGCTTCCGCCCAAAGATGCATAGGAAGATCTTGATCATGAAGCATTGTTCTTGTAGCTTCCATGATAGTTCTATTCTTCCTTTCTGCAATCCCATTCTATTGTGTATTATAAGGAGTGGAAAACTCCCTCTTAATCCCTGAGTCTTTCCATAGCTCTTTGAATTCATTTGAAGTGAATTCTTCGCCATTATCTGATCAAAATGTCTTGATCTTCTTTTCAGTGTGATTCTCGATCAAGGCTTTGAATTCCTTGAACTTTCTGAATACTTCGTCTTTGTTCTTCATGAAGTAGATCCATGTCTTCCTAGAAAATTCACCAATGAAAGAAACATAGTACACATACCGCTTAGTGAGCTTGATGACATAGGACCACATACATCGGAGTTGATGATTTCCAAGATTCCTTTTGCTTTGATTTCACTACTTGGAAATGTCTTCTTTGTGTTCTTTCCTTTCGCACATCCTTTGTAGACCCCATCATGTTTTTCTTGTATTTCTAGAATACCTTCAACAGCTTTTCTTGCAAGAGCTAGTGCTCTGTAATGCACATGTGCAAGCCTTATATTCCAAAGTTCATTTGGCTCTACTATTTCATGGACCAAGGCTTGTTCTGGATGGCCCTTCAATTTGTACAAACCTCCTTCTTGTTCACCAATCACTATTGCATCATCAATAGTCTTTCCTTTTGGCCACATGATGACTTGACCATCTATGAATGCAACCCTCATTCCTTTTGCATCTAATGCAGATATGGAGATGAGGTTCTTCTTGAGTCCTGGCACAAACAATACTTCCTTCATTGTCATAGACTTTCCAAAGTCTAGCTTATAAGAAGATTCCCCACTACCCTTTATTGGATATTGGTAGTCATCTCCTAGCTTCACCTTGTGAGTTGATTCATGTTCTGAAAGTCTCACAAATGATTCCTTGAATCCATTCATATGTTTGGAAGCCCCACTATCTATAAGCCAATCATTGCTTCCATGAGTAATGTTTCCCATGAGAGCAGAAATCAAAACATATTCATCCTCGCTTAAAGAATCTTCACTTTCACATCTGGTTCTCTTTGATGAAGGTTCATCATCCTCTGCAGGATGAGCATGATTTCTTCTCTTGTTTCCCTTATTCTTGTGAGAGCTACTTTTGTTCTTAGGGAAATCTCTAGCAAAGTGTCCTCTTTCATCACATGTATAGAAAATGAACTTAGACTTATCTCTAGGCTTTCTAGATTTATTTCTTTGATGAGAGTACTTACTTCTGTGATGGCTGGATCTGGGTTTCTTGGATTTTATTGTGAGAGCTTGATATTCACTTCCCATATTCTCTTCTCAAGCTGCTATCCAAGCTTCTTCTTGAGAACATTCTTCCCACAATCTGTTGAACTTAACTAACTTCTTTCTAGCATGGATCCCTTGAATGAAGGAGTCCCATGTCCTAGGGATACCATTCAAGGTGGTCATCACAATTTCTACATTCTCCACTTCTTCATCTACTGCTTCTAATTGTTCCTTGATATGAGAAACCCTTGTGAAGTAATATTGGATGGTCTTTGCATTCTAGATATTCACATTCTTCAGTTGATTCCTCAGAGTCATCTTCTGGTTTATGTTCTTCCCTTCAAACAATTTGGTTAGGGCATCAAACATAGCTTTCGGTGTCTTGAGGGAGGACACCTATGGTATAAGGTGATCCTTGATAGAATCAGCAATGATCCTATTTTCCATAACCAACTTCTTCTTATGCAAGGCCTTAGCCTCATCTCCCTCTGGGACTGGAACCTCCTCATTGATGTAGGAGTCCAACTCATTCTCTTCCAGAACCATGGAGATCCTATACTTCCAGGCTCAAAAGTTATCAGCTCCCTCAAGCTTTTCATCAAGCTTAGTATGATGAGACATCTTAACTGAGAACCTCAAATGGAAATACAAAATATTTAGATCTTACAACGTCAAGATGTTGGATCTGGATTTGGAGCTAAAATCCTGTAGTATTGGTTCAGGAGTATATTAGGGTTTTGCTTTTTCGGAGTTCTGTCCAACCAAATGCTTTGAAATTGATCCCTAACTTCGATTTTGGGGAGGAGATCAATCCAGGCCTGGGCTCACTGAAAAATTCCTCTTCTGTAAAAATCCCTAATTTTCGGTAGCAGTGTCGGGTCCAAAACTGAAAAACCTCAGAATTGGATTCTTCTTCAACATAAAGATGCGCCCTAGGGAGGAGAGTTATTCCACCTTACTTTTTCTGAAAATATGTTGAGGAAGATCCACAAACTAGGAAGCCCTAGTTCCCGCAGCTGCACAGTATCTTCTTTTCAGGTTAGCTCTAATACCATGTTAGATTTTTAACATTAAGCTAGCATTACTAGGATCTTTAACTGAGAGAATAACAAGCACAGCAATCAAACACAAGAGACAATGAACACAGTGTTTCTCCTCGGGGAAACCATAAATGGAGAAAACCTCACAACTTCCTCAGAGATAGAATCAGCACCAAAATAGAAAATTCTAAAACAATAAGTTGATCTCCCGATAGCAATAACCTTATTTATATCTAGCCCCAGTGTCTTCTCCTTCCTCAACTATGCACTACACTTGAGTGTGTATAAGATGTGTGTTAAATAGAGAGGTCACCTCTCTATTTATACTGCTTCCTGGCATGACTAAAACCCTACTAGGGCCGACTTCACTAGGTGATTCTAATAACCCTAGTGCCCCGAAACTGCGGGGACTTTAACCCTAAGACAATAGGAGGGTTACCCACAATGACTTGACATGACTTGTTTACATTATAGATCCTCCTGATCGGCACATCGTGGCATGAAATCATGACTCAACTACATTACAAACACATCCTGAAATAAACATCGGGGTACAAGACATAAGATACATAGATGAATACATTCCGAAGTTACAAATACATCAACATACCCTACCCATCTTGCAGTCAGTGAGTTGCTACTTCATGTTGCTTAGTAGCGAGGTACTCCAGCCATATATCGTAGTTCACGTGCACTCTACGACATAGAACATCATTGTCCTTGAGTCCTAGTGGAGTGAGGCTAAACCTGTGATCCTGCCCAATGCCAATAGTATGGATTTCAGCCCCAAGTTCTGGACTAAGTTTGTCGTGATTTGAATCCCAACCTTCTCTTTATCGAGAAGGAAATACACAACTATATACTCCTCTATAGTCATCCCACCTCCTGGCCCATGGGATCGGAGGTTCACCCCCTCCATTCAACGTGACAAACCTGTGATAAAGTATATGTCTTCAATCTCGATTCTAAGTGACATACCATCCAATTAAAATGTCTGAGAGTCTAGATCCCAATAATCCACTAACCGCTAGAGTAGCCTTAGCTTAGCCCTTAAGCTTCCAAGGTGCCAAAACTTATATAACCCACAAGCCCTTAGTGCTTGTTGAGCCATGAGATCAGCCTGCACAGCCCCTTCAACATAACCATGTTCTCTCTCTCTCTCCATTCCAGCACCATCCTACATAAACATTGCCAAGTTTCATGAGTGTTTGTCATTGAAAATAATGTTTGCGGCCCTGTACGTGACTTTTTTTGAAACAACTTCGTGTATGTATGCCTGTATCGTGGTCTTTTCCGCGTATACCAAGCCCTATACATGGAAAAAGACTTGATTTTTGCGTGGGCGGAAATGCACTATTTGGGATGGCTTAAGTACAAAAATTGACCATTAAAATAAAAAAATTATGCATGAAATTGAAAGAGAAGGGAATGAGTAATTACCTGGACCAAACGTGGAGTGATTTTGTCGGACGATGTCCCGAAATCATCTCTTGAAGTTATGGATACAAAAGCACTATGGTGGGTGAATTTTCAAAATGGTATGAAAATTTTTACAATTTCACTATTTTATAGAAAAAAAAATTGAAATTTTTACCCACTTCCTATAGTTTTTGACCGTTTCTCACCATTTTGGACCGTTTGGACTAATAATATGTTGTAGGAGACCATTTTGAGCATGGTTTGACTGAGTCTTTGATTTGTTCATGCCTATTACAGGTATCATGTCTAAACTGACATATAGGTTAGGATTTCACATCTGCCTGCATTTTGCATGTTCTTATGACCATTTCATCTTAACCTTAGGTACGAACCCATGCATGATGTCACAGAACCTTCTTGATGTTACTAGAAGTGGCATTATGTGAATGGTAGAGCTTTCCTATACATGAGTGCCCTAGTTAGATCCTCTTTTGCATTTGGTTCCCATGCTGACATTTCTCCTTTAGGTTGTGGGAGTCCCTTTTAGTCCCGCCATGTCTTTGAACAAGAGCTTCATACTCCTCTTGAAATTTATGTTGGCCATTCCCCTGGGACTCCCTTGTATAGATCAAGTTGTAATTGCATTTTCATGAGTTTTTGCTTGCCTTCTTGAGATTTATGTCGGCTCCCTAACTTTGAGTTATCAGCCATATAGCCCGATCTTGTCTCAAGTCTAGCCAAGCAGAGCCTTTTTACATATCTTTTGCAGCTTGATCACCCCTTTTATTGAGAGGATACCCTCCCCCGAGTATCGTTATCTTGCACATATCTCCTGGCATTGAGCATAGGCATGTTCCACTGCTTGGAACTAGTTTGCATGTCCCCTGACACTTGTCTCTTCTTAGATTTGTACTATAAAGCACTTTTATTCTTTTTCAAGTTTTCCAAAATATCTGAAAAAGTCCAAAAAAACAAAAAAACAAAAAATCCGGACAAGAAAAGATGTTATCTTTAGCAGCATTTGAGTCATGTCGCCTTCGAACAAAGCATTGTATATCACATTCGTTGGTTGGGTTATTAGTTTGACTTTAGGAGCTATACTCGTTACTCTGAGTTTATCTCCACCGATTGGTCAAGTTTCCAATCCCTATGGAGCTTCTGTTTAAGCTTCCTACCTTCAGTCACCATTTGCCTTTATGCTCTTGTTCAAACGAAGTTGAATTCTGAGTCATCCATTCCTCAGTTATCTTGACTTTGCACGTCGGCCATTCTTGGTACTGTTACTGGTTTGTGCACATCTTCTTCGAGTCCTTCCACATTATATAGTGTTGGTGAGTACCTCGTGTTGGTTGATGGGGGATGCCTTAATTCCCTCCTTCCAGCGGATTCCATTCCATCAACTTCAGATCATTTATTCTAGAATAGGAGGCTAGAGTCATTTGAGTGCCTTGAGACTTACAGTCATTAGTGGTAGGTTCTCTCGCCGTCGATAGTTTTGAAAATACATCAATGTCCCCAAATCAATGTATTCTTCCAAGTGTTTGACCTCAACACATCTATTCACACTTGTTAGATTGCACTTTGTACCTTGATTTCCATTTTCATTATCGGTGGGTGATCTCGCATCTATTAACGATATACATCAATGACTGGTAATCAGATCATGGACTACTATGTTCGACCTTGACACATCTATTCGTATAATAGGACATGTACTCGTAGGGGTTCATGTATAATACCTTCCAACTTGGCGGCATTCCATATATGCTACCCCTTGATCATTCCAGTGTTCATGAGATATCAACTCTCGTGATTTGATTCCAATGTATATCAGATATCTTCATCCACTATGGAGATCTTGATCCATTGTATATATTCAGCTATTATGGAGCTCTTGATCCGTTGTATATCTTCATCCACTTTGGAGATTCTAATCTATTGTATATTGTATGTGGTGATGACCGCACATGTCACATTTTGTATATCATTCCTATTCATGGCCATTGTAATCTTATGTATCCAGGACTGCTATATGTATTTGCAGTCATATGCAGAGATTGATTATTGTATTGTACTGATAAGTGGCTGGCTCTTCCACCTGGATCTTCATCACTCCACTTATGGGATGGATTTTATAATGTATTTTGGCCATCATGTTACCCCTATGACCTCACACATTGGGGGGCATCTGTTATAGCTGATTTTACCACACATGGTTAATCACATATTTATGGCCTTCTCTTTCCCTCTGCAAATGCTTTAGACCCCATGGATTTATATTATACTTTGATGTTCCAAGATCATCCCTAAAAAACACTTTCTTATTGTTGTACATGAATTTTAAACCTATTAAATTGAGCACATAGATCTGTAGACAAACACACAACTCACAAAATAGATCACACAATTTACTCAGCAATTGAAGAATGAAACAGTGAAAAAAATGGCTTGCAGCTGTGAATGCTTTCATTAATCAAAAAAGTAATCAGATAATAATTACAATGAAGTACAATGGATTTAATAGCCACATGAAATTCGAATCCACATGAGGAAATTCAAATTGATAGACTCTACTTCACTGTAGGTAACTAAGACCTTGTCTAAATCACTATCCGAGGACTCAATAGTTAACTAACCTTGTCTAAACCTTAACTTGAGTTGATCGGAGCTCTAAAACACAACTCAAGTGTTACAATCAGCGTTGACTAAGGATAACTGACTTTGGTAGGTGATAAATGTGCCCCTCCTGAGTGAAGTCATGTAAACCTAGGACTAACTGAATGTAGAGGACTACAACTGAATGTAACTGACTCCTAACTTAGCTTGACTAGTCATCAACTGAACTGAATTGACCTTGGTTGGTTTGGCACTCCCAGTGGCTCCTAAATTGTAGGGATTGGTCTAGGAGGCTCCTAAACCGATGCAGTTAAGTGCAATTAGTGGCAGTAAGCCTCAATTAGTGTTCCCCACACTTTAGTAACTGAAATATGTGCCCCAATTAGGCCAAGTGGACCCAATGGTGCTAATGACTAAAAATAGACTGGATGGACTCCCGATTTAGACATGACTCCTAATTTAGACATATGACCAAATTGGACAAGGGAGGATTAATAATCCTAACACCCCCCTTGAATGCTAACTTGGATAATCTGTGGGCCCTAATAACTAAGCCCATAGGTCACCCATTACATCAAGTAAAATAAAGTAATTGCTTAATACAAGGAGCTGGGGCAAAAACCACATGGGAAAAAAGCCCTGCCTCTATCTAAGGAGGTAGAATTAGGTCTCAAGTTTGAAAAACTTGAAAATATGTTGCTGCATTCTGCATCTCTATGAGGTATCAAATCAGCATGCATGGTGTGTTGTGCACAGGTATTCTGGGGCCTGGCATGTAGAATTCTCCTTCTTCTCCAAAAATGATGATGGAAGGAAGGAGGAATGTAACCTTTGTATGTTGCTGAATGAAGAGGTGTATGATCATATCCATTCTTCTAAATGTAGTGAGACTGAGCCCTTTCCATATAGCATCTTACAGGGATTCTATTGCATCTCTCTAAAGGAGGTAAGATTGCATGGCATAGCGCAAGGGTCTTTCCTTTCTGAGTGTCAGGTGAGTTTCCAGTCATCTTCCTAGCTTCCAGTTTGGAAGTAGGCACTGAATCTAGATCTAAGTCACCCTGAATCTCAATCTCATAAACTGATAAAGATGGATCTGCAATACTAGTAGAAGCTGTAAAAGAAGTAGATGCAATGATTTTACCTTCCCTTGCAAGTGGCCGCTGAGAGTGCATTGGTTTTGAAGGAGGCATGAAATGTGAGAACTCATATGCTTTTGAAGCATGATTTGCAGTAACCTTTTCTATGATGCTCCCAGTAGAGATATCTGTGATCTCCATTGAGTCAGGACCAAAGATCACTCGCTTTGGAGATCCAGTATGGGTCATCTGATAGACAGATAACAGGTTTGAAGCTAGGGAGGGAACAAATAGCACATATTTGAACCTTCCATGTTCAAGCTTGATAGATCCCTTCCCTTTTGTTTGGAATTTATTTTTATTGCTCATCTAAATACTAGGACCATCAAAGGACTAAAAAAAAGAGAATGATTCTCTGGATGCAGCCATATGGTTGGAAGCTCCAGAATCAATGAGGAAGACATGTGCTGATGTGCAGCAAGCCTTCAGTGCATGGCCTTTCCTTTGGTATTCTTCATCATCTTCTTCTTCAGAGTCATCCTTCCTTGTGCTAGCAGGTACATAAATGTTATGTTTCTTCAAAAGAATATCCATTTCATCAAGTTGTCTTCTCATATAGGAGCTTTCTAAATGAAGGCCCCTTCCACAGTAAGAGCAGAGGACCTTGCCGTTGCCATTCTTCTTGCTTCTCTTAAAACCTGAAGGCTCTTTTAACTGCTTTTTCTTCACAGGAGACTCATCTCTTTGCTTCCCTTTGTCATTCACTACCTTATCTTCTCTTGCAACCAGAGCTAGATCTTTGGAAGATCGAATGATCCCCATTTGGATCAATTTATCATTGTCAGAAATAAGATATTGGATGAAGGAATTAAGAGTGGGGATCTTCCAATTTGGAGTAGTGAGCCTTACTGTTTGGAAGATGGATACAAATACTGAGTAGTTTGCATTGAGCTTTGTGAGAATGACAAGGATGAGATGATCTTCATCCTTCTCCACTTTTCATTGCTTCAACTGATATATCAGGTTCTTGAACTTTTTGAAGAATTCATTCAGTGATTCGAACTTGGATGGATTAAGAGTGATTAGATCATTTTCTAGTTAATGGATCCTCATCTCATCCTGCTTATCAAATAAGGAGGCAAGCTTGTCCCAAAACTCATTGGGATCTTCAATCCTTGGATGTGGAATCAAATATCTCTAGAGACTGAGGAGAGAAAGTGTACATGGGATTCATCAAGCTTGTTCCAGTACTTTTCTTTGTCATTATCTAAAGATGGCACTTCCTCTGTTTCTTCTATGAGTCTGAAGAACTGCTTGGTGCGGAGCATTACCACAATGTCTTCCTTCCACTGGTGATAGTTTAAGGGAGTGAGAAGCTCTACTGTATGAGCCATTTTGAATGCAATAAGAAGGACAGAGCTGTTGTAGCGAATGCAGTGAGAAGAAAGAGTTGCTTGTAGTGAATGCTGTAAGAAAAGCTGATAACCTGTCACACAATATAACATACAAAGTAAGGTCGACAGTCTGCACTTTTGGAATTTCCTTCATACTCAGCATAGTCGATCAAGCAAGCTTGATCAACAATTTCCTAACTTGGGATATTAAGTGGTAAACTATCTGCTTCTGGTGCAGTACTGGAAGGAGCAATTTGCTCCAAAAAAAATGATCCAGGTGGAGATCTGAGGAGGAGAGGTGTCTTGTCCACCGAGGCTCTGATACCATATTAAATTGAGCACATAGATCTGTATACAAACACACAACTATTAGAATAATCAACCCATAGTTTACCACCTTAGACATTAATTTAATTATTTTTGTCTTATTAGCCTAGTTCATGTGTCCCACCTTATGCAAGTTGTCATTTACCTATCCATAGTGGTCAAACTTTCCTTATTTGACTCATGTAGTGCTTGGGAAACCTCAAGGAATCAATTCTACTTTATTCCTGGCCTCCTAGGCACCCTTCTGCTTTTTCTGCTTTATTGCCTGCTTTTTCAGTGTTTTAAGGCAATAGGGAAAGTTTGACTAGGTGAGGTGAACTAGTTTTTTGTCCTCTTCATCCTCCACTCTTTTTTCCTTGTAAAAGCATGTATTAGTTTTCATTCCATCACTCTTTAGCTAGCCTAAGCCATTTTTCTAATTCGTGAGCTCCATGACTGATTTGGGATCAGCTTTTTGCACCTATGGGGGATTTGCTTATTTTTAGTAAGCCTGCTTTATGCTAGATTCGAAATGCTCTTCATGCATTCGAATCCCTGATGTATTTTATTTATTCAGCAACCTCTTATGTTACAGGGTTGGATATTGTACACTGAGTTAATAAAGTTTAGTGTTCAGCTCCAATTTCAGTCTCTTTTGTGAGTGATTTTTCATGATCAATTGTTAATTGTTGTGAGTAAAATTAATCTATCACTGGGTTCAATTTCCACATGGTATCAGAGCCATTGTAGATTGATTTCTCTCCTTCAAAATTTTTTTGCAGGTTCGACATTAGTGACTGGGAGCCTTCTACTGACAGCCGGGACAGATTTTCTAAGCTATGGATCAATCACAGAAAACTATCTTGACTCCCTTCAATTTATTTGAATGGAAAGAAGAGATGGAGATACTATTGAGAGCGAAAGGCCTCTACAGGTTGACTATGGAAACAGAAGCAGAGCCCAATGCAGCTGCAGAGAAGATAAAATGGCACAACATGAGGGATGAGGCCTATGGTCTCCTGTGTCTGACTATTTCCAGAGACCTCCTTTTCCATCTTGATGGATTGACATCACCAAATGTAGTATGGGAGAATATTTCTGATCTTTTTGGAAATACAGATGAGATGAGGGGACATCAAATCGAAAATGAGCTGATTTCTCTGAGTCCAAATAGCTTTGAATCCCTGCAGCTATATTTCTCCAAGTTCAAAGCACTTGTTTTGCAGCTGAAACAGTGTGGGATTGAAAAGAAGGATGATCAGCTCATCCTGGCCATTCTCTTGAAGCTAGGCCCTGACTATTCAGTGTTTTTTTTTACCTTCTAAGCCACAAAACTGACAGCTTGAACCTGGAAGATGCCTAACCTTGCAGATTTCATGGAATCTCTCACACAAGAATAGGTTAAGCTGGTGATGATGGGCACCATCAAACCATCCAAAGATCAAGCTCTGATTGCTGGAGATTTGAAGGTGGATTCAAAAAGCAAAAAGAAATCTAAAAATCCACCTGAGCAAAAGAGAGACAAGAAACAGTCTCCGGAGGAGCCACAAGGTTCCAAGAAGAACTACTAGAAGAAGAAAAACAAAGGAGAAATGAGCAAGTGCGCATACTGCAATAAGGGAAATCACACTAAAAGATCTTGTATGAAGAAGCAAATAGACATGCTGACCCAACTCCTAGAGAAGTACGGCATCTCCCTTCCAGAAAGCTCAAAGAAGAGAGAAGGAGGATCAAGTTCAGATGACAGAGAGAGAGTTCATGCATTGGTTGCTGGCACATCAAGCTCACCCAGTTTTATCATTGATTCTGGAGCTTCAAGACACATGGTTTCGACCAAGGAGGCCTTCTCCTCACTTGACATGTCGGAAGGACCACCTATAGTACTAGGAGATGACTCTCTCACTGAAAGTTTGGGAAAAGGGAGGATTGATCTTGATCATGGTCAGTTCAGCAATGTGTTGTATGTGCCTAGTCTTGCCTCCAACCTCTTGTTAGTGTACCAGATGACCCACACTGGGTCTCCTAAGAAAGTCATATTCTCCCTTGATGAAGTTGATATCATAGAGATCTCAAGTGGTAGAGTCATTGCAAAAGGATTTGCAAATCATGCTCAGAAGGTATACATGTTCTCACACTTCCTACCCTACTCAAACCCCTCTGCTCTTCTGATCCATGCTAATGAAGCCAGCAAGATTTGGCATGAAATATTTGACCACCTAAATTAAAAGTATCTTTCTGATCTTAGTGAAAAAGAGATGGTCATAGGGCTGCCTAAGATAAAAATTTCCAAAGGAGTCTGCCAAGGTTGTATCCTAGGAAAACACCTAGAGCATAAATTTGAGAGAGCTAGTCATGAGAAAACCTCTGCACCCCTCAAGATGATCCACAGTGATGTAGTTGGCCCATGCCCTCATATGTCCATGAGTCAGGCCAAATATGCATTGACTTTCATTGATGACTTTTCTAGGTATTGCTGGGTTCACTTCCTGAAACACAAGTCTTAAGTTTTTGGCCTATTCAAAGTCTTTAAGGCTTTGGTTGAGAACTAGTCTAGAAGGAAACTCAAGGCCCTCAGATCTGACAATGGTGGTGAGTATGTCAAGTCTGATTTTATTAATTATTGTGCAGATGTAGGTATTCATATGTAGCAATCTATCCCTTACACACCATAGCAAAATGGTGTTGCTAAGAGGAAGAACAGATCACTAAAGGAGATGGCAACATGCATGATGGAGGCCAAAACTTTGCCACCAAAGTATTGGGCCAAAGCTATCAATTGTGCAGCCTATATTCAGAATAGGGTGCCTCACAAACAGCTTGATGGTATGACTCCCTTCGAAGCATGGAGTGGGCACAAGCCAGATGTGACCCATTTCAGGATTTTTGGCTCAAAGGCTTGGGCTAGAAATCCAACAGAGAAGAGGAAGGCTTTGCAGCCCCAAAGCCAAGAGTGTCCTTTTGTTGGATACTTTGAATATTCAAAAGGGTACAAACTAATAAATTTGAGCACAAACAAAGCCTTCATCGAAAGGTGTGTTCAGTTTGAAGAAGAACCCCTTGCAGCAGTGGAAGTTGGAGAAGCTTCTTCTCCACCTGAACCTCAGGAAGTAAGTAAAGAGTTTGTTGAACATGATGATTCTGATTTGTCTGATGAAGATGAGTTTATTGCAGACCCTAACAGCCCTAAAAGGCCAAAATGGGCATCCAAGACACTACATGCAGCAGGAGAGCTAGCTGGGGATCCCAATGACCCAAGGAGGACTAGATCTCAATTTGAGAGTGGTATGTGCATGAAGGATCCTATGTTTGCTGAAAAATGATATTTGATGGTGGAGTCTGATCCTCAAACATATGAAGAAGCAGTAGGAGATCCAAGATGGAAAACAGCCATGAAGGAGGAGTTCAGCTCACTCCAGAAGAGCAACACATGGGAGCCAGTGGATCTTCCCCCAGGGAGAAAGTTAGTCCAGTGTAAGTGGGTCTATAAGACCAAATTTGTTGAGATATATACACAGCAGCCTCAAGGTTTTGCTACTAACCCTTCTCTTGTGTGCAAGTTGAGAAAGTCATTGTATGGGCTAAAGCAAGATCCCAGGGCTTGGTATGCCAAGATCGATAGCTTCTTGCTATCACTAAATTTTGTTCGGTGCAAATCAGATCCAAATTTCTATTTGAAGTTAGTTAATGGTTCATTAATGATCATTGTGTTATATTTTGATGACCTCCTCATTACAGGAAGCTCAAAGGATGAGATTGCTTCCTTAAAAGGAGCTATGAACCAAGCCTTCTCCATGACAGATTTGGGTCTCTTAAGTCAATTTTTGGGGCTTGAGATAGCTCAAACCAAAGTTGAAATCAAGGTGCACCAGTCCAAATATTCCTTGGACTTACTGAAAAAATTCAAAATGAAGGATTGCAAAGCAAGAAAAACTCCTTTCCTTTCAGGAGTGAAGCTGGAAGAAGCTGATTCTTCACCTATGGTAAACAATACACTGTATAGGCAATTGATTGGATGTTTGTTGTATCTGACACATACTAGACCTGATATTTCTTATGCAGTAAGTGTGTCTTCTAGATACATGGATCAGCCTCATGAGATCCATTGGAAAGCATCCAAAAGGATCCTTAACTTTGTTCAGGGAACAAGGACACATGGGATCTTCTACAAAGCAAAATCTAATCTTGATTTGATTGGATTTACTGACAGTGATTGGGTAGGTGATAGCACAGATAGAAATTCCACATCAGGATATGTGTTCATGCTTGTAGAAGGGCCAATTAGCTGGTCAAGCAAGAAACAGAGTGCCATTGCACTCTCATCTACAGAAGTAGAGTACAGAGGATTTGTTAATGCAGCAACTCAATGTTTATGGTTGCAGGGTTTACTTGGAGAGTGTGGTTTCGAATCAGAGTACTCAACTACCATCTACTGTGATAACCAGAGTACCATTCGAATCTACAAAGATCCATTTCAGAAGCAGAGAACCAAACACATTGAGATCCATATGCACTACATCAGAGAGCTTGTGCATGATGGCACCATTCACCTACTCTTCTGTTCATCTTCAGAACAAGTAGCTGATATCTTCACCAAAGCATTTTGTGAGAAGACCTTCAGCAATATCAAATCACTGCTGGGGATTGCTGATCATGCTGTGAAGCATGAGTGAAGAAAAGATTTCCAAATTTTGTTTTATAGTCCATGTTTAAGGGAGGATTTTCCCAAGTTGGTTTTGCCTCTTTCCTTGTTTAAATGGACATGCAGTATGTAAAGGGTGACTAAGCCTTGTTGCTAGGCCCTATAATTTTATGATATATTACTCATAAGTCAGGCTTAAGGGGGGGTGTTAGAATAATCAACCCATAGTTTACCACCTTAGACATTAATTTAATTATTTTTGTCTTATTAGCCTAGTTCATGTGTCCCACCTTATGCAAGTTGTCATTTACCTATCCATAGTGGTCAAACTTGCCTTATTTGACTCATGTAGAGCTTGGGAAACCTCAAGGAATCAATTCTACTTTATTCCTGGCCTCCTAGGTGCCCTTCTGCTTTTTCTGCTTTATTGCCTGCTTTTTCAGTGTTTTAAGGCAATAGGGAAAGTTTGACTAGGCGAGGTGAACTAGTTTTTTGTCCTCTTCATCCTCCACTCTTTTCTCGTTGTAAAAGAATGTATTAGTTGTCATTCCATTACTCTTTATCTTGCCTAATCCCTTTTTCTAATTCGTGAGCTCCATGACTGATTTGGGATCAGCTTTTTGCACCTATGGGGGATTTGCTTATTTTTAGTAAGCCTGCTTTATGCTAGATTCGAATTGCTCCTCATGCATTTGAATCCCTAATGTATTTTATTTATTCAGCAACCTATTATGTTACAGGGTTGGCTATTGTACACTGAGTTAATACAGTTTAGTGTTCAACTCCAATTTCAGTCTCTTTTGTGAGTGATTTTGCATGATCAATTGTTAATTGTTGTGAGTAAAATTAATATATCACTGAGTTCAATTTTCACAACAACTCACAAAATAGATCGCATAATTTACTCAGCAATTGAAGAATGAAACAGTGCAAAAATGGCTTGTAGCTATGAATGCTTTCATTAATCAAAAAAGTAATCAGATAATAATTACAATGAAGTACAATGGCTTTAATAGCCACATGAAATTCGAATCCACATGAGGAAATTTCAATTGATAGACTCTACTTGACTTTAGGTAACTAATACCTTGTCTAAATTACTATCGGAGGACTCGATAGTTAACCTCCCTTGTCTAAACCATAACCAGCGTTCATTGGAGCTATAAAACACAACTCAAGTGTTACATTCAATGTTGACTAAGGCTAAATGACTGTGGTAGGTGAGAAATGCGCCCCTCTTGAGTGCAGTCATGTAAACCTAGTGCTAACTGAATGTAGAGGCCTAGAACTGGATGTAACTGACTCCTAACTTAGCTTGACTAGTCATCAACTAAACTGAACTGACCTTGGTTGGTTTCGGCACTCCCATTGTCTCCTAAATTGTAGGGATTGGTATAGGAGGCTCCTAAACCGATGCAATTCAGTGCAATCAGTGGCAGTAAGCCTCAATTAGTGTTCCCCACACTTTAGTAACTGAAATATGTGCCCCAATTAGGCCAAGTGGACCCAATGGTGCTAATGACTAAAATTAGACTGGATGGACTCCCGATTTAGACATGACTCCTGATTTATACATATGACCAAATTGGACAAGGGAGGATTAATAATTTTAACAAAAACCATACTCGAGTGTACACGTGACTTTTGACCTCAAACCCATGTACATCGAGATGTGTGCATAAGTCCAAATTATTTTGGAGTTTTCCTCATATGAGTCTGAAGATCCTGAATCTTGTCCTTCCATATGCCTTGAGATCACTCATATTCGACCCTCCATTACCCTTTTGGAGTGCTATATAAGGAACCCCTTGGATACATTGAAGACGAGGAATTGAAGAGCAAAGAAACTATAGTCCATTGTTGCCTTAGTTTGCTTATACTTGAGTCTGCATCCCTTTTTCCCTTTGGAGCACTTTGTGTTCTTCCAAAACTTGCCTTTTCTTGTGAGCTTCCTATCGAGAGATGGAGGATTGAGGTGGTGGAGGCCCAGGTGGAGGACTCGGTTTCTCCGGTTCGTAAACAAGCCGACAGAGGTTGTCACTATTATAATCTCTGATTTTATTAATAGAAATATCTTTTCCTATCCAATTATGTGCATTTGAATATGAATATTGAATTCATGGATGTATTTAATTTCTTATACATTGTTGAATATACATGCTATATTAGTTCTAACACATTATTATAGAGCATGCTTGTCTTATTTGTTGTTGTTGAGAGAAAATTGCTAATGCAAGCATGAATTGGAAATGCTCAATGGGGATCTACTTCAACCGTCCAGAACAAGGCACGATTCGGTATCCCTTAGTATTAGATGTTTGGTTTCTCTTGTGTATTAGGAAATATTGATTTCTAGTGTCAAATTTGTCTGTTGTGGTACACCCCAAACCATAGGAAGTTTTTCTCCGTAACAATAATCACATCGCATGACCTAGAGGCAAAAAATTCAAATTAATCCTAGTTACATGATCCTGAATTGAAATTTCACAATTAGCAATCAACTTAGTTACCTTCATCTTTTCCACGGTGGCAAGTTGGACTGACCAATGCTTTGTATGCCTTACCTTGGTGAGCTGAAAATTCTCCATCATTTTAGGAGAGATGCAACTTAAGGTAGCTCCTAGATCAATTAGTATAGAGATATTTTGGTTAGAAATAATACCTTCAATCCCTATGATTGCATATTGATGATCTTTCTGTCGATCTTCAAGAGCTGCATTAATCTAGTGAAAAAAAATTCTAATATCTCCCACAGTGGAAGCTTCTTGCAAGTTGTGTACAGCCTTGTTGGGTTCACCTAGGAGTGGGTAGTTCCTTCGTAAGTGGGGACCTTCATATTCCCAACACTTCAGAGGTTCTTTAGGGGTTCTAGCAACCCCTTTTGGTCCAAGGTGCACAGGTTTATTGTCCTTATGCTAAAACTGTTCCTTTCTATTGTAGGAATTTCCTTGAGGATTCCTAGGCATGTTCCTGAAGGGTGGCAAATGGAAGCCCTTCTTCCGTAGGTTGCACTTTTCCTACTTCTTGTCCTTCCAGACTTTGGAGAGGTCATTCCTTTGTTTATACTACTTGAAGCATAGCCTTTCTTTTCTTAACACTTCATCCACAGTCTTAGGGTTATTAAATTCAATCTGATCTCTGTAAGACTATGGCAGGAAGCTTAAGAATCATTAGACCTTCACCTTTTCTTCTTTAATGTCAGGCATGAACCGTAGAATATCTAGAAACTTATTGATGAGATCCTCCATGGTCATTTGACCAAGTTTCAAATCATAAAATTCCTTGGTCTTCCTTTCATAATAGCTTTCTTATAAGTAATTATCGAAGAGTTTCTTAAACTCGAACCATTCCATGTTCTTCTCTTTTAACCCATGGGAGATATTTAGGCCCTACCACCAAATACTAGCATTTCCTTTCAGGTTGTATACTGCCATCCTTACCTTCATGTCATTGGAGTAGTTGAAAATCCGAAAGTACTTTTTAATATCTAGTAAACAAGCTTCTGCTTCTTCTCCAGTCCTTGATTCCCCATCAAAACTAGTGGGTTTAATTTTCTTGAATTCTCCTTCCAGGTGGTCTACTTTTCTCTTCCCAATTGTTCGGGATTGATTCCTGAACTTTTTAGTTTCCTAGGAGGAACTGCCTTTTCTTTCAGCACTATCCCCAATTTTTGGGCCCCTCCCTACTTCTGCTAGTGGTTTTTCCCCATTGTTCCTCTTCTGCAATATTTGCAATAATATCTCATTCAGCTCCTACTGTTTTTCTTGAGCCCTTTTCAGCTATTCATTTTCTGCGTTGAAGCTCTGTATTTCCACTATCGAATTCTTCATGGTTTCAAGTACCTGCCTAGTTTAAGAATGCTCTGGTTCTAGTTGTGTTGGCTGAGGTACTATTGTACCTTCTTCAGGTGCGTAGTCATGTTCATTTTGGGAGGCCATCATTGTACCATGTTATAGAAAAATTCATGTTTGTACACAAAACATTCCAACATAAAATGTTTAGAACAAAAATTTTAAATAATGCAGTGGAACTAGATGTTCCCCAAAAAAAGGCAACAGAGTTGAAACCTATGGCTCTGATACCATATGTGACATACTTGAATAACCTGCTAAAATGCATAAAAAAAAAATCAAATATAATTTCTTTCACAAGAATTTTGGCTATAACCTTTCATAAAATTCATCTGTTATCACTCCAGGGAACTCCTCTAGGTTGTAGCTCAAGGATGCCTGGTAACTTAATTTTTTTAGGGTTTTCTGATATGGATCAAGTTAGGTGACCTATATAACCTCCTACTCTCAAGACATGCATGAAGCTCACTCAATTACAAGGCTTTTAGTTCCAACTTGTTCAGTAGTTTGACAATAAGGTGCAGGGATGGAGAACTCATCAAGCTTGCAGACTTACATACAAAACAGATGCATATAAATGGATAAATCCTGACAAGGATGGTACTTATCAATAAAATCACATTAATTCACCAATAGGATGACAGCTATTAGCTATTAATCAACTTGAAAATCACCTAAATGCACATTCAGGCATAAGTACAGTAAAGATAAAGATGTTGGCTGAACAACTCATAACAAAAGAGCTCATAATTAGAATAAACAAGATGAGACGCTTTACAATAGAATAGGCTTACAAATCCCCGAAGTCAAACCTTTATTATAAAATCAATCATGGGCTTTATAGCCTTCTACAAAAATGACAGATCTTGAAACTTCGATCTGTTTTCACAAAAATTACTCAGAAGTGATAGTTTTTCATATTAGGGTTTAAAACCCTAGCTAACTATTCGTCTATCTATTGTGAAGATCAAGTTCACTGAGCGAACTTTTAATAACTGAAGTGGTTGCTGATAATCACCATTGCTGGTTCACAGTCCGTTAACCTACTAATTTCTCCTTGATAATTATGGTTAACAACTTTATGGCGTTGTTTTGTCATAATAGATCTAAACATACCCTTTCTGATACTTCTGCCAGCACCCTTTATATTTAACTTATGTCGTTGAGCTATCTGTGGCCGCCAAAATCCGGTTTCATCTGTCGAAACTTTACCTTTGAACCTCGGTCTGCTTTTGGTAGATAGCAATTTTCAAAACCCTCTTTTAATGGTTGAACAACAATTTAGGTGTCGGTGATCGGAAGTTCTAGGTACTGAGGATCAAATTTTTAGAGCTGAGCATTGCGGCGGTGTCGCAATTCAAACTGCTAGCCTCGCGATCGACGATCGAAGGCTCTAGCCACTATTTCATCGAAGTTTTATACCGGAGTGCTGCCGCAGTGTCGGCATCTCACATCACGAACATTGGGACGGTCTCTACATCGATGATTGGAAGCTCTCTTCTCTATCCCATCAACACTCCAAGCCCGAATGTATTGGCGCTTTAGTTCTCTATGCTACCATTGTTTTGGAGCTTTAAACCACTAGCTTCATGGTTAGAAATTGGAAGCTCTAGCCACTATCCCATCGACACCTTAGACCTGAATGTTTCCGCAGTATTGGTGCCTCAAATGACTAATGTCACGACAGTTTCTTCATCGGCAATCGGAAGCTCTGTCTTCTATCCTGTCGACGCCTTAGACCGGAACGCTGCCACTATTTTGGAGGTGAAACGAACTAATTTTATCACGATCAAAAGTTGTTTGATGAAGGAATCAGGACATTAGTCCTCTATGCTGCCGATGGATAGTCTTGTTATTCACCGATGGACATTATCTCTTGTGTTTTACTTTTTCAAAACTTTATATTTTTTAACTGACAACGATTTTGCTTTATCACTATCGGAGGTCAGCAGAAGTTTGAATCGGAGCTTTAGTTCTCTATGATGCCGCTGTTTCAGAGCCTCAAATGACTAATGTCGTGATGGTTTCTTCATCAAGTCTCAACGTATCAGTGTTTTCCATCACTAGCTCATCAACGATCGAAAGCTGTAATCATTAACACGTCGAAACTTCTTGTCTGAATGTTGCCACAGTGTTGGAGCTCTAAACCACTAGCTTCGCGATCAGAAATCAGAAGCTCTGTCCTCTATCTCATCGGCGCCTTATATCAAAACGCTACCGCAATGTCGACGGTTCAAATCACTAATTTCCAAGCATCGACGATTGGACAGACTAACCACTAATCTGTCGGCGATCGGATGCTCTAGCTATTAAACTCTTCATCGACGATCTAAACTCAAAACCACTAACCATCGAAACTTTAAACCACTAGATTCTCTGTAATGGCAGTGCTGCAGAAGACTAAACCTCCGAAACGTCGACGCCATAGAGAACTAAACCTTCGAAACGTCGGTGCCATAGAGGACTAAACCTCCGATCACTGTTAAAAAATGTTCCGATGGTAGTCAAAAGATTTAGCAATACGCCTAACAGCCGAAAAGGTTTTCCATTTGTTATTTATCTTCCAACTTTCGGTGGCTAATGATATGTTTAGATCCTCACCCAAGCCACCAAAAGCTACAACTTGTGAAATTTTTACCCAAATCAAAAAACAAAGGCTTTCAAACTGTCAGTGAAATTCATATCCTTCATCGCATGAGTTAAATTCTTCATACTATCAAAATAAATTTATTTTGGGAGATAACATCTGGCTCCCACATGGGGATGGGAAACTCCCTGTGAGGTCCCAAGAACCCCAGACCAAAATGCCTTTCCTGAAAAAGAATAATTAAAGCTATCTTCTAGTGTTCCATTGGGCATGGAGTCATTTGTCTTCTATAACTGATCCGTTGTACCCTGCCTATAGCCTGCTTTTGTTATTCATGAAAACAACTGAAAATGACCTAGCTGCTCATATTAAGAGCTTATTTTCCTATCTACTCCTACTCCTAATTCTAATCAGTAGATCCTTCTTATCATGTGACATCATTCTTCCAATGAAGCCAGGTCAGAAGCCGATCTGCTGAACTTATCCATGATCTTGACCCAAAAAATAAATGAAACCCTAGCATCCAACAATGTAGTTTTGAAGGGTGACAGAACCAGCTATCATCTGAAAAAAATATTTTGATATCTATGCTGCTCATAAGTTCCAGATAGTCAGCAATAGGGTCATAAAAGCCAACAGAAAATACCTTTTTATGCTGTTGATATTTTCCCTTACTGATGTCAATGTTGAATGTGGACTACTCAACCTTTGTCAAATCAAAATGAAAGATCAATAGCTGATCTGAACCTTCTTGTTCTCTTATGATCAGATCTTGATCATCAATCATTAAAATTCCCTGTTGAGAATAGTGCTCACAATAGGATGATAAAACAGGGTTTACGTCATATGAATAAAGATCAATGGAAAACATATAATTGCCTATACAATCATCAGTCATCATAGGCTCATCCTGGTTTGAAAACTAATCATAAAATCCAGATTCATACCCATCTTGGGAGTACTTTGCAAACACTGAAGAATCTAATTCTAAATCCGACAGGAGCTCACATGCTTGCTGCTGTTCCAAATCTGCTTCAGACTCATAATCTTCCCGTTCAAAATATGACTCATACTAATGTTTATTTGGATCAGGTAAATGATGGTTTTCAAAATCAAATTGTTCTGGGATTATCCTTGAAGCACAAATGTTTTCCTCCACCTCTAAAGCATCTTCAAACAGAATGCTTAAAGATGAAGATTTCCTTTCTAGTAGAAGAAGGGCAAGTTTTGAATGTAGTCCCATCACATAATATATAATTGCAGTTGTCTCTATGGGTTGGATCTCCAAAGGCATAGCATGATAAGTGTTGTAGAATCTTCGATTGAAGATAGGAAAAGTTTCATCTTCCTCTCTCTTCAAAGCATAGAAATCAGCGAGATACAAATCAAAATATTTGTTCTCACCCCAATGCTTCAAAAATGCATCAGTGAATTCTGTCCAAGAGCTAATAGAGTAAGCTTTTAAACTCTTGAACCATATAGCAGCATCTCTAATCAACGATTTAGAGAAAAATCTCATGATTACATCCTCATGAACAATCTAAAAACGTTCCATAAAATCTTCGAAAGATTCCAAGTGTATTTCCACTGAAGCTTGATTCTCTCCGAAAAACCAAGGGAGATATTCATAACAGCCAAGAGGATAAGGATGAATCCAAGAGGGTAGTTTTAACGGCTTAAGCATATTCATCCTGATTTTTATTTGAAAGGCTGTGGGCTGATCATGAGGGATAACAATCTGCTGACAAGGTTCAACGTTTATGGAAATGAGTGTTGAGCTCTGCATAGGTTTTGAATCAGTTTTGGTTTCTTCAAGGTTACATGGTTGATCTGATTTAGAAAGAATTTGGGTACAATGGTCATTTTTATAGATGAGTTGTGGCACACAGACTGATTCACCTTCTACAATACAAGCAAGCTGCAAATATTCTTCTACAAATGGATTTATAAAAGATGGCTGATAATCTTCAGAATATATAAAACATAAGATAATTCTTTTAACATGTGAAGGGAAAAGCATACAGGAGCTGATAAAAAACAACAGCAATTCATAAAGTAAACTGCTGAACTGGTACCTGGATTTTGAATTTATCCTCTTCATCTTTTATCAACTAGGTCCTCCCCAATGGAGATTTATTAAATTTGAATGGATCAGGAAAATAGAAGTCTTTGTAAGTCTTCCCTAGCAGCAGGGCTAGGTTTTCTTCTAATGATCTTCTATGGGTCTGCAACAGGTGTTGCTGGTGGCCTCTTTTTCTTTGCTCTGGTATGAACCCTTCGCAGAGCCACAGTTCTTCAATGGAGTCATCAGGGATGACATCTTCACAAGCAGCAGTGCTTGAAGATTCCTCAACCCTAAAAAATTTTGATTTACTTATAAACTTCTGAGAACTAGATGCTTCAGCATATGAAGATTGAAATGGAGCTCTATTTGATATAACAGTAGAAATACCTTTGGAAATACTTAATGTATCTCCTCTTGCAGCTCTGGAGGTCTGTCTTAGAGAAACCCTAGGTCCTCTCAGAATCTCTTCTGGATCTGAAATAGGTGTTGCTGTGGCCCTTTACGGTTTTCTCTGGTACTTGGTCTTCTTGAAGCCACCTTATATCAATGGAGTCGCTAGATATATTATACAACCATAATAATGTCCAAGCTTTGTCTATCATCAAAGCATGGATCTATGTCGTCTCCCAGGGAATCTGAGCTTCAATCTCCTCTCCTCATCAATGGCGCCAGTTTGTTATCACTCTAGGAAACTCCTCTAGGTTGTAGCTCGAGGATGCCTGGTAACTTAAAATGTTTTTATGGTTTTCTAATATGGATCAAGTCAAGTGACCTATATAACCTCCCACTCTCAAGACATGCATGAAGCTCACTCAATTACAAGGCCTTTAGTTACAACTTGTTCAGTAGTTTGACAATAAGGTGCAAGGATGGAGAACTCATCAAGTTGGCAGACTTACATACAAAACAGATGCATATAAATGGCTAAATCCTGACAAGGATGGTACTTATAAATCAAATCACATTAACTCACCAATAGGATGATAGCTGTCAGCTATTAATCAACTTGAAAATCACCTAAATGCACATTCAGGCATAAGTATAGTAAAGATAAAGATGATGGATGAACAACTCATAACAAAAGAGCTTATAATTAGAATAAACAAGATGAGACGCTTGACAATAGAATAGGCTTACAAATCCCCGAAGTCGAACCTTTTTTATAAAATCAATCATGGGATTTATAGCCTTCTACAAAAATGACATATCTTGAAACTTCGATCTGTTTTCACAAAAAATACTCAGAAGTGATAGTTTTTCATATTAGGGTTTAAAACCCTAACTAACTATTTGTCTATCTATTGTGAAGATCTAGTTAACTGAGCGAACTTTTGATAACTGAAGTGGTTGCTGATAATCACCGCTGCTGGTTCATTGTCGGTTAACCTACTAATTTCTCCTTGATAATTAGGGTTGACGACTTTATGGCGTTGTTTTGTCATAATAGATCTAAACGGACCCTTTTTGATACTTCTGCAAGTGCCCTTTATATTTAACTTACATCCCTGATCTATCTGTGGTCGCCAAAATCTGGTTTTGTCTGTCGAAACTTTGCCTTTGAACCTCGGTCCACTTTTCGTAGATAGCAATTTTCAAAACCCTCTTTTAACGGTCGAACAACAATTTAGGTGTCGGCGATCGAAAGTTCTAGGTACTGAGGATCGGATTTTTAGAGCTGAGCGTTGCTGCGGTGTCGGAAATTCAAACCGCTAGCCTCGTGATCGGCAATCGGAGGCTCTAGCCACTATTTCATCGAAGTTTTATACTGAAGTGTTGCTGCAGTGTCAGCGTCTCGCATCACTAACATCCCGACGGTCTCTACATCGGCGATCGAAAGCTCTTTTTTCTAGCCCATCGGCGCTCCAAGCCTGAATGTATCAGAGCTTTAGTTTTCTATGCTGCCGTTGTTTTAGAGCTTTAAACCGCTAGCTTCACAATTGTAAATTGGAAGCTCTCGCCACTATCCCATCGACGCCTTAGACCTAAATGTTGTCACAGTTTCGACGCCTCAAATGACTAACGTCGCGATGGTTTCTTCATCAGTGATCGGAAGCTCTGTCTTCTAGCCCATCAGTGCCTTAGAGTGGAATGCTGCCACTATTTTGGAGGTGAAATGAACTAATTTTATCGCTGTCGAAAGTCATTTGACAAAGCAATCGGGACATTAGTCCTCTTTGTTTCCGATGGATAGTCTTGTTATTCGTCGATGTACGTTATCTCTTTTGTTTTACTTTTTCAAAACATTATAATTTTTAACTGTCGGCGATTTTGCTTTATCGCTATCAGAGGTCAGCAGGAGTTTGAATCAAAGCTTTAGTTCTCTATGCCGCCGCTGTTTCGGAGCCTCAAATGACTAACGTCATGATGGTTTCTTCATCAAGTCTCAACGTATCGGTGCTTTCCATCACTAGCTCATCGATGATCGAAAGCTGTAATCATTAACGTGTCGAAACTTCTTGTCTGAACGCTGCCGCAGTGTCGAAACTCTAAACCACTAGCTTCGTGATAAAAAATTGGAAGCTCTATCCTCTATCTGATCGGCACCTTAGACTGGAACACTGCCAAAGTGTCAGTGGTTCAAATCACTAATTTCCAAGCATCGACGATCGGACAAACTAACCACTAATCTGTCAGCGATCGGACGCTCTAGCTACTAAACTCTTTGTCGGCGATTGGAACTCAAAACCACTAACCATCGGAACTATAAACCACTAGATTCTCCATAATGGCAGCGCCACAGAAGACTAAACCTATGAAACGTCTTCGCCGTAGAGGACTAAACCTCTGAAATGTCGATGCCATAGAGGACTAAACCTCCGATCGCTGTTAAAAATGTTCCAATGGTAGTCAAAATATTTAGCAATACGCCTAACCGCCGAAAAGGTTTTCCATATGTTATTTATCTTCCAACTTTCGGTGGCTAATGAGATGTTCAGATCCTCGCCCAAGCCACAAAAATCTACAACTTGTGAAATTATTACCCAAATAAAAAAACAGAGGCTTTCAAACTGTCAGTGATATTCATATCCTTCATCGCATGAGTTAAATTCTTCATACTATCAAAATAAATTTATTTTGGGAGATAACATCATCCTTAAGCTTAAAAGTAAACAACATTAATTTTTGCAAGGAAATACAACCTTCCCCAATTAAATCCACCTCTGCAACGAGGAAAAGTTGTTTCCTCACTGAAATTGAATTTTTTGACTTTCTCCCTCTGCATTCCTTAGTGCGGCTTGTGGTAGGAGAACTCTACAAAACGCCACTGCAATTTCCTGCCTTTCCGCTTTTCTCATTCCTCCTTTTTTCCTTCCACTACGGACTTTGGGAATCGAAAACTTAACATACGATAGACTCATCTCACCACATTCTTCCTTTCTGACTTATGTTGCATATTGCAGGAATCAGAAACTTAACAAACGATGGAATCATTTATCCACATTTCTACCTTACGCATTCCTCCTTCCACTACAGACCACGGGAATAAGAAACTTAACGAGCGACAAAATCATTTATCCACATTTCCTCCTTCCACATTCTGCCTTTCCACCTTCTGTTGTGGACTGCAGGAATCGAAAAACTTAACAAATGATGGAATCATTTATTCATTTTTCTTCCTTCTGCATTCATCCTTTCTACCTTCCGCTTCGGACTACGAGAATCGTAAACTTAAAAAACTATGGAATCATTTATCCACATTCCCACCTTCTGCATTCCACCTTTCAGCCTTCTACTGCAAACTGTGGGAATCAAAAACTTAACATTTTTACACTGTTTCTTTCCCATTTCCGCATGACTTCTTCCTCACTGTTGATTCTTATGGGGTCAACCTCGACCGTCAATCTTGCAGGCTGCAGGTTGCAAGTTGCGGGATTCTAACTTTCTAAAATTTCCAATTATATTTTTTTTCTTCCGCCTTTCCGCTTTCCATATTCCGCAATGCGGATTGCGAGTTACAGAAACTTAACATTTTTACACCTGTTCCTTTCTCTTTCTACACGACTTCTTCTACAACGTTGATTCATGCGGGGTCAACCTTGGTTGTCGATCTTGCGGGCTGTAGATTGTGGGTTGTGGGATTACAAAAAATTTTAAGTTCCACCTCGAATTTTTCGCTTCTTCCTTTTTCTTATGGGATCATTCTAGGGCGTCTGATCCTTAGCGACTCATATCTCCATAGTTCATCCTCACTGGGCCTACCATATTTTGCAAATTCTAGAAAGTTCATTTATCTGCGCTTGTTGAAATTGTGGAAGGAACCTCCACCCTAGATCTAAATCCTCGTTTGATCTTCACCATTCATCTTCATTGGCTTACTGGATTTCGCAAATCCAAAAATTTCATTTATCTGCGCTTATTGACATTGCAAAATTAACCTTCATCGTAGATCTAAATCCTCGTTCGATATTCAACGTTTGAAACATGTGGTGCCTACAAGATTTTGCAAATGTGAAAACTTAATTTATTCTTACATGTTGAGGTTCCGAAATCCACTCCCGCCGTCGATCTCCAACATCATCCAATCTCATCCGTCGAAACATGCGGGTTGTACAAGATTTCGCAAATCCAAAAAAATTAATTTATTCGTGCATGTTGATGCTGTGAAATCCACTCCCATCATTGATCTCCAACATCATCAAATCTCATCTGTCAAAACATGTGGGGTGTGCAAGATTTCGCAAATCCGAAAACTTAATTTATTCGTGCATGTTGAGGTTGCGAAATCCACTCCTGCCATTGATATGATTCCCTCAATACATCCAATGGCAGACTCTTCCTGCAAGTTAACCTTTCCGCCATAACAAAAATTCTTATGTCCGAGCATCTTTCCTTAGCAAAATCATCTACAACCTTTGATCTTCCCCTTTGTCCATCTTGACCCTCCTTTCTATATTCTTCCTTTCATTGGCCTGAACTTTTGCAAGGAAAAGTGTAGCTGCTAGTGTAACAAATCTCATTCCAAAACTATAACTATTATCCACGAACTTCATTAAGCCTGGGATGGTTCAACCCAGAACAAATCTCAAGCCCCCCAACAAGGAACAAATACCCTGGGTGTTTAAATCAAGGAAAACATACCGTATGCAAGTAAATTTTTACATAATTTTTTGACACCATTAGACAACCCAAAATCATCAAATACAAGTCACAATCATTCAAACAGAGCAAGATTATCCTTTTCTAGGAACTAAGCCAACCTATAAGTTTCAATGGATTGAAAAATAGAGTAGGTGCATTCCATACCATTAATAATCTACATAACCAATGCAATCGTAATCATATGTGCACACCCCATTCATCAATCATACTTTTCATCAACAAACCTAAGGGCATTCTCTTATCATTTCAGTAACATGTAAGCATACATTCATACATCTACAGACACGCCCTAAGCTCATCAATCAAAAGAAATCATGTAGTATACTAGTGACTCTGTACAACACACTAATACACCATTTGAGTTGTCTTTTACCCCAATACAAGGCACAAACATCTAACCACAACACATGAGAACAATAGTTCCTAAGCATTATTTCCATCATTGAGATTGAAGCTACTGATTATCATTTCCTTGACATTGAAACACATATTTGCATGTAAACAACATACCTGGAGTTCAATAGAATGGCAGGAACAAAACCTCAGTGATGGAACCTATTTGTAAACGACCCGCAGTGAAAAGGGAACAACCACGTTCCACGCAACCATAGATTAGGCACGTATCTCTCTGTTCTCAATAACCCCCGAGCTAAACTATGCATGCGAAGAGTGGTGGCAGTCAAACTCAGTCCATTTCTCCAATGAGAAATCACTTGTGTCACATAGCAAGTATTTATTTCATCTTTCCTAACACAAAGTGCTCACACAAAAAGTATTTATTGTTCCATCATACTCAACGGCGTCCACCTCCTATCATATGCTTCCTTACTTATAGTTTTTGTTTTTCCTAGATATTTTTACAGCTAATGGCCAATTCCCCCCAGGAATTTCCGCTCCAATACATATTTGATTCCACAGGGTGGGTCTAGCACCATACATACATTCCCACGCCTGGTGTAACTTCCCTGAGAATGACCCTTCATGTCCCCCACTCCGGCATGCATAATTTCCTCATTCAATGTGGTTGTCCCCATCATTGTCAATTTTTATTACAAGCATAATGTTTCAGTTACATCTGTCCTCCAAGGACCGATTGGCATATTCTAGGTCTTAAAATAACATTCAAAATAAAACTAGTTTTTCAAAAAATATTACAAATAAAGTTTATCACTTGGGGGATAAATTACAATTTCCATCTAACATTACCACATTGTTATGAAATGCATTGCACCATGAAGGAAATCTAACTTGGGTTAGATTTCCATCTAACAATATTGCACGGTGAATTAAATCTTAGCATGTTAACCTTCTTAAGTTAGATTTCCATCTAACACAACCATAATGTCGTCAATACATTGCACCATGAAGGAAATCTAATTCGACTTAGCTTTCCTTATAACAACATTGCATGGTTAATAAAAGCTAGCACATGTTAAACGTCATACATTAGTTTTCCATAGAAAACAACCACATTGTCATCAAATGCATTGCACCATGAAGGAAATCTAACTTGGGACACTGCACGATGAATGAAATATAACACATGTTAGCCTTCATATGTTAGTTTTCCATGTAACACACCCATGTTGTCATTAAATACACTGTACCATGAAGAAAATATGACTCGAGTTAGATTTTCTTCCAACAACATTGCGAAAAGAATGAAAGCTAACACGTGTTAGTGTTAATATGTTAGTTCTCCATCTAACACAACCATATTTTAATCAAATGCATTGCACCATAAAGGAACTCTAACTCAAGTTAGGTTTCCTTCTAACAACATTGCAATCTATATCTTGTTAACCTTCTTATGTTAGCTTTCCATCTAACACAACCATATTGTTATCAAATACATTACACCATGAATGAAATCTAACTCTAGATATATTTCCTTCTAAAAACATTACAAGGTGAATGAAATCTAACTCGTGTTAGCCCTCATATCTTAGATTTCCATCTAACACAACCACATTGTCATCAAATACATTGCACCATGAAGAAAATCTAACTTGAGTTAGCTATCATTCTAACAAAATTGTATTGTGAATAAAAGTTAACGCTTGTTAGCCTTCATATGTTAGCTATCCATCTAATACAACCACATTGTTGTCAAATACATTGCACCATGAAGGAAATCTGGCTCGAGTTAGCTTTCCTTCTAACAACATTACATAGTGAATAGAAGCTAATGCGTGTTAGGATTCATATGTTATCTTTCCATCTAGCACGACTACATTGTCATCAAATACATTGCACCATGAAGAAAATATGACTTAGGTTAGTTTTCCTTCCAACAACATTGCACAATGAATTAAAACTATAGCATGTTAACCTTCTTAAGTTAGCCTTCCATCTAACATGGCCACATTGTCTTCAAATACATTATATCATGAAGGAAATTTAACTCGAGTTAGCTTTCCTTCTAACAACTTTGCATGGTGAATGAAAGCTAAGCTCGTTAACCTTCATACATTGGTTTTCCATCTGACACAACCACATTTCCATCAACTTAATTGCACCATGAAGGAAATCCAACTTGGGTTAGATTTCCTTCTAATAACATTGAACAGTGAATGAAAAATAATGTGTCTCAACCCTCATATGTTAGCTTTCCTTCTAGCGCGACCACATTGTCACAAAATACATTTCACCATGGAGGAAATCTAACTCAGGTTAGCTTTCCTTCTAACAACATTACATGGTGAAAGAAAGCTAACACGTGTTGGCTTACATTTGTTAGTTTTCCATCTAACACAACCACATTGTCATCAAATACATTGCACCATGAAAGAAATCTGACTATAGTTATCTTTCCTTCCAACCGCATTGCACGGTCAATAAAAGCTAACATGTTTTAGTGTTAATATGTTTGCTTTCCATCGCTCATAACCACATCATCATGAAATGAATTTCACCATAAAGGAAATCTAACTCGGATTAGATTTCTTTCTAAAAACATTGCACAGTAATTAAAGCTATAGCTTGTTAACCTTCCTATGTTAGCTTTCCATCTAACACAACCATTTTGTCGTCAAATACATTGCACCATAAAGGAAATCTAACTCAAATTAGCTTTCATTCTAACAACATTACAAGATGAATGAAATCTAATTCATGTTAGCATATGTTAGCTTTCCATCTAACACAACCACATTGACATAAAACACATTACACCATGAAGGAAATCTAACTTGAGTTAGCTTTCTTTCTGACAAAATTGCATGGTGAATGAAAGTTAACGCGTGTTATCCTTCATATGTCAGTTAACCATCTAACACAACCACATTGTCGTCAAATGCATTGCACCATGAAGCAAATTCGACTCGAGTTAGCTTTCCTTCTAACATCATTATGGGGTGAATGAAAGCTAACACATGTTAGCCTTCGTATCCTAGCTTTCCATATAACACAACCACATTGTCATCAAATACATTGTGTGATGAAAGAAAAATGACTCGGTTTAGATTTATTTCTAACAACATTGCACATTGAATTAAAGCTAATGTATGTTAGCCTTCATACATTAGCTTTCCATCTAACACAACCACATTTACATCAAAGTCATTTCACCATGAAATAAATCTAACTCAGGTTAGCTTCCCTTCTAACAACATTGCATGAAGAATGAAAGATAATCTGTGTCAGCCTTGATATGTTAGCTTTCCATCTAACACGACCACATTGTCATAAAATGCATTACACCATGAAGGAAATATGACTTAGGTTATCTTTCCTTCAAACAACATTGCATGGTGAATGAACGTTAACCTATGTTATTGTTAATATGTTAGATTTCCATCTAACACAACCACATTGGCATGGAATGCATTGCACCATGAAGGAAATCTAGCGCGGGTTATATTTTCTTCTAAGAACATTGCACGATGAATTAAATATATAACGTGTTACCTTATTATGTTAGTTTTCCATCTAACATAGCCATATTGTCGTCAGGTACATTGTGCCAGGAATGAAATTTGTCTCGAGTTAGATTTCCTTCTAACAACATTGCAATGTTAATGAAATCTAATTGTGTAAACATTCATGCGTTAGTTTTCCATTTAACACAAGCACATTGCCATCAAATGCATTGCACTATGAATGAAATCCAACTCGGGTTATCCTTCCTTTCAACAACATTGAATGGTGAATGAAAAATAATGTATTTTAACCTTCATATGTTAGCTTTCCTTCTAGAAATACCACATTGTCATAAAATGCATTGCAATGGAGAAAATACAACTTAGGTTAGTTTCTCTTCTAAAAACATTACATGGTTAAAGAAAGCTAACACATGCTAGCCTACAATGTGTGTTGGTTTTCCATCTAAAACAACCACATTGTCATTAAATACATTGCATCCCGTAGGAGATCTAACTCAAGTTAACTTTCCTTCCAAAAGCATTACACAATGAATGAAAGCTAGCACTTTATAGTGTTAATATGTTAGCTTTCCATCTAACCCAACCACATTGTCATGAAATTCATTACACCATAAAAGAGATCTAACTCAGGTTAGGTTAGATTTCCTTCTAACAACATTGCATGGTGAATTAAAGGTATAGCTTGTTAACTTTCTTGTGTTAGCTTTCCATCTAACACAACCATATTGTTGTCAAATACATTGCACCGTGAAGGAAATCTAGCTCGAATTAGTTTTACTTGTAACAACAATGCACAATGAATAAAAGCTAACACATGTTAACTTTTATACATTTGTTTTTCATCTAATACAACTACATTGTCATCAAACGCATTGCACCATTAAGGAAATCTAACTCATGTTAGATTTCTTTCTAACAACATTGTACGGGGAATGAAAGATAATGCATGTTAGCCTTCATATGTTAGATTTTCAACTAACATGACCAAATTGTCATCAAATACATTACACCATGAAGAAATATGACTTAGGTTATCTTTCCTTCTAACAACATTTCCCGATGAAAGAAATCTAACATGTGTTAACCTACATTTGTTATCTTTCAAGCTACTACAACCACATTTTCATCAAATACGTTGCATCATTAAGAAAATCTAATTCGGGTTAGCTTTCCTTCTAACAACATCGCACAATGAATTAAAGCTACCAGGTGTTATCCTTCATGTGTTAGATTTCCATACAACACAACCATATTGTCGTCAAATACATTGCACTTCCATAACCATATGTTAGCTACCCTTACATTTGGCTATGGTATATGGGAAATGTCAAGAAAATGTCCAAATGAAAAGGAGAAGGAACCCAACAAACTTGGAGGCATAGGAGCTCTTGCGAGGAAAGCACCACATCTCGATCCATATCGGAATCACTCACCATAGTGCAAGTCATCATGCTTGGGATCTCAACCTAAAGGAAATATAAATAAATTAACTATAAGATGGAATATGGGGTTTGATATGGATTGGGTGGGTAGAGGCATCAATGGACCCATGCCAATCTAAAAATACAAGAGAAAAACTTGGGGTGAAGGTGATTGGACTTAAAAAAGAAACCAAAAATGAGATGTAGTAGATGTTTTAGGTTGGTGTAGACCTTGATAACCCATAACACATTATGTGTTCATCAGCTAGGGTGATGACTTGATCTTAAAAAAATCAAAGCATGACAACAACCAAGACTGTTGCTTTCATGTACCATTTCGTAAAATACTTGTCGATAGTCAAGATGAAGGTATTTCGATCCAAGAAGGTAGGTTCATTTTCTTTATGTGATAAAGATCCCAAGTTGCGAATGGTTAAAGTGGTGATATGGGAGCAGAGAGGTAGCAAGGGCATGGATCTCATTGACATGCACTTGGAATTGGGATCAGCCATGGATGAAGTGGAAAGAGTCACAACTAGGGTGGGGTAGTAGTATCCCGTATAGATGACCTATGAGGTAGTGGTGAAACCCTAGAAGTGACTTATTACCAATGACCACTCAATCAAATTTCATGGAAATAATGATGATGTCGATCTTCTACATGGAACAGTAAGGTAATAACTAAAGTCACCCACAGTATCACCACCACCTATATATCTAACTTTTCCCATATTCTAAATTATAAGGTTGAGGGATTATTTATTTGAGGAGGTGGCTTGGCGGGAAAAACAATCTTTAAAGTTGATGAATACACTATCTTTGTCGTCAGTCCTATTCATACTACGTCCCTTGGATGCTCCAGGTATTTACTAACTTTTATTGAGGTTTATATTCAAAAAAATGGGTACATTTTGTCCAAAACATTTCGAGCAATAATTGAAAGGTGGTGGTAGTGTGGAAATAAATTAAGATACTAAATATAAATAAAGGTGGAGAGTTTAGATCCACAAGTTTTTGCAAATTTTGTATTTTAATTATGGGTAATCCAATTTTCCTTATATGACCAGCATTTCTGTCTTTAATTTGAGAGAGTTTACTACTATTGTATCTAGTTGACAACATTCAAGTCAGATTCCTTGAGGTAATATGCCATGAGTGGGTGTTATATATCTGCCAAAATCGCCTAGTACTTACACCTGGCACTAACACCTATCGCAAGTATAGACACATAACATGCACTAATTAAAGCACAAATGTCACTGATGAGAATTGAACCCTTGTGTGGGTGATCACAACATCCTTCTTTCACCAACCCAACAAGTTTTCATTGATGCTTTTACAGATATTGAAAGCAAAATGGAATCAGAAGGCATTTTATAGCTACACATACTCTCCATCATAAAGGAATAGCTAAGAGTAGAAAAGAACAAATTGTTAAGATGGCATGAAGCATGCTTAAAGAGAAAGGTCTTGCTAATAGTTTTTAGGCAAAAGCCCATACAATTGTGTACTTTTTAGTCTAATACGTTTTAGGCTAATCCATGTTATCCTTCATACATTAGCTTTCCATATAAAAGAATCACATTTTCATCAAATTCATTTCACCGTGAAAGAAATCAAACTCTGGTTGGTTTTCCTTCTAACAACATTACATGGAGAATGAAAGATAATGTGTGTTAGCCTTCATATGTTATCTTTCCATCTAACACAACCACATCGTCATCAAATACATTGCACCATGAAGAAAATCTGATTCAAGTTAGCTTTCCTTCCAACAACAGTGCACGGTGAATGAAAGTGAACCTGTGTTAGTGTTAATATGCTAGATTTCCATCTAACACTACCACATTGTTATGAAATGCATTGCATCATGAAGGAAATCTAATTTGGGTTAGCTTTCCTTCTAAAAACATTGTACGGTGAATGAAAGTTATAGCATGTTAACCTTCCTAAGTTAGATTTGCATCTAACACCGCCATAGTGTCATCAATACATTGCACCATGATGGAAATCTAACTCGAGTTAGCTTTCCTTATAACAACATTACACGATTAATGAAATCTAGCACATGTTAAACTTTATACGTTAGTTTTCCATAATAATAAAAAAGACATTGCTATCAAATGCATTGCACCATGAAGGAAATCTAACTTGGGTTAGCTTTCCTTCTAACAACACTGCACGGTGAATGAAAGATAACACGTGTTAACCTTTATAAGTTAGCTTTTCATCTAAACCAACCACATTATCATTATGTACATTGCACCATAAAGAAAATATGACTCGAGTTAGCTTTCCTTCCAACAACATTGCATGAAGAATGAAAGCTAATGCATGTTAGTGTTAATATGTTAGCTTTCCATCTAATACAACCACATTGTAATGAAATGCATTACACCATAAAGGAAATGTAACTCGATTTATATTTCCTTCTAACAACATTGCACGATGACTTAAAGATATAGCTTGTTAACCTTCTTATGTTAGCTTTACATCTAGCACAACCACATTGTCATCAAATACATTACAACGTGAAGAAAATCTAACTCGAGTTATCATTCTTTCTAACAACAATACAATGTGAATGAAAGCTAACTAGTGTTATCCTTAATATTTTATTTTTCCATATAACACAACCACATTGTCATCAAATACACTACACCATGAAGGAAATCTAACTTGAGTTATCTATCATTCTAACAAAATTGTACGGTGAATGAAATCTAATGCGCGTTAACCTTCATATGTTAGTTATCCATCTAACACAACCACATTGTTGTCAAATACATTGCACCATGAAGGAAATCTGACTCAAGATAGCTTTCCTTCTAACATCACTGCATGGTGAATGAAATCTAACACGTGTTAGCCTTCATATGTTAGCTTTCCATATAACACAACCACATTGTCATCAAATATATTCCGAAATGAAGGAAACAAGACTCGAGTTAGATTTATTTCTAACAACATTGCACAATGAATAAAAGCTAATGCATGTTAGGATTCATACGTTATCTTTCCATCTAACACAACTACATTGTCATCAAATACATTGCACCATGAAGGAAATCTGACTCAAGTTATCTTTCATTCCAACAACATTGCACAGTGAATTAAAGCTATAGCGTGTTAACCTTCTTAAGTTATCTTTGCATCTAACACAACCACATTGTTTTCAAATACATTGCATCATGAAATAAATCTAACTCGAGTGCGGCTTTCCTTCTAACAACATTCCATGGTGAATGAAAGTTAAGCATGCTAACCTTCATATGTCAGTTATCCATCTAACAAAAAACAAATTGTCATCAAATGAATTGCACCATGAAGGAAGTCCAACTCGGGTTAGCTTAGCTTCTAGCAACATCGAACAATGAATGAAAAGTAATGTGTGCCAACCCTCATATGTTAGATTTCCTTCTAGAACGACCACATTGTCACCAAATACATTGCACCATGGAGAAAATATAACTCGAGTTAGTTTTCCTTCTAACAACATTTCATTGTGAAAGAAATCTAACATGTGTTAGCCTACATGTGTTAGTTTTCCATCTAACACAACCACATTATCATCAAAAACATTGCACCATGAAGGAAATTTGGTTGGAGATGGCTTTCCTTCCAACCACGTTGCACGATGAATGAAAGCTAACATGTGTTAGTGTTAATATGTTATCTTTCCATCTCACACAAGCACATGATCAGGAAATGCATTGCACCATAAAGAAAATCTAGCTCGGGTTAGATTTCCTTATAATAACATTGCATAGTGAATTAAAGCTACAGCTTGTTAACCTTCCTATGTTAGCTTTCCATCTAACACAACCATATTGCCATCAAATACATTGCACCATGAAGAAAATCTAACTCGAGTTATATTTCATTCTAACAAGATTACAAGGTGAATGAATGCTAACTCGTGTTAGTCTTCATATGTTAGCTTTCCATTTAACACAACGACATTGAAATCAAACACACTGCGCCATGTACAAAATCTGACTTGAGTTAGATTTCCTTCTAACAAAATTGCACGGAGAATGAAAGCTAACGCATGTTAGCCTTCATATGTTAACTATCCATCTAACACAACCACATTGTCGTCAAATGCATTGCACCATGAAGGAAATTCGACTCGAGTTAGTTTTCCTTCTAACATCATTGTAGAGTGAATGAAAGATAACATGTGTTAGCCTTCATATGCTAGCTTTCCATATAACACAACCACATTGTCATCAATTACATTGTGCGATGAAGGAAATCTTGGTTAGATTTCCTTATAACTACATTGCGTAGTGAATGAAAGCTAACATGTGTTAGCCTTTGTACATTAGCTTTCTATCTAACACAACCACATTGTCATCAAATTCATTTCACCATGAAAGAAATATACATCAGGTTAATTTTCCTTCTAACAAAATTGTAGGAAGAATTAAAGATAGCATGTGATATCCTTGATATGTTAGCTTTCCATATAACACGGCCACATTGTCATCAAATACATTGCACCATGAAGAAAATATGACTCGGGTTATCTTTCCTTCAAACAACATTGCATGGTGAATGAAAGCTAACCCGTGTTATTGTTAATATATTAGATTTTCATCTAACACAACCACATTGTTATGAAATGCATTGCACCATAAAGGAAATCTAAATCAGGTTAGCTTTCATTCGGACAACATTGCATGGTGAATTAAATCTATAGTGTGTTAACCTTCTTAAGTTCTCTTTCCATCTAACACAACCATATTGTCGTCAAGTACATTGCACCATGAAGGAAATCTTACTTGATTTAGCTTTCCTTCTAACAACATTGCACGGTTAATGAAAGTTAACCGTGTTAACCTTCATACGTTAGTTTTCCATTTAACACAAGCACATTGTCATCAAATGCATTGCACCATGAATGAAATCCAACTTGGGTTAGATTTCCTTCTAACAACATTGATCGGTGAATAAAAAATAACGTGTGTTAACCTTCATATGTTAGTTTTCCTTCTAGCAAGACCGCATTACCATAAAATACATTGCACCATGGAAGAAATCCGACTAAGGTTAGGTTTGTTTCTAATAACATTGCACGGTGAAAGAAAGATAACATGTGTTAACCTACAATGTGTATTAGTTTTCCATCTAACACAACCACATTTTCATTAAATACATTGCACCATGAAGCAAATATGACTCGAGTTAGCTTTGATTACAAAAGCATTACATGGTGAATGAAAGCTAACACGTTTTAGTATTAATATGTTGGCTTTCCATCTAACACAACCTCATTGTCATTAAATGCATTACACCATTAAGGAAATCCAACTCACGTTAGTTTTCCTTCTAACAACATTGCAAGGTGAATTAAAGCTATAGCTTGTTAACCTTCTATGTCAATTTTCCATCTAACACAACCATATTGTTTTCAAATACATTGCACCATGAAGGAAATCTAACTCGAGTTGGATTTCCTTCTAACAACAATGCACGATGAATGAAAGATAATACATGTTGAACCTTTATACATTTGGTTTCCATCTAACGCAACCACATGGTCATCAAAGCATTGCATCATTAAGGAAATCTAACTCGAGATAGCTTTCATTCTAACAACATTGCACGGGGAATGAAAGATAAGGCATGTTAGCCTTCATATGTTAGATTTCCATCTAACACGACCACACTGCCATCAAATACATTACACCATGAAGGAATATGACTCGGGTTAGCTTTCCTTCTAACAACATTGTGCGGTGAAAGAAATCTAACACGTGTTAGCCTACATTTGTTAGCTTTCAATCTAATACAACCACATTGTCATCAAATACATTGCACCATTAAGGAAATCTAATTCACATTCAATTTCCTTCTAACAACATCGTACAATGAATTAAAACGAACAGGTGTTATCCTTCATATGTTAGCTTTCCATATAACACAACCATATTGTCGTCAAATACATTGCATGCCCATAACCATATGTTAGCTCCTCTTATATATGGCTATGATATATGGAGCAACTTGAAGCAAATGTCCAACTGAAAAGGAGATGGAACCCAACACTCTTAGAGGCATAGAACCTCTTGTGAGGCAAAGACAACATCCCAATCCATAGCGGAATAACCCACCATGGTGCGAGTCATTGCGCGTGAGCTCTCAGCCTAAAGGAAATATAAAGAAATTGACTATAAGATGGAATATGGGGTTTGAGATGGGTTGGGTGGGTTGGGTGGGTGGAGGCACCAATGAACCCATGCCCATCTAAAAACCCAAGAGAGAAACTCGGGGTGAAGGTATTTGGACTAAAAAAGAAACCAAAATGAGATGTAGTAAAAGCTTTGGGTGGGTGTAGGCCTTGATAACCCATAACTCATTATGTGTTCATCAGCTAGGGTGACGACCTGGTCTCAAAAAAATCAAAGCATGACAACAACCAAGATCGTTGCTTTGATGTACCGGTTCCTAAAATACTTGCTGGTAGTGAAGATGAAGGCATGTTGATCCAAGGAGGTAGGTTCATTTTCTTTATGTGATCAAGATCCCAAGTTGTGAATGGTTAAAGCGGTGATATAGGGGCATAGAGGTACCAAGGGCATGGATCTCATTGACATGCACTTGGCAATGGGACCAACCATGGATGAAGTGGAAAGAGTCACAACTAGGGTGGGCTAGTAGTATCTCGTATGGATGACCTATTAGGTAGTGGTGCAACCCTAGAAGTGACTTATTACCAATGACCACTCAATCAAATTTCATGGAAATAATGACGATGCTTATCTTCTACAGGGAACACTAAGGTAATAACTAAAGTCACCCATAGTATGACCACCACCTATATATCTAACTTTTCCCATATTCTAAATTATAAGCTTGAGGGATTATTTATTTAATTCTTGTTTATGTATGAATAATTTTTGTTATGATTCTCATCTTCTTCCATACAGTTATTTGGTTGGTTGATTTAGCTCAAACATTTGATTTTTTCCGTGCTTCTTAGAAGTCTGGATTATGAGGTGAAAAAATAATTAAAACCACGCTTTGCACAAATGTGTCATTAATGCACCTCCTACTCTTAGAGCTGTGCAGCATGTCCACATGGAGCTTACTGTTCACAAATTTTTAGGATATTTTCTCTTGCAACTTACTATTATATTTAAGTTTGTATTAGAGTTTTTTTCCCTTGGAGAAAAATTATATATTCTATTAAAAAAATGAAGAGAAATATATTCTTATAGATGCCATAGGCATTGGATGATAGATTAATGAGATGATTCTCAAATGAGCATTCCTAAAACTAATTCTATAGCCTTCACTAAAAAGGATCTCAAAACTGAGGAATTTCATCCTCCTATATAGGCCAAAAATAAAACAGCCCTTTTAAAAATTGTCAAATATACGAAAAGGTAGGTCTGTCCAATGTACATCCAGGAATCTTCGAATAAAAGTCCAGCACTAGACATGCATGTAACAGATCAAACTAAATAGAGGATCAAAGCCTTTGAAGGTAGTGGAGACCCTAAATAGCGACATCATAAACATAAAATGATCTGAAACAGTGAAAACAGATTGGAGGCCTAAAAATGAAAGCTTCCCCTCAATCAATAATAGAAAGGTTGAATACCCAAACAGAAGAAAAACCATCACTTGACTCCTGGCATATGCCTGAACCAAGTTCCAGCTAAGCCCTTCCTTTGAAATAGAGACAACGTCAGATTAAGTTCTTTGTAGACATGAGCAAAGGAAATTGAGTTAAAGATGTAAAAATAGCTTTTCACCTCTTCATAGTCTCATAGATAAGGGCTCAGCAACACCAAATTTCCCGTTTTGAAAATTCTCTTTAACCAGTTAATAACCGACAAAGAATCCCCAAACACTTGAAGATTTGAAACTCCTCTGGCCTTCTTTGTCCAAGGCTGAATATGGAAATAAGTGGAAAAAGATCTGAATCAAAATCATATTAGAAGCTGCTTTAGTTGTGGTAAAACAAGACATATTGAACAAGAGTGAATAAAGATTTCATAGGAAGTTTAAAAGGCATTCAAATTTCCAACAATTTTGCTGATGATAATCTAGCAACAAAAGAGATGTGGAGAAGTTGGTTGTGGCTTCAAAAGGTGGCAGGAATAGGTCCCAGGATGCTTGATATTTGGACTCACATGACTCACAATAAAGAGTGGTTCCTACATATTAATGCAAACAGTTGCAAAGAAGAAATTGTGGTACTTGTGGATGATAGTACACATAAGGTGCAAGGATTTGGCTTGGTCCCAAGAAAAATTCCAAATGGTAAGATGCAATGTATTAGTAATGTTTTATATGTTTTCGATATAAAGAGAAGCTTGCTTTCTGTATGTCAAATAGATAAGTAAAATTTGAAAGTGGAGTTCAATGCCAATAATTGCGTTGTTATCAGAGACCAACAAAATTGCTGTGTTACATTTAGTTGTAAGGAAGCTGAGCAATACAGGTCTGTTTCCAGAGCAGCTAAACAATAAGCATTGGTTGTAGCTAGTAGTGTTGGCAATATACTTCGACACTAGAGGTATGCCCATTTGACTTTGGATTATTTTTCTTGGTTTGTTAAATAAGCACATAATGGTGTATGGCTTGCCAAACATTCAGAGAGCAGAACAAGTCTGTGAAGCTTTTATTATCGGTAAACAGTATAAAGAAGAATTTGAGGGGGTGGCTTGGCAGGAAAAACAATCTTTAAAGTTGGTGAATAGTGATCTTTGTGGTCAGTCCTATTCATACTACGTCCCTTGGATGCTCCAGGTATTTACTAACTTTTATTGAGGACTGTATTCAGAAAATTTGGGTACATTTTGTCCAAAACATTTCGACCAATAGTTGAAAGGTGGTGGTAGTGTGGAAAGAAATTAAAGATACTAAATATAAATAAAAAGGTGGAGAGTATATATCCACAAGATTTTACAGATTTTGTATTTTATTTTTATGGGTAATCCGATTTTTCTGATACGACCATCATCTCCATCTCCAATCTGAGAGAGTTTACTAGTATTGTAGCTAGTTCACAACATTCGAGTCAGATTCGTTAAGGTAAGATGCCACGAGTGGGGGTTATATATTCTGCCAAAATCTCCCAGTACTTGCACCTAGCCCTAACCCCTATCGCAAGTATAGACACACAACATGCACTAATACAAACACAAATGTCACTGATGAGAATGAACCCTGGTGGGGGTGATCACAACACCCTGCTTTCACCAGCCCAACAAGCTATCGTTGATGCTTTTACAGATATTGAAAGGAAAATGGAATTGGAATTGGAAGGCAGTTTATAGCTGCACATACTCCCCATCAGAAAGGAATAGCTAAGAGTAAAAAAGAACAAATTGGTAAGACGGCATGAAGCATACTGAAAGATAAAGGTCTTGCTAATACTTTTTAGGCAGAAGCAGTTCATACAGTTGTGGAGGAGAAGAACACCTCAGGTGAGCCACGTACGAGTTTATAAGTAGCAAAGATGAATTGATAGAAGAGGTTAAAGTACTGGCCTTCGACTTTTGCACTATTGTCTTTCCATTAAAGTTTGGCAAAAAGACAAGTGTATCTTTATGCCACTCACAATATATGCACAAGAATTATTGGAGAAACATAGGATGGACTTAAGTTGACTTCATAGGAATACTTGAGGCATGCAGATTAAACTTAGTATAGAAAACTAGTTTGCAGCTTCATTTATTCAATAACGACCATGATGTCTTTAAGCTATGCTATGAGTATTGTTTCATGTTTTATCGCTTATCCTGACCACTAGAATGCTGCGAAGAGGATCCTCATATATGTTTAAGGAACTTTGTACTTTGGTCTAGAGTTTGTAAAGAATGATAGTTTCGGGAAGGATGGCTTTACTGACTGGGATTGGATAGATACTTGGATGAAAAAAATTCAACTGCAGGTTATGTTTTCAATGCATACTCATGTGCTTTTTTGTGGGGTAGCAAAAATTAACTACTGTGGCTTTGTTTTGTACAAAAGCAGATTACACAATAGCATTCCATGTTGCAAGTGAACCCGTATGGCTTAGAAGGATTGTCGGTAAGCTCAAGGTGGAGCAGAAACAAGTAACTCCCCTGCTCTGTGACAATTACAAAGTCTTGCATCACATCACAGAGTCGGCGCAAGATGAGGCTTTGTGCCACTTAGGATTGAGTGACTAATATTCTCAATGAAGCTTTGAGTAGAGACAAATTATAAAAAAATTTAAACATGCTTGGTGTAACTCCAAATACAATGGCCATCATCTTAGAAAATTCAAAAAGATACTTGGAATATGTTTTATGATGATCATGATCAATCTTCATGGCAATTTGCAATTTTGGTAAACTCATAGAACACACCCCATCAAAGAACATAGTCAAAGACAGAGCCTCTTAGTGAACTAAGCTATGGAACTTATAAATAATGCCATGCTGCAACAATTTGTTTGAAATGAAAAATATGAGTTCCCTTAGCATTTTCTGATTTATAGATAGTTTGGTTTCCTTAAATGCTTCCTTTTGAGAGGATGCCACATTACATATAATTTTATGGACAGGATTCACTAAATATTTGATGGTTTTGTTCAATAACTTGCTCAACTTTGACCAATGAAAGGAAATAACACTAACCTAAGCAAAAAACTATTCTATCAAATTTCAGTTTGAAAATGAGGTTATGTTACATTCTCAATAGTAATTTTCCTTGGAAGTTCCTTCAAATCACTGCAGCGATCAAAATTAAATTCTAGAAAAATTGGAAACTTTGGGGCTTATCCTTATCCAATAAAGTGATATCCCCCCAAACCTCCACATAGACATACAATCCATTTTTGCCAGGCTCCCCGAGTATCTACAGTACTCACAAGGAGGAGACAATAATGATGGCAACTTAATAATGCTCCTCGAGTAAATGATGACAAGTTAATAATGCCCTTAACTTGCACTATATACTATTAACTTGCACTGAACCAATTTGAAGAAAACTATAATGTATACAATTAACTTGGGAGCAAACCAAGCAAGAAAATTTTACTATTAACTTGCACTGAACCAATCTGGAGAGGACTGTATCGTATTACCTTGCAACTAAACCAGTTTGGGCCGTTGTCAATTTGGAGTGGAATTACTGGAGACCCAAAACACTCACAAACTTGTGCTGCCACTTAGTCGGAGTCTCCCTAAGCTCCTTCACGGCACCTGCAAAACATCAAATGCAAACATTAGTGATAAAAATAATATATAAATTGAGTACCAATCATCCAAAATACAGAACACATAGAGAACAGCACACGCATACCAACCACCTTGGCTTTGATACTTCATTTGGAGAACTATTAATGCATACAAACATGGATCTTATTAACAGTTTGTCACTGCTGATTTTTGGTTCTGCTAGATAACCAGAACTACTCTCATGGCGTGTACCAAGAACCCTTGCATCAAAGATCATACTTTCAAGTCATTTGTCAATGTATACTCTTGAGTTTCATGTTGAACATGAGCGTCTCCCAACCAATAATTTTATCAAGGACTAGCATGTACTCTTGATATTATTTGTATCCTTTTATGCAATAAACTTTGAAGTATACAATAGGTAGTGGTATGCATGAATTAGGATGTTTCTACATGTACTCTTGATATTATTTGTAATACGAAAGGTCAATTGATGCATGCCTACACCCTAGGCCCGCTATACTCAGGTTCCTGCTGTGATTTACACAAAACCATATATATGCTTTCAACACAGCCCTGTTCCTAGTTTGCAATAGATACAGGGTTCACACAAGTTTTACTTCTATTTCCCACACTAGCAATGTTTCTACCCGTAACCCTGATCTTTTATTCACTCAATCAATCTTGCTTGCCAAAATTCCTCATTTCTTAAAATGGTTACACAGAATTCATTGAATCCATGACTGTCTAAATATTATTAACGCAATATCACAGGATTTGAATAAATGTGGCAGGAATCAAACAAGGGTTAAAAGAAACCCATTAAGCTATCAGAATTCTCTTCTAGCTTGTCAAGCTTGGCTTTAACACTTCATCAATACTTCTTACGAGCTCACCAATTTATCACGTTTTGGGAGAACTTCATCCAAGTCTCTATGCTTCATAATCTGGCACCGTTGACTTCAATAGAAAATGCAATTTCTAGACCTTCGAATGATTTTAAATTTTCAACACACAGAATATAAATTACTCTGTTCTGCATTATTGATCTATCTATACTTCATCGATGCACATCAATCTTCCATTCTCAGAATACTCTATTGAACCACACTATTCCTGCGATTTACGTACTACAGTATTTGATTTTGTACACCCATGATCTCAAAATACATGCAACAGTTACCTTTAGAGAGCCACTCCTCACGCAATGCGATTCTATGTCTCAACATTACAGCATGCCTTGGTTATATTCTTTGGCTCGAGATGCTATGGCTCAGCCAGACTTTGGTTCACGTTTCTATTGTATGAATATAGCCTTTCAGCCACAACACAAACTACCACCAGACACAAGGTTTATCGCTGAGATAGTTTCTCCTTACCTTCAGTTCGCTACAGGATACAGGTATCCAACAATTTCATGTAAGCTTGGTACTCAACATTCTCACCACTCCAAAAAACTAATAACTTGGTTTCACACAGAGATGGCGATTCTCCTCCAGGTTAGCCAATTAAACAGGTAACATAATATTAAATAATTTCATTCAATTTGACTTCGCAATCTCGTTCTAGTGCCACCATGAGATTCCTCTGCAATTTCATATCCGAGGAGCATTGATCCTTCCAGTGATCGACGACCTAAGGTTTACAATGCAAATTATAACAATTAACCATGCAGACCTTTATGTCCAAAAAAAACTCTCAAGTCGTACACAGAGAATTACCAAGTATTTAACTATCAGTTACTTAATGAAATAACACAGAGAGGATTATTCTTCTATCACAATTCAGGCATAGAATTCATCTATAACATAAAGACACGATACAATTGTCTTTCTTTATTCCTCATAAGAAACATGTACAATTATATCTACTTCAAAATCTGTGTTCTGATCTTCATAGGCCTGATACATCCTTCATTGGCCTCCCCCATGGGACATCCTTCATTGGCCTCCCTCATGGGCCCGATACCTCACTAATTGACCACTCCCATACCTCAAAGGCTTACACACATGTGAACAAGTGGATTCTGAAACCAATTATGGTTCAGATCCATAACTCTCAACTCACTCCTAATCCACAGAAACTGTATCTAATTTTACCAAATATATTTATTCCATCTCTATGACTCACTCAAGAGACATTTAAATCTTCATCAAATGCTGCCACCAGTTGTGGACATAGTTACACAACTCACCCAATGACTCATCACTCACCTAATGACTCATGGCCCTTCTAGAATCACATATTTTTACACTATTCCATCAAAAGAACCACTAATTCAGAAAATGAAGACCCCTCCTAGGTCTGGTCAAAGGTACTAAGTTCTGAAGGAAGGATGCTCCTGCATCATCAACTTCACAAATGGATTTTTTTGTTGCTAGTGCTGCTTGTTTTCTCTATGAAGAACATAAATATGATTACGGATTAAGTCCCAAAATATCTATATTATTTCATTTTCGAGACAGTACTGTTGGCACTTGGTTTACATGTAAATGATAAGACGTATAAAATAAAATTTGCAGAGGATTTTGTTAAGCTCCTTATTATATGATAAAATTCTATATATTTTAGTGATTCTTGAAGTAGTGCAAAATATAGTAAGAACCCTAACTTCTAATTCACAAGGGTGAGGATCAGATGGAGTCTCGTAGTTTCATTGACTGATTTTGGTCTATTCAGGGCATTGATGAAACCTAATTTCATATATGACTGATATCTGAAACTTTATAAAGATGTTGTTACACCGGAATAAGGAGCGCTCAGCATAAGTATAGAACAGATTTTGATGAGAATCCACCTTTCAAATGCTTTGGGCTCAACTTTGATGATTTCTTGGAGGTTCTTTCATATTTCGGGTACATTTTCTTGGATAATCCACTTTGAAGGTTTAGTGCACACTTTATGGAATTAGTTGGCATTTGGAGGGGGTTCACGGTTAGTCAAACCCTAGACTAAGCACTTATCCACTTCTAACCAACATTATGGACACTCCTAGTTGAGCGCTGGCCTTGGAGACTCTTTGAAGGCTGCCTTACTGATGTTTTCTTGAGAAGTTGGATTGCACATATGATAGGGCATCCTTAAATCATGGATCTAGATAAATAGATAGATGAATAGATAATTTATTAATGTCCAACGAATGGCCACAAAAGTAGGTCAATGGGACTGTGTTGTACCATGATATCAATATAAAGTGGGGACACCAAGGGGTCTTCTATAAAGATTATTTTTATTTCTATTTGAGAATGCCCACTTATGAAGGGGCATACCCTTTTCTTAGAGTTTTTGTTGTGATTTGAAAAATAATTTATAGGATTGATATGGTCCTTACCTTGTATATGTTCGTTATATAATGGAAGTGCCCTCCTTTAGGGCCTTATCACACTTAGTTGATATCTGCGTTTCTTGCTGATTTCACATTCACACTTAATGTGGTCCACTTGAAAAGAAGATTAAGATATAGTAAGGAGAAAAAAGAAAACATTAATGTGTAATGAAATAACATCTCTTCAATAGCTCGGCCCTTCTCCTTTTCTTCAACAAACCAAAAAAGGGTTGTTTCCTACCTTAAGCGGGTATTCCACTAACAGCAAGGCTCTTGAGTAGGTTTTCCAAGACTTTAAAGGGCCGACTTTGCACTATGTTAGCACCGGAAATGAGCCCAAAGGTTGCGGAAGGCCTGCTCTTGGGTAATAGCAGAACCACTTTCGAAGAGAGAACTGGCCTTCTACTCTTCCGAGAGGGATCTCTCACCAAATGTCAATAATGCCAGATATATATACAAGTGAAACTATAAATTGTTTGTAATATTGGTTCAAACAAAACACCGAACCATTGGGCGATGGAGTCAAGATATACGACAGAAATAAACAGAGCTTATGCAAGCGATTTCAACGCAGGGGAAAGGTAGCCACTCGATCACAGTCGATTTATAATTGTCTGGTGGAAAAGAGGAACATGAACAGACCATCAACACAGAGCATTGAAACATGAATTATGTATTAACTTTAGAAGAAAGCTTTGGTGAATATCTAAAACAACAGACGGAGCATAGCAAGTATGAATTTTGAACTGTTATACACTAAGTTTTAGATATGAGAGAAAACAAAATGGGAAAGATCAACTGGAAAAACATTCACATAAAAAAAGAAGCAAAAGACTGTAAGTGCAAACGACACATGAATCCCTGTATGAAAACGCCGACTTCGGCTCTGCAATTATATTAAAATTCTCTTGAGAAACCTATACAGCAAAAATTTATATTCGTTTCAACCCTTTCTCCTTCTTCGGGAGGTATATTTATAGCATTGGGACTTCCCAGACCGACATCCAAGAATCAAAATTTGCTACAACTGAAGGACATCTTCTAACAAACTTCGGACGTGGCCTACACACCACGATTCATATAAGACAAAAATAAAATGTGGACTACTAGAAAACAGGCTTAACGCCCCTCCTGCATATCCCATATGGTGATAGTTGTACAAAAACTGAAAGAGGTTTTTGTATTTGGCCATGTTCCCAACAAAACCCATGTCTTTGTTTCCTTTGATTCAGCTCCAGCTCCTCAGGATCTGATTTTGAAACTGATGACTCGGACAGTAAAACTGTAAATTTCTAGAAAAATACCCTGTGAAGATATTTTAAAATATCTAAACCTGTGATACATGTGTAAAAACTGAAGAAGGTGTTTGTATATAGGCCTATGATGAATAAAAACCTCTCTCATTTTCCTGAAATTCAACTCCATCTGGCTGGAACAATTCTTTGAGTGTGATGTCTGAAACAGTCCTTTGGAAAACCTAAAACATAGCCTGCAAAAATCACTTTGTTTCTCCTAACCCATAATACTTGGGTAAAAAATGAGAGAGGTTATTTAACATGATCCTATTCTTAATAGAAACCTCATTCAATTTTGGAAAATTCGTTCTGGTTTTCCAGAAACAATTGATTGAAATAACTGACTAAAACAGTCCTTTAAAAATCCAGGAATTTGCTCTCTAAAGATGACTTCGGTTCTCTCAATGCACAGCACCTGGGTAAAAAATGAGAGAGGTTATTGTACATAGTTGTATTATGAATAAAAACATCTCTTAGTTTTTGAAAAATCATCTTGGTTCGACGGGACCAATTGATTTAAAATAATGACCGAAACAATCATTTTCCTAAAAAATAACCATGCTCTACGACTTTAATTCTGAATTAAGCTCATTTGATCCACAATTAGTACATGTTCGTGAGCATTGTTTTTCCAACCTGCATTCACATTCACCCAGGGAAATTATTTTAAGCCGTTGATTAGTTTTACCGGATAATGGATGCTTACCACGTGTGTGAACTTGCATGTGGCATAAAACTTTTGCTAATCTCAAAACCTAATTTCTCCTTGCTAGTTGACAGTGTGAAATGCATTCACGCCGTTCATCATTTCCCAGCCATATCGTGGCCATTGAAATATGCAAGCTTTTAAATGATTTCTCAAATTGAAAAAGTTCACTATCTCGTGCATTTTCATAATACGAAATTTATTTGAGTGGTCGGATGAAATGTGCTTTAATCTGGATCGTTGATCAATGTTTAGCTTGCAGGAGCTTTAATTATTTCCCTTTCAACCGGAATCCATTTCTTTGTATCTTCAACTAACAACATTACCAATTACTCCATCTCCGAAAATGAAAATCTTATTTAGTGTTAATTTCTTCAATTTATTTATTCCAGAAATTTTACTTTAATTAATCTCCACATATAACAAATTATATTCTCTCCACCAATATGTGTTGATGCAAAGAATTCTCACGCTTTTATATTTTGCTTCCTTTTGATGAGGGAATTATCCCAGATGCAAGGGAACACTTACCTATAAACTGTTTATAAACACTAATCATTTCAAACTATACCAAGGAACAATGTGTGTATTAGTCTTGGAGAGCTCGGTGCTTGGACTTTGGTGGAAAGTTTTGCTTGGTGTGTGGACCCCACGCATCTTGGCCTTGTGCCAGCAACATTTTTTATAAAAACATAGAAATTACTTTCTTTTTGCTCAAATCTTCTAACCTTTTTCTTGCGCCACCTTGGAACTTTTATAAATTGTTTTAATGAGGAATGTTTGAAAACCATTTGATCCTCAAGAGAAACTCATAATTTTCAGGCAATGAGGCTAATTGTGGCAAAACTAAAATGGTGCTAATAGCTAGCTCCACGAGGGATGCTATCCTCCCAGCGAGGTAGCAAAGAACCCCCGTAGACCAAGTGCCAAATCCATTGGGCTACTCCCAATTTTCTGAAATCCTCTACCTGTTCTGAATTGAACCACCAACTGAAACCATTCTACAAACAAATCTCACTCTTTCAACCTGTAACCTGTCACCTGCCCACATTCTGAAAACTAAAGACAACTGTAACTGTACACCTGAACTTTAAAACCGAAACTGAAATCAAAACTGAAACTGAAAACAAACTAAAAGTTGTTGAATGGGATGCTCGCCATGTCGAGCTTATTCACCTTTACTTACCTACCCTACTTACTAAGCATCAATGCTCAGTCAAGTAACTTTCGACTTCCAATGAAGCCACTCAAGCAAATGATCCCATAAACCAACTTTCTCTTCATGCTTGATAAAAAACATAGATGACAGACTTAATGGAAGAAAGTTATAATAAAGAAATTGATCTTTACAGTAGAGATATAACTAGCCATTACCACTACCAAGATTCTCCATGTACTCTGCCAGTGGATCATAAAAAACATGACAGCCTTCAAAAAATTCTGTCATTTGCTTACCATGAGAAGGCTGTCCCAACTGTAAATTCCCTTGCACATTGTCAAAATGATCTTCAAAAGAACCATGCAAGGAAAACACAAGACAATTTCCAGGCGAGACATCCATAACTTCATCTAAAATTTCTGATTTTAAAACTTCATATTCTTTATATGCTTCAGCAGAAACATCATTCATTTCTTCAATAGGATCAAGCAAATAGATTTCTTCTTGACAAAAAATTTCTGAATTTGAAAAACAAAAAGAAACATCCATTTGAGAACCCCCATCTTCTTCTTCTTCGTTATTCAACTCTTCATTGCATATTGCTGGTTTTTCTAAAGGCTGGGATTGATTGCACAACTGCCCTTCTCGCCCATCATCCATTCCAAGAAAATTTATACATTCATCTACAATATCAAACTTATGTTTGTGATCAGAAACTTTAAGTCCCTTTTTTAACCACTCAAATGAATTAAAACACAATGGCAAATAGTCATCTTCAACATGTCTAGTTTCCACTATGTTTTCACACTTTTGATCTTGGATTGCAATGAAATTTTCTTCAATAACAAATATTGTGATAGGATGATTGCATTCTTCAAAAAACAAATCAGCACACCCATCTCCTTTCAAATCACTAGGCTGATCATCTTCTTCAAGCAAGGAGATATTCATATAGTCATGTAAATCTTTAGGTGAAATGTGAATTTGATCAATATGCAGAGGTCATCCTTCAACCACTATTTCAAAATCTGATTTCTCTTTACTTGCATTTTTAGAAAATGAACATGTAGAGGAACTACAAGACTGATATTTTCCAGAATTATCATCTTCTGTGTAATCAATCATACAAGCATTGTAACTTTCAAGAGATTGCAGTTGCGAAAAGGAATTTTCTGATTGGAAATGGGAGGCCTCTTCTTGTAACAAAAGTTTAGAAATTGAATAATATGAGGAAGGATTTGATTGACAGTCCCAACCTCTCTGTTGGTCATACAAAAAATGACAAGAATGCTGCAAATCATCATCAATTTCAGGAAGAGAGATATGACTAGTTGAATCTGAGCTTTGGTTTATGTCAACTTCAGTCAAGGAAGACAGTACTAACTACTGGGAAATTTCTTGAATATCATGGAAATTGGTTTTTCTTTCTTTTTGAGATGAATATTTATGTAAGATATCTAAAACCTATTCATCCAAATACTGATCATCACCACACTCATCTTTCACATTTTCAATGAACTCTCTATCGTGTGTGCAACAATCTTGAAGTAACAACAAAGAAGGATAATGCCTTTCGAAATGTTCATGAAATATAGTATGAAAGTCTTTAAGGGAGGATAAACTCCCTACTAGAAATCCCTCATACTAAGACCTTGCATATCCTTCTAAACTAAACATGAACAGTTTAATTAAAGAATATTCATGCCATCCCACTCCTAGCTTATGTATATGTTTATGAAATCTAAATAAATGAATGGCAACATCATCCCCATTTTCATCATTGAATCTTGGAAGATATGTTTGCCAATTTACCAGAGGTATTTTATTGGGATAACCAGGAATGGCAGTAAGATTCATAGGAGCATACCTTGCGGCCCGAGAAGTCATCGTGATGGTGGAGAAACTGAATCATCTCCTCAAACTTTGCAACCCCGTTTGATAGTGGAGCTGCCATAGAACATTATGAAGAATGGATCCTTCGCAGATGGAGTCACCAGGTGAAAAGAGACATGACCTTCTTGTTGTCTCACCATTATTCACCATCAACGGTAAGATCTAAACCTTTCATTCGAATCCAGGGAAGGTTTGAGACCTATCCCCGTCTCTGTCTTTCTGACCACCAGTCTTCCCAGTGGAGTCACCTTCCAAAATCTTTCAATGGAGTCACCATGGAAAATAATACAACCTTTTTCACATGTAAGAATCTCTGTTTGCCCATAGAAAGTCTTTATCCTTTGAATCTTTGTCGTTCTTCCCAGGGATGATATTCAATCTCGTCCCCGGCAACAGCGCCAGTTTGTTAGCACTGGAAATAAACCCAATGGTTGTGGAAGGCCCGCTCCCGAGTAACAACAGAACCACTTTCGAAGAGAGAACTGGCCTTTTACTCTTCCGAATGTCAATAATGCCAGATATATATACAAGTGAAACTATAAATTGTTTGTAATATTGGTTGGAACAAAACACCGAACCATTGGGTGATGGAGTCAAAATATACGATAGAAATAAATAGAGCTTATGCAAGCGATTTCAACACAGGGGCAAGGTAGCCACTCGATCATAGTTGATTTATAATTGTTTGGTGGAAAAGAGGAACATGAACAAACCATCAACACAAAGCATTGAAAAATGAATTTTGTATTAACTTTAGAAGAAAGCTTTGGTATATTTATAGCATTGGGACCTCCCAGACCGACATCCAAGAATCAAAATTTGTTACAACTGAAAGACATCTTCTAACAAACTTCGGACGCGGCCTACACACCACGATTCACATAAGACAAAAATAAAATGCAGACTACTAGAAAAATAGGCTTAAATCCCCTCCTGTATATCCTAGATGGTGATAGATGTACAAAAACTAAAATAGGTTTTTGTAGTTGTCCATGTTCCCAACAAAACCCATGTCTTATTTTCCTCTGATTCAGCTCCAGCTCCTCAGGATCAAATTTTGAAACTGATAACTCAGACAGTAAAACTGTAAATTTCTGGAAAAATACCCTGTGAAGATATTTTAAATTATCTCAACCTATGATAGCTGTGTAAAAAATGGAGTTTTTGTAGATAGGCCTGTGATGAATAACAACCTCTCTCAATTTCCTGAAATTCAACTCCATCTAGCTGAAACAATTATTTGAGTGTGATGTCTGAAACAGTCCTTTGGAAAACCTAAAACATAGCCTGTAAAAATCACTTTGTTTCTCCTAACCCATAAGACCTGGGTAAAAAATGAGAGAGGTTATTGAACATGATCCTATTCTTAAGAGAATCATCATTCAATTTTGGAAAATTCTTTTTGGTTTTCCGGAACAATTGATTGAAATAACTGACTAAAACAGTGCTTTAAAAATCTGGGAATTTTCTCTCTGAAGATGACTTCGGTTCTCTCAATACACAGCTCCTAGGTAAAACATGAGAGAGTTTATTGTATATAGGTGTGTCATGAAGAAAAACCTCTCTTATTTTCTAAAAAATGATCTTGGTTCGGGGGGAACAATTGATTTAAAATAATGACCAAAACAGTCATTTTCCTAAAAAGTAACCATGCTCTACGGCTTTAATTCTGAATTGAGCTCATTTGATCCACAATTAATACAGTGTTCATGAGCATTATTTTTCCAACCTTCCTTCACATTCACCCAGCGAAATTATTTTAAGCCGTTGATCAGTTTTACCGGATAATGGATGCTTACCACGTGTGTGAACTTGCATGCGGCATAAAACTTTCGCTAATCTCAAAACCTAATTTCTCCTTGCTAGTTGACAATGCAAAATGCATTCACGCCGTTCATCCTTTCCCAGCCATATCATGGCCATTGAAATATGCGGACTTTTAAATGATTTCACAAATTGAAAAAGTTCACTATCTCGTGCATTTTCATAATGCGAAATTTATTTGAGCCGTCGGATCAAATGTGCTTTAATCTGGATCGTTGATCAATGTTCAGTTTGCAGGAGCTTTAAATATTTCCCTTTCAACCGGTATCCATTTCTTTGTATCTTCAACTAATGACATTACCAATTGCTCCATCTCCGGAAATGAAAATCTTATTTAGTGTTAATTTCTTCAATTTATTTATTGGAGAAATTTTACTTTAATTAATCTCCACATATAACTAATTATATTCTCTTCACCAATATGCGTTGATGCAAAGAATTCTCACGCTTTTATATTTTTCTTCCTTTTGATGAGGAAATTATCCCACAAGCAAGGGAACACTTACGTGTAAACTGTTTATAAACACCAATCATTTCAAGCTATACCAAGGAACAATGTGTGTATTAGTCTTGGAGAGCTCGATGCTTGGACTTTGGTGGAAATATTTGCTTGGTGTGTGGACCCCACATAGCTTGGTAATGAGTGGCCTTGTGCCAGTAACATTTTTTATAAAAACATTGGAATTACTTTCTTTTTTCTCAAAGCTTATAACCTTTTTCTCGCGCCACCTTGGAACTTTTATAAATTGTTTTAATGAGGAATGTTTGAAAACCATTTGATCCTCAAGAGAAACTCATAATTTTCAGGCAATGAGGCTAACTGTGGCAAAACTAAAATGGTGCTAACACACTATTTACCCCTATCAGACTTGTGTTTTTGCTCATTGATTCCTCAAATTGATACGAACACACTTTTACTAAGGTCACGGTGCTATAGTATGCAGTCTTGAATGGTTATCTTTATGCTTGATGTATACATTGGTAGGTTGTTGTTGATGCTGATACTTACTAATACATCAAACCTGAAGTGACTTATTAAGTGTGATCTTTGTATTAGACACTTACTATTATGATTTGACAAAACAATATGATTATTTCTAAGCTAATATGAGATAGAGGTTCGATGTCTGACTAGACTGCTTTATCATGCTTACAATTTCATGTAAACATCATCTATTGAAGTTGCTTCTCCTCGCAAATCAGACCTGAAAACTAACAAATAGTGGTTAGGAAAACAATATTCATCAATGAATTAATGCCTCATTGTATGCTGTTGCTTATGGTTGTGGATTGTGGAACTAGTTGATGCTCACACTAATGTTAAATTCCTTTAAAAGTTCTATAAAAGGTTACTGCTGCTACACTTGTTACATAAGTGGTTTAACTTCTTTGCAATAGTAGTCATAAATGCCTGGAATCTCTTATTGATTGAAATGTTGTAACTGCTGATCCACTGGTATATTTACATCTTCTAAGTCATAAAATGTAAAGCATAAAGGTGAGTGATAGATGGTGAATCTAGAAAGGTATATATTGCAACCTAACATGGTTTAACGGTTTAACTTGTTCCAAACTAGTGCCTAGTTGAATTATCCTGGATATTTCTTCTTCATTTTCTACTTGGCTCCATAGAGGCAATAATCTATGCATGAGGTTATGAAAGGTGTTTAGTGTAATTATTGATAGGCACACAAATAAGGGCTCTCCCCTTGGGGGTCAAGAGTCTCCAAAGAAGTTTGTGGAAGAGTGATTGAGGTGATATTAGGTCACAAACTTCCTACATGTGCTTTCTAGGCACTAGCCCTACTAGTTTGTCCGGTAACAATTGGGAACTAGAGTTGGCATTGTATCTTGTTGAAGAATCTTATCTAGAGAAGTTTGCTACTATTTTCCCGTGAGATGGTTTTCCCATGGTAAAATTGTGTCTACTGTGAATGCATTTCTTTCTGTGATCCTTTATATGCATGCAGTTTATTTTTATGCAATAAATAAGTTAATAACATCTAACTGTTAAGAAAAATCAACATGGTATCAGAGTGGGACTGAATACAAGCCATTACTAGTGAAAAGACAAAAATTAGGGTTTGTAAGTTGGGGCATATTTATCCATAGATTGGACTTCAAAATATTATCTTGTAAATCGCCCTAGATAGGCGCACCTTTCTATGGAAGCAATTTTTAGTTTGAAGTTTTTTTTAGTTTTGACCTAATTTCAATCGGGGGTCAATAACTAGGGCTTCCAGTTTTAAGCCCTTCCATAAACAGATCAAGTTTAATCTTAGCATTCTCTAAGTCTCTCTAAGAAGTCACATCTATATGTGGAAACAAATCTCAAATCCGAGAAATTTCATTTTTGACCTATTCACTACCGGAACCAAGAATCTAGGGCTTCTAGTTTTGCGTTATTATGTCCAAGGAACTAATTGAAAAGGAGTGCTTTCCAAATCTCCCTAGGAGGGTGCATATTTTCCTTGGATCATATTTCTCTTTTGATAAACTTCATTTTTTACCTACCCTTTACTAGGATTTATACGTCAAATCTCAGTGTTGACAAAAATGACAACCAATCTAAGGGTTGAGGAGATTGGATGTAGCAGAAAACTTTAGAACTTGGAAGCATAGGATACTTCTAATCCTAGAAGAGAATGATCTCTTAGATTATGTCAAATAGGTTATCCTGGAACCAGAAGAAGAGGATAAATCCAAGTACAAGAAGAATATGGTCAAAGCAAAAAGAATCCTATCTAATTCAATTAGGACCACTTTATCCATCATGTATTTGAATCGCCAACTCCTAAGGAAATGTTTGAGGCCTTAACAATATTATATGAAATAAAAATTACTAATAGAAAGTTATTGATGAGACATCATTTAAGACATGTGATGGTGCACAAGTCAAAGACAATGTCCTCCTTCTTTACAAGGGTTTCCAAGATCAAGGATCAACTAGTAGCTATTGGAGATCCTATAGAAGAAAAAGAGCTCGTGTTTACAACATTAAATGGTTTTCCCTCTTCTTGGGATGTGTGTGTTCAAGGTATTTGTGCAAGGAAAAATCTTCCCAAGTTTGATAAGCTATGGACAAATTGTACTCAAGAAGAAGCAAGGTTGATGTCCAAAATGCAGAACATGAATGATGAAGAAAATTAAGCATATACAACTCATGCAAGGAAAGGAAAAGGATGAAAGTTTACTAAGAATGCCTCTAGAAGATCAGTATTAGAAAAAAAGAAGGATATGTCCAACATCATATGCATAATAAATTTCCATTTCATTGACTTGATTGATTACTATGCAGTGTTGTTGACTATCTGACTAAATTTGACTTGTAGGAAATATCATATGTTATGGCCTACAAGAGAAGGACAATGAGACCTGATCTAAAGGACAAGTGATGGATGTGAAGTCATCTAGGATAAATATCCTATTGATATTCATTGCTTGAGAGGAATCAAGATGCTTAGAAGTGGGGGGCTTCTAGGAGCATGACTCTCACATTCTAGATCAAATAGCAAGATGGCTTTCATGATAGAGGGAGTAGCTATAGTGGATGTGATGACTGTTCAGAAGTGGAAGCAATCATATGTGGAATCATGACCCATAGGTTAAGAGGATCTCATATGTAGATTTACAGTTAGGAGAAGGAGGCTCCAATGAATGGTTGGTATCTCTAGTACAAATATTCATCTTTCCGATGATCATGAGGAGTTTTGCAACATAGTCCTAGAGGGAGTCTAGAGTGATATCCAGTGACCTTGAGAGAAAGAGGCTTGTATCAGTTGACCCATTTGATGGGAGATGATATAGATGAATACATAGAAGATTGACAATAGAGAAGGTTGCAAGTCACTCTAGTGCAAGATGTCCATATGTATAGGGATCATGGTGCTCAGATGCAGAAGGAGCATATCACATATTTCAAGAATATTGGCATGATTGTTGGGAATAGAAGTGTGGCACAGATCAGATTAGATTTTCCTCAGTCAAAGTAAATTTGGGATGACAGATTGCAAGTCCATTGCCACACATTTGAGAGGAATTTGAATATGATACTTCTTCAAAATTGGAGGATCTCACTGATAGTTGAGTGGGTCATAGATGTACCTAGTTAGCACTAGGATAGATATATGTTTTGCAGTCAGTACATCGTAGAGTGTAGACATGTACAACAAAGAATGTGTTGAGGTACCTACTTGGTATGAATGTATATGTACTTAGATATGTCTCGGAGAGGGAAATAAGACTACAAGGATATATGGACTATAACTAGTGTAGTGGAAAATAAAGAGCACATTACGAATGTTGCTCTAGTTTGAGATCAACAATGATATCCTAGTTTACTAGGAGAGCAGTTGTCGGGGGAACTCACTACAGTAGAGGCAAAGCATATTGTATCCAATATTACAAGATGAAAAGCAATAATGCTTCATTTGGTTCCTAATCAATTATATCCGAGACATATTTTAGAAAGGAGTAATGCAAGTCCAATACATATCCACGGATGAGTAGATTATCGTAGTAAAAAATGAATCCTCTTGTTGAGAGAGAGTATTGATGTTTCTCCATGGGCAACAACAAGTAGAAAAATCCACACCAGATAGTCATGTAGGACATTAATCAAGCATTCTCCCCACCAGTAAGCCATGCAATGGTACATGGATCAGATGTTGGTGAGCCATATAGTAGTATATGGCTCATATTAGCCATACAATGGTATATGTATCATATTAGAGATGCAGTGGTACATGGTTCAGATAATCCATGCAACAGATAAACCACTTAGTAGCACATAGCTCAGGTTAATGATGCAGGAATATGAGACTGAGATGTTGGTTAGTCAAGGTACATGACTCAGACATCCAGGGGATGTAATGTAGACAACAAGGGATGTTTTATCTCATGTAGAGTGCACACACATGAGAAGATTTATAGTTAGGATTATTTGGGAGAAGTCAAAGACTATTAGTAGACCTTAAATACTAGTTAAAGATCTCCGAGACTATTAGATACTCAAGTGAGTTATAGTAAAGACTGTTGGAGAGTAGTTGACCTCTTGGAGAGATCAGATAGCCATATAGTTGGCTAGTGGGGTATAGTGGGATAGAAAATAAGAATGAATCCATTTTGGAAGTGGTCAGGCCTTGGAGAAAATCACAGAGGATGGAAAGATCACATAAAACTTCTCTAGACCGTAGAAGATTTGAAAAGTCAACAAGTAGAAAGCCAGTGCTGAAGATCATGACCAGAAGAATACCTTCCTCACTAAGAGGGAGTGTTGATGTTTCTAGTAGAATCGGAAGATATTCGACAAGAAAGAATAATAACAAGCCCAGAACAAGTCATTCTAGTCAAAGAGAAAGCGACCCATTCATAAGGGACAAGTTGGACCAATTAAAATAGTAATTTGCCTAGTCAACTAGGTCAAGTCATCCCAAATAGGAAAAGTGACTTTTTTTCAGTATAAATAGAAGACAGGTGGCCTCATTTGCAACACACTAATTCGCTCAAGCAAGGAGAAAAGTGTGCAGCTCCAAGGAAGACTAGTCAATGGTTCAAGAGGCATTGTGAATACAATATTTTGGGTTTTTTTCCTTCTCTCTCTTGTTCGGGCTCATAGGTTATATCTATCTTTCTTGTATCTAGTGCTATGCACTAGAGTTGGCATTGTATATTGTTGAAGAATCTTATCTAGAGAATTTTTCTGGGTTTTCCTCGTGAGAGGGTTTTCCCAGGGTAAAATTGTGTCTACTGTGAATGTGTTTCTTTCAGTGCTTCATTAGAGGAAATTTGAGGTCTAAAATGGGCCTCCTAAGGAAAATAATAAAGTAATAGTTAAAATAATAAAATAATAGTTATTAATTTTGGAGGAAGAATGAAAAAAACTACTTTTTGTGTTCGTATTTTAGACATATCTCCGTAAGTTTTTACTCAAATTCTGAGCGAGAGAGCTCATTGGATGTGGAATTTAATTCCTCATCCAACGAGCTCACCTACTCAAAATTTGAGTAAAAACACAGGGAGATATGTCGAAAAATACGAACAAAAAAAGTAGTTTTCTTTTATGACAAATATGTCAATTCAACCATTATGGTTGACTCATTTTATTGAAATTCTATTGGTTCTTGAATTCCAACTCACAAAATTTATTTTTGGCACATTTTCTTATAAGGCCCATTTTAGACCCCAAATTTCCTCTAATGTATATGCATGCAGTTTATGTTTATGCAATAAATAAGTTAATAACATTTAACTCCTAAGAAGAATTAATATGCATATCTTCTTAAATATGATGTCGTTGCGAGAACCATTCTCTGGAAGGATGGAACCCTAGTCAGTTAACTAGGGTTCCTAGTTAGTTAACCAGGTAGAGTAAGTCCCTAGCAAGTACCATGTTAATTTTTTAATGGTTATACAAGATTTGATAACATTTAGCATTATAACATCATAACCATATGCAAAAGGATCACTGAAAGATAAACAAGTATAGACACACAAAAGAACACTAATATTTATCCTGGGAAACCCTCATGGGGAAGAAAACCCAGCAAGACTTCTTCTATATAAGATGTATCAAAAGTACAAGACAAGACCCCATACAGGTTTTCCTTCCTCCAGCAGATATATATATATCCTATTTGCTATACACAAGTGAGTGTGTTTGCAAATGAGGAACACAAATCCTCTATTTATACTCTTTTTTTCACTTGACTTTTAATCTGGCAAGTCAGCCCCACTTAACTGACTGGGCCGACTTCACTTAGAAAGACTCAATACAATATTATATTATATTCATTAGGGTACTATTGACCCAACTTATAATGGAGGCTTTACCTCATGACTCTATAATGACTAATTACAATAGTAAAATCTTAACGGAGAAATAAAAACATATCCCTTGGGTTACATTAGTAAAATACATTTAGAATATCCTTTGAAGTTATAATATGCAACACTCCTCCTTCACGAGAAGGGTATTCTACTTACAACATCAGCATCAACTATAGGAGTGTTGCATCGAAAATCTACACTAATGCCTCAAATCCCTCAAAAACACTTGGCCAAGGATTCTTTTGGACACTTTGGCTCACCTTTAGATTGGTTGACGCACCTTTCCTCCTATGACAGAGCACCAAAGAGGGCTGGCACACCTTGTCCATTGAAAATAGGCGCCACTGGTGCCTATACCTTGTATGCAAAGTGCGTTGGTGCACATACCCTCACTGCAAGAAGTGCCAATAGGATTTAAAAGGAGAAAAGAGAAGTTTCGAGAAGCTTCCAAGTGAAAGCTCTTGTGGAGGATGTTCCTATCTATTAGAAAGAGCTGGTACTCGACCTCCTATCCAATAGGGGTCATCCCCTACCCTCCTCCCAAAATATCTCATCTCATATGAGCCTCCCTTGTTCTATAAAAGAAGGCTTCATGGACTATGTGAGGAGAGACCAAAGGGAGCATCCTTATGTTGTTGGATTGAAGTCTAGTATTGAGGCAAAGTTGAGAGATTTTTTTAAGCAACGAGCTTTTGTGTAAGCATTTGATTTGTGTGAGTATGTCAAATACCTTGTGGAGACAAAGCTATCGACATCAAGTATTTGGTTGTAGCTTTCTCTTTTCATTTTGATTAATACAAAAGTGTTTCCCTTTACCATATATTATTTGTGTGAATATTAGTTATTTATTATTAGATTCCTTGATCACTAATATGGATTATTGATCTATCTTGTTACTGTTATCCTTTGACTTGTTTCTTATGCTTCTTTGCAGGTATTATAGATCACATGAAAAATAGTGAAACCACGGACAAAGATTTCAAATATGATGTAAAAGAGTTATTTTATTCAAGTAGATTAATTATCTAGGGAGAGGATATACTATTGTGACATTTTGTTCTATACTTGTACTGTACAGGCTGGAGGAACAAGCAGTGTCCGCACTGGTTGAAGGATTCCTACAAACAAAATTGGAAACCATACTAGATATTTGAGGCATCAAACCTTCTGAATGTAACCTAGGGTCTCATGAATGGTACTCTCTCCAAAAATAAAGACACGATTATTGCTCCATAGCCAAATTGCTTCAGCTCCCCTCTCTTGCACTTGGTCAACTGGTCTTTCAAACTAACCAGTAAACCCTCGCTCTAGTTGAAGATTGTAGGAGCCATGCACTCTATGGAATACATCATGTGGGACTGTGTTGTCAAGTGAGCTGATCTAGTACCCCAACCTTCTCAATCGTGAAGGCCACGGTCCTCAAAGTCCTATCTACTATGTGATTTATGGGGATTTTCCCACCTACTAAATGGGTCCCCACTGAGTAGTGATCATCAATCAAGTCATCTATAGACTACTCACCAACTCATGGTCTTGTGAATACTATTAGTCTTCCCCTACGGGACAAAGCAGTCAATAAATATATGTCCTCCATATCTATTGTGAGTCCCAACCACAAGGTGTTGCTGATATGGATCCCACATATGAATCATGTGCTCTAGAAAATGCACATATGCTCTCATTCTTGGTATTTTGAAGAATTTGAGGAGCCCACACTCACGGAGGGCCCTTACGGCCATTGCATCATTACCCGCTTACAAGTTTTCCAACTCATGTTGTCTCTCCTTCCATATAACCATTTTTCAACTAGTTTCTCCTACCAAAACAACTAAAACATCTATTAGAAGCATGTTGAAACCATTAAAAAGAAGAAAAATGACATAAAATTATCTATTTCTTGGGTTTTTGAAACACCCTAGACGTTGGCGCACTGTCTCTAGGATAACATAGCGTTGGTGCTCTTCCTCTCCATTGACAGATCTCCCTTGGTGCCTTTTCCTCTTTCAAGAGGTGCACCAACACACCTCTCGAAAGGGAAAAAAGAACCAGCCAGAATGTGCTTTGTCCCTTTGAGAAAGTGTCCCAAAAACTCAAAAAATCGACTTGAAAACAAAAAAAATGCACCATGAAAGCAAAGGAATGAAGGTTAGCTCCTACTTGGTCCAAGCGGTTCAAACAAAGATAGTCGAGAACTCCCATAATCTTCAGTTGAAAATCAGCATGTTTTCATGAATTTCACTCCTCCACTATGGTAAAGATCACAATGGTAAAAATATTCGCTATTCACCCCTTTTATAGCAATTTTTGGTTTTTATTTAAAAATAATGAGTCAAATATTTACATTTTTAGGGTTTTTACCATTCATTTTCTATATTTGTTATAGTGGATTGATCCTAACTTCATTTTCAAATATTCCAGGTCGCATTTATGATGCATCGGGGCTATCTTACGAGTTTCTTTCATATTTTTCACACTCTGGGATAAGATGAAAAAGTACCAAGCGTTTTTCATACCTTCGTCACGCTCGTTAAAGTTCAGTAAAAATGTATCGAGTACACTTTTTCTATTTTTTCAAACTCATTAAAATTGGATTATGAAAAAGAAGACCCCTTATGGAGTTACCTTTAAGCTCTTTTCATACTCCTTAAACATGAAAATATAGCCAAGCAAACTTGATGTTTTCACGCTTATAAAATTATTTGAATGATCATCTAGTCGATGGTAGTTTACCCCTTTTTTGGATCAATTAGACTCATTTACGAAAAGGTACACTCTAGTTCATCGCAACTAGAAGAGTTGTCCTAGGCATTATTTTATGCTTTTTTGGGCCTCAGGGACTAAATTTATGAAAAATCCTACCCTGGAGTCATCTTAGTCATTTCAGACTCTCTAAACATGAAATGAAAAATGAGTTTACTTTTGTCAGACTCATCAAATCAAACGATGAAGGACCTTGTCTGGGAACTCATTAGAGGAATTTTGGAGTCTAAAATGGGCCTCCTAAGGAAAATAATAAAATAATAGTTAAAATAATAAAATAATAGTCAAAATAATAAAATAATATTGATTAATTTTGGAGGAAGAAAGAAAAAAACTACTTTTTGTGTTCGTATTTTCGACATATCTCCCTATGTTTTTACTCAAATTTCGATCGGGAGAGCTCGTTGGATGCGGAATTTGATTCCGAATCCAACGAGTACCCACACTGCATACTTTTGACAGACCCCGCTACCTCAAAAACAAGAAATACCTGAAAAATGTGATGATGACGTCATCATCACGTTTTTTTAGGTATTTCTTGTTTTTGGGGTAGCGGGGTCCGTCAAAAGTATGCAGTGTGGGTACTCGTTGGATGCGGAATCAAATTCATCATCATGTTTTTTCAGGTATTTCTTGTTTTTGGGGTAGCAGGGTCCGTCAAAAGTATGCAGTGTGGGTACTCGTTGGATGTGGAATCAATTTCCGCATCCAACGAGCTCTCCCGATCGAAATTTGAGTAAAAACACAATGAGATATGTCGAAAATACAAACAAAAAAAATAGTTTTTTTTAATGACAAATATGTCAATTCAACCATTATGGTTGATTTATTTTATTGAAATTCTATTGGTTCTTGAATTCCAACTCACAAAAACTTCTTTTGGCACGTTTTCTTATAAGGCCCATTTTAGACCCCAAATTTCCTCTAATGAACCCCTCCTTTCTCATGTTCGTAAAATGTATGAGGATGGACTCGTCATCTAACAAGATACAAGGAGTGTTTGTTACCCTCTTTGAACTTGTAAAAATGAAAAAGAGGAACTCATCCTTCGCAATGGGGAAATTAAGGGAATGGGAAACATCTTTTCATTTATATCAATAGCAACTCACAATCCACCTTTGAACATGACATCTGTCTGCATTTTCATTTCCAAACAATTGTGTTATCTCCCAAAATAAATTTATTTTGATAGTATGAAGAATTTAATTCATTGTGTAATGTTCTTAGAAGGAAATATAACTCGCGTTAGAATTCCTTCATGGTGCAATGCATTCCATGCCAATGTGGTTGTGTTAGATGGAAATCTAACATGTTAACAATAGCATAGGTTAATGTTCATTCACCATGCAATGTTGTTTGAAGGAAAGATAACCTAAGTCATATTTCCTTCATGGTGCAATGCATTTTATGACAATGTGGTCGTGTTAGATGGAAAGCTAACAGATCAAGGCTAACACATATTATCTTTCATTCTTCATGCATTAATGTTGTTAAAAGGGAAGCTAACCTGAGTCAGATTTCTTTCATGGTGAAATGACTTTGATGAAAATGTGGTTGTGTTAGATGGAAAGCTAATGTATGAAGGCTAACATACATTATCTTTAATTCAATGTGCAATGTTGTTAGAAATAAATCTAAATCGAGTCATTTTTCCTTCATCAAACAATGTATTTGATGACAATGTGGTTGTGTTATATGGAAAGCTAGGATACGAAGGCTAACATGTGTTAGCTTTCATTCACCCCATAATGATGTTAGAATGAAAGCTAACTCGAATCGAATTTGCTTCATGGTGCAATGCATTTGATGACAATGTGGTTGTGTTAGATGGATAACTAACATATGAAGGATAACACGCGTTAGCTTTCATTCACCATGCAATTTTGTCAGAAAGAAAGCTAACTCAAGTTAGATTTCTTTCATGGTGCAATGTGTTTTATGTCAATGTGGTTGTGTTAGATGGAATTCTAACATATGCTGACATGAGTTAGATTTCATTCATCTTGTAATGTTGCTAGAATGAAATCTAACTCGAGTTAGATTTCCTTTATGGTGCAATGTATTTGACGAAAAAATGGTTGTGTTAGATGGAAAGTTAACATAGGAAGGTTAACAAGCTATAGCTTTAATTACTATGCAATGCTTTTAGAAAGAAAGCTAATCCAAGTTAGATTTCCTTTATGGTGCAATGCATTTCATGATGATGTAGTTATGAGAGATGGAAAGCAAACATATTAACACTAAAACACGTTAGCTTTTATTGACCGTGCAATGTAGTTGGAAGGAAAGACAACTATAGTCAGATTTCCTTCATGGTGCAATGTATTTGATGACAATTTGGTTGTGTTAGATGGAAAACTAACAAATGTAAGCCAACACGGGTTAGCTTTCTTTCACCATGTAATGTTGTTAGAAGGAAAGCTAACCTGAGTTAGATTTCCTCCATGGTGAAATGTATTTTATGACAATGTGGTCGTGCTAGAAGGAAAGCTAACATATGAGGGTTGAGACACATTATTTTTCATTCACTGTTCAATGTTATTAGAAGGAAATCTAACTCGAGTTGGATTTCCTTCATGGTGCAATTCAGTTGATGGAAATGTGGTTGTGTCAGATGGAAAACTAATGTATGAAGGTTAACAAGCTTAGCTTTCATTCACCATGCAAAGTTGTTAGAAGGAAAGCTAACTCGAGTTAAATTTCCTTCATGATATAATGTATTTGAAGACAATGTGGCCATATTAGATGGAAGGATAACTTAGGAAGGTTAACACGCTATAGTTTTAATTCATTGTCCAATGTTGTTGGAAGGAAAACTAACCTAAGTCATATTTTCTTCATGGTGCAATGTATTTGATGACAATGTAGTCATGCTAGATGGAAAGATAACATATGAATCCTAACACGCATTAGCTTCTATTCACTATTTAATGTTGTTAGAAGGAAAGCTAACTTGAGTTAGATTTCCTTCATGGTGCAATGTATTTGACAACAATGTGGTTGTATTACATGAATAGCTAACATATGAAGGCTAACAAGCGTTAGCTTTTATTCACAATACAATTTTGTTAGAATGATAGCTAACTCAAGTTAGATTTCCTTCATGGTGCAATGTATTTGATGACAATGTGGTTGTGTTAGATGGAAATATAACATATGAGGGCTAACACGAGGTAGATTCCATTCACCTTGTAATGTTTTTAGAAGGAAATATATCTCGAGTTACATTTCATTCATGGTGTAATGTATCTGATGACAATATGGTTGTGTTAGATGGAAAGCTAAAATAAGAAGGTTAACAAGATATAGATTGCAATGTTGTTAGAAGGAAACCTAACTTGAGTTAGATTTCCTTTATGGTGCAATGCATTTGATTACAATGTGGTTGTGTTAGATGGAGAACTAACATATTAACACTAACACGTGTTAGCTTTCATTCTTTTCGCAATGTTGTTGGAAGAAAAGCTAACTCGAGTCATATTTTCTTCATGGTGCAGTGTATTTAATGACAACATGGGTGTGTTACATGGAAAACTAACATATGAAGGTGTTGGGGCCTGGAAATTCGTAGGCGACAACAGTAAGGGATTCTCCCCAATCAACATTCCCAACTAGCCCGTTGATTGTTTGGTATAGGAAATCTGTCCGGTTTGCGGTCCGGCCACCATAGGTCAAGTAACAAAACAAAGGTTTTACCGGTTGCAGCCCGGTCCACCGAGTTTTTGTATTTTGACTTAATGTATGCAAATGCAAATGCCTAACTAACAATGCAGGATGATGAGGATGCGGGAAGCGTCACAATGTGATGCACAGGTTCTTACCTCTCGTCTTAGGCTCACAAGCATCTGCATCACATATGCAAGAATGAAATAAACTAACTAACTACCTACCTATCCACCTATCCCCGGGGAGCTAAAAAATGATTTTTTGATGAGTAATGTGGATTATTCATGCCTTATAAACAGAAATTACAGCTAGCTGATATTCTTATCTACAACACATGAGAGATTAAAGATATTTCAACAATCAGATAGCCAATTGTTTATTAAGCAACATACATTACTCATAGTGGAAATCTTCATGAAATAAACCGGAAATCATTCATACAAGAACATAGGTTCAATGAGTTAGAACGGTCTCTCAGTTAATGGACATAAAGCTGAAAACGAAATAGTTCCTCTTCAACAAATCCATAATACAACATTTGAATATTCCACTAAGCTTTCTCCAATAGACAAACTGTAATTTTCTATTGCAAAAGGAAATAGTTCTTCTTACAATATGTCTTCACCAGTTTCACTGGGAAAAAAGCCCTTCCGATCTTCTAAGTCTTTTACATTTATACAAAAAGGGTCAGACTGTTGGGCTGCCCAAAGTGGCCTTTGGGCTTCCCAACCTCTCGTCTCCCAACGTTTTATTTTTCTTAAATGTTTTACAAAAATTAGTTACAAATTATAATGATGACTGACCCTTCATGAGGAAGGGCCCACTTGACTATCCAGAAACTTCCTCCATGCTGCAGCCTCATTAGCGATGCCTTCAAAAGTACAAGGTTCTAAAAACTGAACATTTATCTCAAATTTCTCAGCTTGTTTCTTGATAGCCTCAACCCTGGACATACTCAAATGGAGCTGATCTTCAAGAAGCAGTATACTGATAGCTGGGTGATCTACTTGGCTTCTCAAGATCAGATCATCCATGGCTCTGATATCCTGCACCTTAGCTTCTTCCTCCTGGAATCTCTTCTGTAATGGCTCTACAGAGGCACCGTGATCTGGAAAAGCTTCAAGCATCTCCTCCGCTTTCATCTAGCACCGGTTGAATGTATTGAGAAGTCTTCTGAAGAATTCGTTGCATAATCCTCTTGTCTTCTTCACTGCCTTCTTGAAATCTTCAGTGGTATTAATAGCAAACTCCACTAGGTTATAGTCCCACTTGAGGGCCTGCTGGTCTTTTGCCGGTAGCTCTACTGGGTTTTCCTTGTTGTTTTCCAACCTTGTCATTCGCACAGTCAGGACCTCTAGGACGTCCTGGGACCTGTCCACAAAGAAGGATGCAGTTTCCAGAATCTCCTCCAAACGGCCGTCGATCTGCGGCACTTTACACCTTTCTTCTTCAACAGCAGTTTGCAGTTGCAACATCTTGGTTTTCTAGGTCAATACATGCTGCTTAAGAGCCTGATGGTTGACCTGCTGTTCTCTGGCTATTTCCAAAGTAGTGATCAAAGAAGAGATCTGCTCCTGATGTTCCTTTCTCAGTTCTTGAGTGTGCATATCATTTGCCTGCAGGAGTATCTTCAGCTGGTCTTCTAGCTCCTCCACCCTTGTCAGTAGCTGACCCTTCTCGGTCTTTAGATCTTGGCATTCCTTCTGCACTTGCTCAAGTCTTTCTTGTGTAGTCTCCTGAATCTGTCTCTCTTCATGTAGGGTCTGCAACTTAGCCTCAGCAGTCTTCATTTCCCTTTGAAAGTGTTCAAATTTCCACTTCAACCTATTGCTCTCTTCTCTCTCATGCCTCAGTGTATCTTTCAACTAAGTCGAGGATTTCTTGGACTGTTCTAAGTCCTTCATGATCTTGTCTACATTGTCCTCTAAGGCATGAAGAAAGGCAGATTCGGCTCTCAGGGTGAATCTCAGATCTAGTTCTGTCCCTAGCATAACAGTAGTATCTGTTATCATTTTACCATGTAGACCTTCCACCTCAAATTTCTTTTATATCCTCTTTATTATTCGTTTTGCTGCCCTATCATAATATACTGTGTTGAAATCAGGGATTTCCTTTCCTTTTTCCTCCACAAAAGGGACCAACCTGAGCGTGGGAACCATGGGTATGCTGGTAGCAGGTACTTGAGGGGTCTGAACCTCAGGGTTCTCCACCTCTTGAGCCTGCCCCGCTATTGTTTTAGAAGCTGACTGCTGTGTCAATTTTATCCTCTCAGCTTCTAGCCTTTGAAGCTCCTAATCCAGCTTTCTCTTTGCTTCCTCTACTCTCTCGGCTGCTTCCTAAGCAACTCTTCTTTCTTCTGAATGAATGAATCCTTTCTATAGCTTCCTTTTCCAACCTCTGGGCTTCTTCATTTCTCTTTTTTGCTTCTTCTTCATCCTTTTCCTGTTCGTCCCCTTTTCCACCTTTGGTGGCGATCTTTTTCTTGAATCTTCTCATTAACATTGTCATGTTTGGGGCGTTTTGGAAGACAGATTCGTCCTTATCGAAATGGTGGACGTACTCGAAGTGCACCTTGTGTTCTTTGCAATGCTCAATAACCTTGCCTTGGGTGTCATTTCTGCGGTAGGGCATCTCCCCGAAATGGAACTTCTCCAACTCCTCTATGAATTTAGCAACTTGTTTCACCTTGGTGAATTTATAGCTTCCTAGCTTGAATGGCAAAGGAGGGTAGGCAGTCTTCTTATGTTCGAACAGAAAACTGCCTATTCCATCTATAAACACTTGTCTGACTGCCTCCTTGTGGACTATGTAATCCGTTGCATATTTGGGCAGTAGTGAAGGTGGTCTTGATCCTCCGAACATCCAGAAGTACATGCCATTTTCAGTTAAGAAATAATCCTCATATTCTCCTATCACTTGCATGGCTTCTTTCGACATACAGTCACACTCATTCCAGAAGATGAGTGTGTACAGAGGCATAATGAAGTGCTCACAGACCTCTCTATAATGGCTATGGTACTGGTGAGCCCACAATGGTCTATAAGCGGCATAAACCAGCATCCTTTCCCTGTCCCGGATGCACCTGAGACCAAGGAAAGCCTGGTTGCACAATATGCAGTCTATTAATATTGAACTCATGTAAAACTCCGATCTTTTCTTGGACTCTCCCTCCAAGGCTGAGGTCACGCAAGAAGAAAGACTGCTGGACACCATGCTGGCCCAATTGAAGACTGTGCCTTGAGTTGCCACATCAAAAATAATTGGTATCCATTCAAGTTTGAAGAGTCTACCATGAGCTCTCCCAAATATTATGTTGAGCATCAAGGCTATGAATCTGTAGGGAGCCCTCAAGCTCGTTGTATCATACTCACTGGTCGGTCTGTGTCGAAAATGCTTTCCCTAAAACATCATTCTCCTAAGAGTTTCCACTAGGTCCATTTTGATGCTTTTCAGCCAATCCTCTGACAAGAAAACCTGGGATTCTGGTAGGTGATAAGCCAACACCACATATCCAGGGCTAAATGCAGCATAGCCCTGTCCTTCAACATTTCCCATGATCATTGTAGTGGTGTCTACTTGGGGCAGAATCCATCCAATTATCTCAGAGCATGGGAACAGCTCTGGTCTGGTGGAAAATTTCATGAGAGAAGATTTCTCTATGTTAGCATAGATGGATTCTTCTTCGAGGCCCATGTCGGGAACCTCCCTGCGGGAAATCAATCTATATACTTCACCCCATTTGTACTCGGGTTCCGCACCAGAAACACATTGAGTGTCTTCATATATGTACTCGGTCTTTGTGACCTCTTCTACTTCTGGTCCTTCTTCGACCACAGGGGCCTTCTTCTTCTGCCTCTTGGACATGGTGGATTCGAATTCTCCCTGCCATATATAACATTGTAATATTGGTAAATTCAAGTTGCATACATTCACAAGACACTATGCAGCATTTTATTCTTTCTATATGTATCATGACAGCAACTAGTCCATGAAGCTAGGATATAAGCTTGCATAACCTGACTGGCCTGACTAACAGGACTATTACAACCAAATGCACACTATCTTAGCATGATACAAAACAGTGCTGTATGATATTAAATCATTCCGTCAACCATCTTCTAGTCTGAAATAAAACTACATCCATATGCGATGTGCCATTTTCATGTGTCTTAATGTGATAGCAAGTAGGGAAGCAAATGCATGCATGTACAGCCTAAAAAAATGCCTTGACTATCAGAACCATTAAAATGCAATGTGCAGTGTTCATTAGTTTAGTCCGTGTATATCACAAAGGAGATAATTGAGAGTAGTTATATGCAGTATGATTGTGAGAGTCTCCTGCATTTTATAATAACAATCATTTTAACAATAAATAGCCTAGCCGGACTAAAATCAACAAGGACTTGTGCAGCTCGCAGGAGAAAAATTACATTAAGACGACTACACATTTCACTCTCCACAGGTACTATTGTCACTCTTCTGCAAAAAATGCTCCTATCAAACTCACTACCCATGCGATTCCCAGCTAACAAACCACAACAGTGGCATATCCCTTCTAACCAACTAGGGTTTCTAACGACTGAGCCCAAAAGGACTTCGCGGGACGGCGTGAGCAACACAGGCTAGGGTTCGAGAAAATGGGCAATATGGACCTCGACTGAAAGGAGGAACTACCAAAACTACAAAAAAACCCAACAAAGCCTCCCTCTGCACCTCATTATCATACACAGGGCGTCTTGGTGCAGGCGGCGTAACGGCTGCCTACACCAAACCCCCACCCACCACGCACAAGGTTGCGCACCAATAGCCGCGGGCGAATGATTTCTCCGAAGGTCAAAAAATACCAGTGATAGCATTCAAAATAACCCGCCCCCCCCCCCTCATTATATGCGCATATACCTAACGGGGCAAAGGAAACCACCGTAACTAAGACTAACTGCCTCAATCCTTAACCCATGCTTCAAAAGGAACGAGAGAAGGTGAATAAACCAACCTGGAACTGAAGTATTCAGCGTGAAGAGGTTCGGTAAGCCTCATGACTGCCACCTGGATATAGGTACACCGACCGCAGGGTCCTTCACTGGCTCAAGACAACGACAGCTCAACGGCAATAGTGCTACGGCGATGAAAAATAACAATAGAAAACCAAAATGCCATCCTCGTATATATTATTTGCTTACACATGCGAGGAGAAAATCGGACATCGGAGGGCTTTCTATCGGAGGTCGGAAGTGGTCTTCCTCCTGCAATGGCGGACGGCCGAAGCACAGACCCATCCACGGAGATACGCATGGCGGGAAAAACATAAGATCGGACGTCAAAAGGTTTTTGTATCGGGCGATGATAACGAACACTCCCCCGCAACGGCGGATGAAAAAAATCGTAAAAGTTTCCGCTCCGGTTACACATCGGGTAACAAATGAAAGATCGAACGTCAGAAGGTTTTTTGGGTCGGAGCACGAAAGTTTAAAACCATCCATAACGGTGGAAGAAAATATCGTAAAAGCTCCCGACGTCAAAACAAAAGGGCATCTGACATAAGAAACAAACGATCGGTAGACGGAAGTGAACTTCAATCCGCAACGGTGGAAGACGAAAGCAAAATTCCACCCGCAATGGTGGAAGACTAAAACAACAAAACTTCCGATTCAAACCTGTTTCAAATGCGCTTAAGGGCAGCAATAACGCTAGGTCAAATAGTGGATCAGAATCAAAACAATGGGTGGCTCAATCCAAGCATAATCAAAGTCCTTCTGAAAGTTCTTAGACCAATTCCAAGCAGAAAAACCAACTAATTCAAGCAAAGGAGGGTCCTAAAAAAATTTAGAATTTTGGGAAATTGTTGCAGCTGCAACAATTGGTGACTACCTGGTGAACTCCAAATCTCTGAATTAACTCCTTCCCAGTGCAAGACTGTTCTGACTAAAATGAAATCTTCTAGACGCTTGTATTCCTGAGCAAGCCAAATAATGCATTTAAATTACTTAAAGAAGTCCACTCTTTTGGGAGATGGTAACATCAGAAGTAGTGCAAGTCTGAATAACTCTTTTGAGGCCAAATAAGTGAGGTTTATTTTGCCTATCCTCAGGTATTTTACAGCTTAGACACCACAGGATTGTAATAGAGGGTAAACATTATTATCCTTTTGCTCCTCATTCCCATGCCAATTGCACTTTGTGCATTTTGAACTTTAGTTCTTTTGATATGAGTCCTCCTGCAGGCCTTTCTTACTGAATTTAATTAAGGATCCTCTATCCCATAGTGTCCTTTTGTGTGAACAAATGTACTTCACGTTTCGGTTCACGGACGGAGAGGATCTTGTGGCCATTTAGTACTTCATGCTTTGACATTTTGCTTTGATATGTATTGTTTTTCTTCAAGGAGTTTTGACTCTTGATAGCTTTTTTGCTTTTTCTGAATATATGACATGGGATCATTTATATATGACATACTGTTTTACTCCGCTTCCTTTCCGTGGGTCTTTTGCTGTCATCCCCTTGGATATTTAAGATGTGAAATCGATGGAGCCTCTAAATAGTATTCCAGACCTCTTTTACTTCCGAGTTATTTACAGGGTTAAGTAAGACTTCAATGAATGCTTTGCCAGTTAGGAACACTGCTACTAGAAGACATTCTATACTTTTTAGAGCACAATCTTCCGCTCAAGATTTCAGTTAATAAAGAACCCTGATGTTTCCATTGCAACCAAACGTTTGCCTCTTTATTCAAAATCAAAAGAAATGCTAGCAAAGCAAATAAAAGAACACAGCATTAAATCATATAACCAAAGGTAAAAGCATCCAAAAGAACACAAAATAGTTTATTTATGTACAAAGCAAAAGAAAAGAAAAAATATTGCCCACCCCTGAAAATATTTAATCATGAGGAGTTAAAGGATGGGCTGAATAATAGAAATGAGTCGTTTAACCATGATCGAGCTGTGTTGTTTTTGGAACTGAACACATGTCTACTATTCTATAATCATTTCTTACAGCCTGAGGAAGTTGAAGGAGCTCAGGCTGAGTGTCAGTTATATAACTAGCCTTTATTGAAGTAAGATGTCTTAATGTAAGCTCAATCAGATAATTTCCAAGGACATACTCAGCAGATTCATTTCCCTCTCCTAGCTTCATGACATTGTGCTTCATATAAGGCTCTCTTAATATCTTAATCAGGTTTGGGCTGCCATTCTGAGGTAACCACAAGTGTGACCAGTCTGAAGCAAAGTACCCATTCAGTCTTGCTGTCCAATCTCAGTTCAGGATCATTCCATAGCCATCAGGTATGTCTGCTACTAAAATATCAATGTAATGACATATCCTTTCATTTGCAGACAATCGAATCAGAACATTTTCCATCTCCCCCACTACTTTAACACTCGTCTTGTCTAGTTGGGTGACGTCCCAAATAGTAGGTTTTAGCTGCCCATTAAGTTTTTTGCAAACTTCCAGAGGCATAACATTCATGGATGATCCTGAGTCCACCAAACAATTATGCACCTTATGATTCAAAATTTCAAGAGTCACAAGAAAAGGTGGAGCACTGGTTTTCCTTGTCCTAGTTAATTTGATCTTTTCTTCCATAGGTTGATTTTTTGTAGGCATCTCCTCTTTAAGTTTGTCAGCTTTTTCTTCCTTATCATCTTCCACAGGTTTGGATGGTTCAACAAGTGGCTCTGTTTCCTGTTTGCAAGTGATGGCTTTAGGCATATCATTTTTATCATTCACATCTACCTGCCTCTTGACTTTCTCTTGCAATTCTTTAACCTTTAGAAGTATCGCATTCTCCTTAATTGCCAAGTTCTTATCTTTTGTGAATGTAGGCGTACATTGAGACTTGAGAGCATTTTCTTCTGTGTTAAACAGTGAAGCCCCATTCCATAAGAACATTGTATCCTCATCTTTCTTTTCTATGGTCTGTTCTTTTCCTCCTTTTTCACCACTTTCTTCAGTCAATTTGGGATTCAGCAACTTATTCATTACCAAAGACATTGAATTCAACCATTGAGGGCACTTCTTCTCCGAGTGAGGCTGCTGGTGAAATGTACAGAAATTATCCCCCCCTATTTCTGTTATATTTATTGAGGCTAACTTTGGGGATGGGATTTTCCACTGGTTGTTATCCTCTCCTTTCAGGTAACGGGGTTTATAAGTTTTCTGAATGTCCCTTCCCTTTTCCAGATCAATTATTCGATTGGATAACTTCTACATCATTTTCAGCATTCCCTGATAATCTAATGAGTGATCCTCTTCATGTTTAGACAACGGTAAAGCTCTTCTATCTGTAGTTTCCTTTCTAGGTAAATCAGGATAATCTTCTACACTTTCTCTATCAGCCTCTACTCTTTCGGCCTCTTCATAAGTTTCTACCAGTGTAGGTTTGGCTTTCATTTTGGCAAACATGGCCAACTCAGGCCCTAGGGGTGAGGTATAATACTCGATTAAGACCTTGTCTGAGGGTCTGTCAGGTTCAGAGAAGTTCTTTAGGTACATTGAAAATTGCTAAGTGAAACTACATACTTTCTCATCCTTTTCTTTTCTTAACAAACTAAGACCTTTCATCAATTAGGCATGCATTTTTTGGGTGGTGTACCTACTTCTGAAAACCTTCTCGAAGGTGTCCCAATCAGGAATTGAATTTGTAGGGAGACTGAAATACCAGGATGCTGCTGCTCCTTTCAGAGTGTGAGGGAACAGTCTACAGACCACATCTTCATATTCCCCAGCTATTAGCCCTTCTAATTCTAGATAAAAACTTTGCAGGTGTTCGTCTACAGCAATCCTTTCTTTGGGGTCAAACTTAGGCAATAGCTTATCAAAGCCTTGAGTTAAGTTATGCAAAGGCGGTGTAAGGTTAAAAGGAGACCTTGCCCTCCACACTGGTAACGGGTTGGGCTGATTCACATTGACTCCAGCCATAGGCACAGCTACAAGAACAAGGGTCTGAGCAAAGAACAATGCAAGATGAGAACAGGATTTCTCACTTCAAAGGTATAACCGAAATCTGTAAGTACTTGGGTCAGGTTACAAGCTTCAAATATCTGCTGGTAAGGTAGTCTTAAGAAAACATCTTTCCACGGCCAGCCATGCACTGGCGACCCTCCTTCTAGCACCAATTCTGTTGAGGCCTAGAAATTCGCAAGCGACAACAGTAAGGGATTCTCCCCAATCAATGTTCCCAACTAGCCCGTTGATTGTTTGGTATAAGGAATCCGTCTAGTTTGCGGTCCGGCCACCGTAGTTCAAGTAACAAAACAAAGGTTTTACCGGTTGCAGCTCGGTCCACCGAGTTTTTGTATTTTGACTTAATGTATGCGAATGCAAATGCCTAACTAACAATGCAGGATGATGAGGATACGGGGAGCGTCACAATGTGATGCGCAGGTTCTTACCTCTCGTCTTAGGCTCACAAGCATCTGCATCACATATGCAAGAATGAAATAAACTAACTAACTACCTACCTATCCACCTATCCCCGGGGAGCTAAAAAATGATTTTTTGATGAGTAATGTGGATTATTCATGCCTTATAAACAGAAATTACAGGTACATGATATTCTTATCTACAACACATGAGAGATTAAAGATATTTCAACAATCAGATAGCCAATTGTTTATTAAGCAACATACATTACTCATAGTGGAAATCTTCATGAAATAAACCGAAAATCATTCATACAAGAACATAGGTTCAATGAGTTAGAACAGTCTCACAGTTAATGGACATAAAGCTAAAAACAAAATAGTTCCTCTTCAACAAATCCATAGCACAACATTTGAATATTCCACTAAGATTTCTCGAATAGGCAAACTGTAATTTTCTATTGCAAAAGGAAATAGTTCTTCTTACAATATGTCTTCACCAGTTTCACTGGGAAAAAGCCCTTCTTTCTTCTAAGTCTTTTACATTTATACAAAAAGGGTCAAACTGTTGGGCTGCCCAAAGTGGCCTTTGGGCTTCCCAACGTCTCGTCTCCCAACGTTCTATTTTTCTTAAATGTTTTACAAAAATTAGTTACAAATTATAATGATGACCGACCCTTCATGAGGAAGGGCCCACTTGACTATCCAGAAACTTCCTCCACGCTGCAGCCTCATTAGTGATGCCTTCAAAAGTACAAGGTTCTAAAAACTGAATATTTATCTCAAATTTCGCAGCTTGTTTCTTGATAGCCTCGACCCTGGACATACTCAAACGGAGCTGATATTCAAGAAGCAGTATACTGATAGCTGGGTGATCTACTTGGCATCTCAAGATCAGATCATCTATGGCTCTGATATCCTACACCTTAGCTTCTTCCTCCTGGAATCTCTTCTGTAATGGCTCTACAAAGGCATCGTGATCTGGAAAAGCTTCAAGCATCTCCTCTGCTTTCATCTGGCACCGGTTGAATGTATTGAGAAGTATTCTGAAGAATTCAGTGCATAATCCTCTTGTCTTCTTCACTGCCTTCTTGAAATCTTCAGTGGTATTAATAGAAAACTCCACTAGGTTATAGTCCCGCTTGAGGGCCTACTGGTCTTTTACCGGTAGCTCTGCTGGGTTTTCCTCATTGTTCTCCAACCTTGTCATTCACACAGTCAGGACCTCTAGGACGTCCTGGGACCTATCCACAAAGAAGGATGTAGTTTCCAGAATCTCCTCCAAACAGCCGTCAATCTGCAGCACTTTACACCTTTCTTCTTCAACAACAGTCTGCAGTTGCAACATCTTGGTTTTCTGGGTCAATACATGCTGCTTGAGAGGCTGAAGGTCGACCTGCTGTTCTCTGGCTATTTCCAAAGCAGTGGTCAAAGAAGATATCTGCTCCTGACGTTCCTTTCTCAGTTCTTGAGTGTGCATATCATTTTCCTGTAGGAGGATCTTCAGCTGGTCTTCTAGCTCCTCCACCATTGTCAGTAGCTGACCCTTCTCGGTCTTTAGATATTGGCATTCCTTCTGCACTTGCTCAAGTCATTCTTGTGTAGTCTCCTGATCCTGTCTCTCTTCATGTAGGGTCTGGAACTCAGCCTCAGCAGTCTTCATTTCCCTCTGTAAGTGTTCAAATTTTCGCTTCAACCTATTGCTCTCTTCTCTCTCATGCCTCCGTGTATCTTTCAACTGAGCCGAGGATTTCTTGGACTGTTCTAAGTCCTTCATGATCTTGTCTACATTGTCCTCTGAGGCGTGAAGAAAGGCAGATCTGGCTCTCAGGGTGAATCTCGGATCTAGGTCTGTCCCTAGCATAACAACAGTATCTATTATCATTTTACCAGGTAGACCTTCCGCCTCAACTTTCTTTTCTGTCCTCTTTATTATTCGTTTTGCTGCCCTATCATAATATACTGTGTTGAAATCAGGGATTTCCTTTCCTTTTTCCTGCACAAAAGCGACCAGCCTGAGCGTGGGAACCATGGGTATGCTAGTAGCAGGTACTTGAGGGGTCTGAACCTCGGGGTTCTCCACCTCTTGAGCCTGCCCCGCTGTTGTTTTAGAAGCTGACTGCTGTGTCAATTTTATCCTCTCAGCTTCTTGCCTTTGAATCTCCTCATCCAGCTTTCTCTTTGCTTCCTCTGCTCTCTCAGCTGCTTTCTGAGCAGCTCTTCTTTCTTCTTCTGAATGAATCCTTTTTGTAGCTTCCTTTTCCAACCTCTGGGCTTCTTCATTTAACTCTTTTTCTTCTTCTTCATCCTTTGCCTGTTCGTCCTCTTTTCCACCTTTGGTGGCGATCTTTTTCTTGAATCTTCTCATTAACATTGTTATGTTTGGGGCGTTTCAGAAGACCGATTCGTCCTTATCGAAATGGTGGGCGTACTCAAAGTGCACCTTGTGTTCTTTGCAATGCTCAATAACCTTGCCTTGGGTGTCATTTATGCGGTAGGGCATCTCCCCGAAATGGAACTTCTCCAACTCCTCTATGAATTTAGCAACTTGTTTCACCTTGGTGAATTTATAGCTTCCTAGCTTGAATGGAAAAGGAGGGTAGGCAGTCTTCTTATGTTCGAACAGAAAACTGCCTATTCCATCTATAAACACTTGTCTGACTGCCTCCTTGTGGACTATGTAATCCGTTGCATATTTGGGCAGCAGTGAAGGTGGTCTTGATCCTCCGAACATCCTGAAGTACATGCCATTTTGAGTTAAGAAATAATCCGCATATTCTCCTATCACTTGTATGGCTTCTTCCGACATACAGTCACACTCCTTCCAGAAGATGAGTGTGTACAGAGGCATAATGAAGTGCTCACAGACCTCTCTGTAATGGCTATGGTACTGGTGAGCCCACAATGGTCTATAAGCGGCATAAACCGGCATCCTTTCCATGTCCCAGATGCACCTGAGACCAGGGAAAGCCTGGTTGCACAATATGCAGTCTATTAATATTGAACTCATGTAAAACTTCAATCTTTTCTTGGACTCTCCCTCCAAGGCTGAGGTCACGCAAGAAGAAAGACTGCTGGACACCATGCTGGCCCAATTGAAGTCTGTGCCTTGAGTTTCCACATGAAAAATAATTGGTATCCATTCAAGTTTGAAGAGTCTTCCATGAGCTCTCCCAAATATTCTATTGAGCATCAAGGCTATGAATCTGTAGGGATCCCTCAAGCTCATTGTATCATACTCACTGGTCGGTCTGTGTCGAAAATGCTTTCCCTGCAACATCATTCTCCTAAGAGTTTCCACTAAGTCCATTTTGATGCTTTTTAGCCAATCCTCTGACAAGAAAACCTAGGATTCTGGTAGGTGATAAGCCAGCGCCACATATCTAGGGATAAATGCAGCATAGCCCTTTCCTTCAACATTTCCCATGATCATTGTAGTGGTGTCTACTTGGGGCAGAATCCAACCAATTACCTCAGAGCATGGGAACAACTCTGGTCTGGTGGCAACTTTCATGAGAGAAGATTTCTTTATGTTAGCATAGATGGATTCTTCTTCGAGGCCCATGTTGGGAACCTCCCTGCGGGAAATCAATCTATATACTTCACCCCATTTGTACTCGGGTTCCACACCAGAAACACATTGAGTGTCTTCATATATGTACTCGGTCTTTGTGACCTCTTCTACTTCTGGTCCTTCTTCGACCACAGGGGTGTTCTTCTTCTGCCTCTTGGACATGGTGGATTCGAATTCTCCCTGCCATATATAACATTGTAATATTGGTAAATTCAAGTTGCAGACATTCACAAGACACTATGCAGCATTTTATTCTTTCTATATGTACCATGACAGCAACTAGTCCATGAAGCTAGGATATAAGCTTGCATAACCTGACTGGCCTGACTAACAGGACTATTACAACCAAATGCACACTATCTTAGCATGATACAAAACAGTGTTGTATGATATTAAATCATTCCGTCAACCATATTCTAGTCTGCAATAAAACTACATCCACATGCGATGTGCCATTTTCATGTGTCTTAATGTGATAGCAAGTAGGGAAGCAAATGCATGCATGTACGGCCTAAAAAATGCCCTGACTATCAGAACCATTAAAATGCAATGTGCAGTGTTCATTAGTTTAGTCCGTGTATATCACAAAGGAGATAATTGAGAGTAGTTATATGCAGTATGATTGTGAGAGTCTCCTGCGTTTTATAATAACAATCATTTTAACAATAAATAGCCTAGCCGGACTAAAATCAACAAGGACTTGTGCAGCTCGCAGGAGAAAAATTACATTAAGACGACTACACATTTCACTCTCCGTGGGTACTATTGTCACTCTTCTGCAAAAAATGCTCCTATCAAACTCACTACCCATGCGATTCCCAGCTAACAAACCACAACAGTGGAATATCCCTTCTAACCAACTAGGGTTTCTAACGACTGAGCCCAAAAGGACTGCGCGGGAGGGCGTGAGCAACACAGGCTCGGGTTCGAGAAAACTGGCAATATGGACCTCGACCGAAAGGAGGAACTACCAAAACTACAGAAAAAACCCAACAAAGCCTCCCTCTGCACCTCATTATCATACACAGGGCGTCTTGGTACAGGCGGCATAACGGCCTCCTGCACCAAACCCCCACCCACCACGCGCAAGGTTGCGCACCAACGGCCACGGGCGAATGATTGCTCCGAAGGTCAAAAAATGTCAGTGCTAGCATTCAAAATAACCCCCCCCCCCCCTCATTATATACGCATATACCTAACGGGGCGAAGGAAACCACCGTAACTAAGACTAACTGCCTCAATCCTTAACCTATGCTTCAAAAGGAACGGGAGAAGGTGAATAAACCAACCTGGCACTGAAGTATTCGGCGTGAAGAGGTTTGGTAAGCCTTGTGACTGCCACCTGGATACAGGTATGCCAATCGCAGGGTCCTTCACTGGCTCAAGACAACGACAGCTCAACGGCAATAGTGCTACGGCAACAAAAAATAACAATAGAAAACCAAAATGTCGTCCTCGTATATATTATTTGCTTACACGTGCGAGGAGAAAATCGGACATCGGAGGGCTTTCTATCAGAGGTCGGAAGTGGTCTTCCTCCCGCAACAGCGGACGGTCGAAGCGTAGACCCATCCGCGGAGATACGTATGGCGGGAAAAACATAAGATTGGACGTCAGAAGGTTTTTGTATCGGGCGATGAAAACGAACACTCCCCCGCAACGGCGGATGAAAAAAATCGTAAAAGTTTCCGCTCCAGTTACACATCGGGTAACAAATGAAAGATCGGACGTCGGAAGGTTTTTTGGGTCGGAGGATGAAAGTTTAAAACCATCCGTAACGGCGGAAGAAAATATCGTAAAAGCTCCCGACGTCAAAACAAAAGGGCATCCGACATAAGAAACAAACGATCGGTAGACGGAAGTGAACTTCGATCCGCAACGGTGGAAGACAAAAGCAAAATTCCACCCGCAACGGCGGAAGACTAAAACAACAAAACTTTCGATTCAAACCTGTTTCAAATGCGCTTAAGGGAAACAATAACGCTAGGTCAAATAGTGGATCAGAATCAAAACAATGGGTGGCTCAATCCAAGCATAATCAAAGTCCTTATGAAAGTTCTTAGACCAATTCCAAGCAGAAAAACCAACTAATTCAAGCAAAGGAGGGTCCTAAAAAATTTTAGAATTTTGGGAAATTGTTGCATCTGCAACAGAAGGCTAACATGTGTTATCTTTCATTCATCGTGCAGTGTCCCAAGTTAGATTTCCTTCATGGTGCAATGCATTTGATGACAATGTGGTTGTTTTCTATGAAAAACTAATGTATGATGTTTAACATGTGCTAGCTTTTATTAACCATGCAATGTTGTTATAAGGAAAGCTAAGTCGAATTAGATTTCCTTCATGGTGCAATGTATTGATGACATTATGGTTGTGTTAGATGGAAATCTAATGTAAGAAGGTTAACATGCTAAGATTTAATTCACCATCCAATATTGTTAGATGGAAATCTAACCCAAGTTAGATTTCCTTCATGGTGCAATGCATTTCATAACAATGTGGTAGTGTTAGATGGAAATTGTAATATCTCCCAAGTGATAAACTTTATTTGTAATATTTTTTGAAAAACTAGTTTTATTTTGAATGTTATACCTAGAATATGCCAATCAGTCCTTGGAGGACAAATGTAACTAAAACATTATGCTTGTAATAAAAATCGAGAATGATGGGGACAACCACGTTGAATGAGGAAACTATGCATGCCGGAGTGGGGGACGTGAAGGGTCACTCTTAGGAAAGTTACACCAGGCGTGGGAATGTATGTATGGTGCTAGACCCACCCTAGGGAATCAAATATGTATTGGAGCGGAAATTCCTTGGGGGAATTGGCCATTAGCTGCAAAAATATCAAGGAAAAACAAAAACTATAAATAAGGAAGCATATCATAGGAGGCGGATGTCATTGAGTATGATGGAACAATAAATACTTTTTGTGTGAGCACTCTATGTTAGGAAAGCTGAAAGAAATACTTGCTATGTGACACAAGTGATTTCTCATTGGAGAACTGGACTGATTTTGACTGCCACCACTCTTGGCATGCATAGTTTAGCTCAGGGGTGATTGAGAACAGAGAGATCCATGCCTAATCTATGGTTGGGTGGAACGCGGTTGTTCCCTTTTCACTGTGGCTCATTTACAAATGGGTTCCATCACTGAGGTTTTGTTCCTGCCATTCTATTGAACTCCGGGTATGTTGTTTATGTGCAAATATGTGTTTCAATGTCAAGGAAATGATAATCAGTAGCTTCAGTCTCAATGATGGAAATAATGCTTAGAAACTATTGTTCTCATGTGTTGTGGTTAGATGTTTGTGCCTTGTATTGGGGTAAAAGACAACTCAAATGGTGTATTAGTGTGTTGTACAGAGTCACTAGTATACTACATGATTTCTTTTGATTGATGAGCTTAGGGCGTTTCTGTAGATGTATGAATGTATGCTTACATGTTGCTAAAATGATAAGAGAATGCCCTTAGGTTTGTTGATGAAAAGCATGGTTGATGAATGGGGTGTGCACATATGATTACGATTGCATTGGTTATGTAGATTATTAATGGTATGGAATGCACCTACTCTGTTTTTCAATCCACGGAAACTTATAGGTTGGCTTAGTTCCTAGAAAAGGATAATATTGCTTTGTTTGAATGACTGTGATTTGTATTTGTTGATTTTGGGTTGTCTAATGGTGTCGAAACATTATGTAAAAATTTACTTGCATACGGTATGTTTTCCTTGATATAAACACCCAGGGTATTTGTTCCCTGTCGGGGGGCTTGAGATTTGTTCTGGGTTGAACCATCCCAGGCTTAATGAAGTTCATGGATAATAGTTATAGTTTTGGAATGAGATTTGTTACACTAGCAGCTACACTTCTCCTTGAAAAAGTTCAGGCCAATGAAAGGAAGAATACAGAAAGGAGGGTCGAGATGGACAAAGGGGAAGATCAAAGGTTGTAGACGATTTTGCGAAGGAAAGATGCTCGGACTTAAGAATTTTTGTAATGGCAGAAAGGTTAACTTGCAGGAAGAGTCTGCAGTTGGATGGATTGAGGGAATCATATCAACGGTGTGAGTGGATTTTTCAACCTCAACATGCACGAATAAATTAAGTTTTCAGATTTGTGAAATCTTGCACACCCCACATGTTTCGATGGATGAGATTTGATGATGTTGGAGATCAACGATGGGAGTGGATTTCACAGCATCAACATGCATGAATAAATTAATTTTTTGGATTTGTGAAATCTTGTACAACCCGCATGTTTCGACGGATGAGATTGCATGATGTTGGAGATCAACGGCAGTAGTGGATTTCAGAACCTCAACATGCAAGAATAAATTAAGTTTTCACATTTGTGAAATCTTGTAGGCACCACATGTTTCAAACGGTGAAGATCAAACGACGATTTAGATCTACGACGGAGGTTAATTTTGTAATGTCAACAAGCATAGATAAATGAAATTTCCGGATTTGTGAAATCCAGTAAGCCAACGAAGATGAATGGTGAAGATCAAACGAGGATTTAGATCTAGGGTGGAGGTTCCTTCCACAAATTCAACAAGCACAGATAAATGAACTTTCCAAAATTTGCAAAATATGGTAGGCCTAGTGAGGATGAACGATGGAGATATGAGTCGCTAAGGATCGGATTCCCTAGAATGATCCCATAAGAAAAAGGCGGAAGCCAAAAAGTCAAAGTCGAACTTCAAAAAATTTGTAAGCCCACAACCCGCGAGATCGACAACCGAGGTTGACCCCGCAGGATTCAACGGTGCAAAAGAATTCATGTAGAAAGAGAAAGGAACAGGTGTAAAAATGTTAAGTTTTTGCAACCCACAATCCGCATTGCGGAATATGGAAAAGGGGAAGGCGGAAGCAAAAAAATATAAGTGGAAATTTGAGAAAGTTGGAAGCCCGCAACCTGCACCCTGCAAGATCAACAATCGAGGTTGACCCCATAAGAATCAATAGTGAGGAAGAAGTCATGCAGAAAGGGGAAAGAAACAATGTAAAAATGTTAATTTTTTGATTCCCACAGTCTGCAATAGAAGGCTGAAAGGAAGAATGCAGAAGGTGGGAATGTGGTTAAATGATTCCATAGTTTGTTAAGTTTATGATTCCCATAGTCCGAAGCGGAAGATTGAAAGGCGGAATGTGGAAGGCAGAAAAGTGAATAAATGATTCCGTCGTGTGTTAAGTTTTTCGATTCCCGTAGTCCGTAACAGAAGGCGGAAAGGCAGAATGTGGAAGGAGGAAATGTGGATAAATGATTATGTCGTTCATTAAGTTTCTGATTCCCATGGTCTACAGCGGAAGGCGAAATGCGGAAGGTAGAAATGTGGATAAATGATTCCATCATTTGTTAAGTTTCTAATTCCTGCAGTATGCAACATAAGGCAGAAAGGAAGAATATGGTGAGATGAGTCTGTCGTATGTTAAGTTTTTGATTCCCGAAGTCCGCAGTGGAAGGCAAAAAGGAGGAATAAGAAAAGCAGAAAGGCAGGATATCGCAGTGGCGTTTTGTAAAGTTATCCTACCACAAGCCACACTAAGGAATGCAGAGGGATAAAGTCAAAAAAGTCAATTTCAGTGAGGAAACAACTTTTCCTAGTTGCAGAGGTGGATTTAATTGGGGAAGTTTGTATTTCCTTGCAAAAATTAATGTTGTTTACTTTTAAGCTTAAGGATGATGTTATCTCCCAAAATAAATTTATTTTGATAGTATGAAGAATTTAACTCATGCGATGAAGGATATGAATATCACTGACAGTTTGAAAGCCTCTGTTTTTTTATTTGGGTAAAAATTTCACAAGTTGTAGCTTTCGGTGTCTTGGGCAAGGATGACAACATCTCATTAGCCACAGAAAGTTGGAAGATAAATAACAAGTGGAAAAACCCTTCAATGGTTAGGAGTATTGCTAATTTTTTTACTACCATCAGAACATTTTCAAACAGTGATCGGAGGTGTAGTCCTCTATTACACCGATGTTTCCGAATTTTAGTTAGCTATGGCGCCGCCACTGTGGATAATCTAGTAGTTTAAAGTTCCGATGGTTATTGGTTTAAAGTGCCAATGGTTAGTGGTTTTGGGTTCTGATCACCGATGCTGAGAAGATTAGTTCGTTTCACCTCTAAAACAATGGTCGCACTCAAATTTAAATTTCCAATGGTTAGTGGCTTAAGCTTTCGATTTCCTATCGCGAAGCTAGTGGTTTAAAGTTTCGATGGGCTAGAGGAAAGAGATTATGATCGTCGATGTTGAGAATATTAGTTTGTTTCACCTCCGAAATAGTGGCAGTGCTCAAATTTAAAGTTCTGACATGCTAGTGGCTTGATGTTCCGATCGCCGATCATTAGTGGTCTGAGGTTCCAATCGCCGACAAAGAGTCTAGTGGTTTGAGGTTCTGGTGGGCTAGAGGAAAGAGCTTCCGATTGCTGATGCTTAGAATATTAGTTTATTTCACCTTCAAAATGGCAACAGCGCTCAGATTTAAAGTTCTGAGGTGCTAGTGGCTTGATATTTCGATCACCGATCATTAGTGGTCTGAGGTTTCGATTGTCAACAAAGAGTCTAGTGGTTTGAGGTTCCGATCATGACGTTAGTAGTTTGAGATGGTGACACTGCAGCAGCATTCTGGTCTAAGGTGCCGATGGGATAGCGGCTAGAGCTTCCGATTTATGATCGCGAAGCTAGTGGTTTAAAGCTTAATAACAGCAGCGGCATAGAGAAATAAAGCTCTAATTCAAACATATACTAACCTCCAATAGTGATAAAATTAGTTCGTTTCGCCTCTAAAATAGTGGCAGCATTGAGACTTGGGGCGTCGATGGGCTAGAAGACAGAGCTTTCGATCGTCGACGAGCTAGTGATGGAAAGTGATGATACGTTCAGGCTTGGAGCACCGATGGGCTAGAGAAAAGAGTTTCCAATCGTCGATGAAGAAACTGTCACGACATTATTCAGTTGAGGCACTGACACTATAGAGGCGTTCAGATAAGAAGTTCTGAAACATTAGTGAGTACAGCTTTCGATCATCGAAAAGCTAGTGGTTGAAAGCTCTGATACGTTCAGTCTTGGGGTTATGATTGCTGATGCTGAGAAGATTAGTCATTTGAGGCCCTGAAACTACAACAACATTCAGGCTTGGGGTGCTGACGGTTAGAGGTCATAGCTTTCGATCGACGACCACGGCGACAAGGTATAAAATTCTAGCGTATTAAATAAGAAAGGTCACTTCAGTTAACCCCCGAGACACTGGATGTTGGTGGCAATTTCACACTGAAACAGTAGTGGTGATTATCGATGACTACTACAGTTATTTAGTATTCGCTCAGTGAACTAGATCTTCATAATAGATAGACAAATAGTTAGCTAGAGTTTTAAACCCTAATCTGAAAAACTATCACTTCTGAGTATTTTTGTGAAAACAGATCGAAGTTTCAAGATCTGTCATTTTTTGTAGAAGACTATAAAGCCCATGATTGATTTTATAATAAAGTTTCAACTTCAGGGATTTATGAGCCAATAATGCTTTCAAGCTTCTCATTTTACTTATTAATGATATAAGCTCTTTTGTTGTGATCTGTTCAGCCATCTTCTCTTTCTTTACTGTATTTATGCCTGAATGTGTATTTAGGTCCTTTTCAGATTGATTAAAAAGCTGATAGTTGTCATCCTATTGGTTTATTTGATTTATAAATACCATCCTCATCAGGATTTAGCCATTTATATGCATGTGTTTTGTATGTAAGCCTCCCAGCCTGGTGAGTTCTCCATCCCTGCACCTTATTGTCAAACTTCTGAGCAATTGCAACTAAAAGCCTTGTAAACGAGTGAGTTTTATACATGTCTTGAGAGTGGAAAGGTTATATAGGTCAACTGAATTGATCCATATCAAAAAACCCTAAAAAACATTTTAAGTTACCAGGCATCCTCGAGCTACAACCTAGAGGAGCTTCCTGGAGTTATAACAAGTTGGGTATTCAGCTTGTCCTCGAGTCAATCCATTTTCATCAGTCATCTAACTCCTTTGATTTAATTCAAAGAATGTATCACCATACCCTTGCATTAGAAATGGTTTATGTCTCGTGAAGTCAATGTTGCTAAGTCATTTTTTGTGCCATAACTTGTTCAGAGGATGTCTCTTCTGTAATATAATTCTTCAGTAACTTTACCCTCCTACAAATTCGGTCGTCTCTGAGTCAATCTCATCACTTCCAAATAAAATTTTGTTCCATATTTCATGTCGATGATGGGGTAAACATCATGGCCCTCCTTTGGTGAGTCTATTCTTGTCAAATTCATCACATTATCCATGAATTAGACTTAGAAACCAAGTCAAGTACCTTGAAGCCTGTATGCCTCAATGGCAAGTTTCCTCGCTTTCGATAGCAGGTTTTCATCAATGACCTCTAATTGAAAGACTCTATCAAGTGTTCGACTCCAAAACCTTTATTCACTCTTGGGAGAATGTACTGAGATACCTTGGGATCATTGACATTAATGGTGATTTCCCTCGCACTTGTTAACATTATACATCAATGACTGGTAATCAAGTGGTTCCTACCATGTTCGACATCAAAACATCTATCCACATGGTTAGAATCGTATTGTTTGGGATTGGAGTGAAGACCCTGAGTGATTAATTATTCATCTGAATATGTACCTATCCTCAGGTTGTGACAAAGGATAATTTGAAGTTATGACATGGATCCACATGGTATTTTTGGTTTTTGTGTCCAGTATTGAGTCTGGATAACATGGATCTACTTTGTATATTCTGTAGCCATGTTTTGTTTTAAACATTATTGTTCATGGATCTACAGTGTATTCTTGGTAGCCATGACAGATTCATCCTTATGGATCTGCAATGTATTGGTCTGCAACCGTGACTGAGTCAGATAATTTAGTTACTAGTCTTATATATCAAGTATAAATTCATCTCTCTTTGCCTTTGATACCAAACCAATGTCTAGCAAATTATTTTACCTATCACATCCTTCTATATTCATACTTTGGGGGGCATTCTCGTGCACCTAAAATCTACACTAATGCCTCAAATCCATCAAAACACTTGTCCAAGGATTATTTTGGACACTTTTTCTCACCTTTAGACTGGTTGGTGCACCTTTCCTTCTATGAAAGAGCACCAGAGAGGGTCAGCATGCCTTTTCCATTAACAATAGGTGCCATCAGCGCCTCTACCTTATATGCAAAGTGTGCATGCACACATACCCTCACTGCAAGAAGCGCCAATAGGATTTAAAAGGCTTGAAGAGAAGTTTCAGGAAGCTTCCATGTGAAAGCTCTCATGGAGGATGTTCCTATATTTTAGGAAGAGTTGGCACCCGGCCTCCTAGCCCATAGGGATCATTCCCTATCCTCTTCCCAAAATATCTCATCTCATATGAGCCTCCCTTGTTCCATAAAATAAGTTTTCATTGACTATGTGAGGAGAGACCAAAGAGAGCATATGTATGCTATTGGATTGAAGTCTAGTATTGAGGCAAAGTTGAGTGATTTTTGTGAGCAAATTGATTTTGTGTAAGCATTTGAGTTGTGTGAGTGTGTCAAAGAACTTGAGGAGACAAAGCTATCGACATCAAGGCCTTGGTTGTAGCTTTCTCTTTTCATTTTGATTTATACAAAACTGTTTCCCTTTCCTATGTATGATTTGTGTGAATATCAGTCATTTATTATTAGATTCCTTCATCGCTAATATGTATTATTCATCTATCTTGTTACTCTTATCATTTGTCTTGTTTCTGATGCTTCTTTGCAGGTATTATAGATCACATGAATAATATTGAAACCACGGCCAGAGCTTTCATATCTTAGTTAAGAGAGTTATTTTGTTCAAGTAGATTAATTATCTAGGGAGAGGATATATTGCTGTGACTTTTTGTTCTAGACTTGTACCATACAGGCTAGAGGAACAAGCAGTGTTCGCACTAGTTCAAGGATTCCTACAAAGAAGGCGTAACGAGAGAGAGAGCGGTTGCAACATCATCAAGGTGATACATCTATACGTCATAGGAATTTTTCACAATCATTAGTAACTGGAACAGTTACTCTTCAATGTCTTCTATACTGGAACATCATCCTCTATAGCATTGAGTCTTATCTTCATTAGCACTCGATCACTTGATCCTTTGCGGTGACGCTTCGATATTCTTGATTCTTTGTAGAAGCACTTCGATCTTCTCGATCCTTTGCAACAACACTTCGATATTCTCAATCCTCTGTAGTAGCACTTCGATCTTCTCGATCCTCTGCAGCAGCACTTTGATCTTCTCAACCCTTTGTAGTAGCACTTTGATCTTCTCAATCCTGTGCATCAGTACTTCGATCTGCTCAATCCTTTGCAGCAGCACTTTGATCTTCTCGATCCTCTGCAGCAGCACTTCGATCTTCTTGACACTTTGCAACATCACTTCAATCTTCTCGATCCTTTGCAGCAGCACTTCAATCTTCTCAATCCTTTGCAGAAACACTTCGATATTTTCGATCCTTTGCAGCAACACTTTTATCTTTTCAATCCTTTATTTCCATGCTACCTACAGTACACATGTTCTCTTTGTGGGATGATCAATCCCTATCACTTTAGGACATATGTCTAAGGATGATGCAATCCTCCATCAAAATACTCCCCCTTAACGAGGAGGGTCCATAGTATCGATCATTTGAATCGTCTACACCTAAATGTAGACCCCACCTAGATGCAGGCCCTGTCATTTGTAAGGATTTAACGTAGACCATCCTCAGCTTGTCATAGTTAGGACCACTCTTGAGTGAGTGTTATACTACAGCATCTAAACATGTGTGTAGGTGTACTCTCCATACAAGAGTATTTCCTGCATAGAATATCTCGGCCGCATGTAAATGTTGCACCTCATCGTAGAAAATCCTTGCCACTAAGGCTAGGACCACTCCCAAGTGATTGTTATACTATGACATCCATGTGGACTCATCATAGAGCATCATTTCCACTAAGGCTGGGACCACCCCCAAGCAAGCATTATTCTATGGAATCTACATATAAATGTAAGTATACTCTCCATGTGAGAGTAATATATGCATAGTAGATCTCGACTGCATGTAAAAGTCGAACCTCATCGTAGACAATCCTTTCCACTAAGGCTAGGACCACTCCTAAGTGAGTGCTATACTATGGTTTCTATGAGGACTCATCATAAGAATCCTTTCCACTAAGGCTAGAACCACTCCTAAGCGAGTTTTATTCTATGGCATCTACATATAAATGTAGGTATACTCTCCATGCGAGAGTAACGTCTGCAAGGGCATCCTTAGTAAGGACCACTCTCAAGAACAGAGTGTTGCTTCCTACCAGACCATATTGTCATCCACAAGTGAATGTCATACCTTTCCAGCATCTTTAGATGAACTTGACCTCTTTCATACTAGAGCTTCATTGTCATCCCATCATCGATGCAGTCTTATCATCACTCCCCCTTTCTTGGGAGGATCCATATTATCAACCTGCTCCCCCTTTGTTCAAGGAGGGTTCATATCTTCAACCTGCTCTTCCTTTCCGAGGGGAGTCCATATCTTTGACTTGTTCCTCCTTTATGAAGAGAGTCCATTTCTTTGACTTGTTATTCCTTTTTCAAAGAGAGCCTATATCTTTGACTTGTTCTTCCTTTTTCGAAGAGAGTCAATATCTTTGACTTGTTCTTCATTTTTTGAAGAGAGTCTATATATTTGAATTGTTCTTCCTTTCTTGAAGAGAGTCTATATGATCATCAATGTTCCTCCTTGCGAGGAATGTCTGTATCATCATCAATGTTCTTCCTTGCAAGTAAAGTCTGTATCAACATCATTGTTCCTCCTTGCAGGGAAAGTCTTTTCGAACTACACCAAGCTTGTCACGAAAGCTTGATTAGCACATCAACAACTTGCTCATCTGTACTAGCATGCTGGAGTTTTATAGCTCCCTTCTGTACCATATCCTTTATGTAAAATATCAGATTTCTATGTGCTTTGATTTATCATGGAACACACGATTCTTTGTCATATTTCTGCAACTTTGGTTGTCACATAGAATCATTGTGGTATCCAACCCTAGATCAAATATACATGTCATCAGTTTCAGAATCCATATGGCTTCTCAAATAGAGGAGCAAGTTGATATGTACTATGCTTCAGTCATGATGAGAGCAACACTGGAATTTTTCTTACTAAACCATGAGATCATTGCGGATCACAAACAGTAACATCCGCCTAAGGTTCCCTTTCTTTCTGCGACACTTCCTGCCAAATCTGAATCCATATATCCATTCATCTATAGTTATGATCTCTATCATAGTATATTCCAAAGTCTATCATAGCTTTCAGGAACCTTGTCACATTCTTTGCAGATATTAGGTGAACACATCTAGGATATAACTAGATACTGACTCAGTGTGTTCACAACAAAGCATATATCTGGGCTAGTGTTAGTCAGAGACATCAATGACCCAATAATATGTATGTACTGAGTCTCATCCACTAACTCTGGTTGGTATCCATGAGTGTGGTCATGGCTTTACAATCCAACATATCAAATATTCTTAATATTTCCATAGCATACTTTCCTTAGTTCATAAATATTCCTTTTTGGGTCTGCCACACTTCCAGCCTGAGGAATTAGTGCCAATCTCTTTCATCTTGAATTCTCCATCTAGATTCTTCTTGATTTATGTGATTTATTTCTCATTTCCTGTTAGAAATAGATCATCCTCATATAGCAACAGTATGACAGGTTTATCATCCATAACCTTGAGGTAAAGGTTAGGACCAACTTTAATTTTGGTAAATCCCAAGCTTGTCAAGAAGCTATATATTCTTCCATACCAAGTTCTAGTAGCTTGCTTCAGTCCATACAGAGCCTTATTCAACTTACATACATGATTCACCATGCCTTTGACTTTTAAATCCTTGCAGTTGTTTGATGTAAACCTCTTCCTCAATCATACCATTTAGGAAGGCTATATTTACATCCATCTTATGTAGATCCCACTTCATCATGGAAGCAAGTGTCATGATGCTTCTATTGGAAGTGTACCTTGATACTCGAGCAAATGTCTCTTCATAATCAATTCCCTCTCTCTGAGAGAATCCTTTAGCCACAAATCTTTCCTTGTGTTTTTCAATACTTCCATCAGCAGCATGTTTTATCTTATAGATTCACTTGGAAGATACAACCCTTTTTTATTTCTGGTTTGGGTACTATATCCCAAACATATTTCAATAAATTTGTAATTAAACAGTGGATCTAGAATTCCAAAATAACTAAAAACTTAGTTTGGGTGATTTCTTTCGAATAAAATGGTTCCAATTTTAATGAAATATGTGTTTATGGTATTCTTCCATCATTGCTTCTATCATGATTTCATCTTGTCAAGTCATCGACATATCACAGTCTTCTGCATTCAAAATTGAAGGTTGGAACCCACTTTACTCTTGGTAAATCCTTAGTCCATCGGGGAGTTGTCCATCCTGTCATACCATGTCAAACTCGAAGATCTTCTACAGTCACTCCCCCTGAAGTGGAGCATCATCCTCCCTTTACATTATGTAATGGAGTGACAAGTAGAATCCTCTGCTACTAATCTTCTATGTATCCATCTCAGGTTACTAGATACCAATATCCCTTTATCTTGAACTTTGTTGAAAAGTTCCTCTTGCACCCATCTGTGAGCTTGTTATCTTTTGTAGTTTTCCATATTCAACCTTGTAGAAAAGGCTAAGATATTCATCACTCTAGGTGATCTTAAAACTCCTTATGTAAATAATTTTCTCATCTATGGGTGCCTTCTGAGCACATAAAAATCCTATTCTGCACAGGTGGTTCTTTGCTCGATATATACTTCTAGTCTTCTAGAGAAGTGTGTCTAGTAAATAGAGTATGTTATGCCATAGTCTATTCTTTCTAAGGAAAACCACAAACCTTGCTTTGTATACTTGTTCTTGTATATCCATATGGAAGACACTACGGACTTCCCTTCAAGTCATAGAACCATATCCTAAACATCATTCCCCATGATCAAATGTTACTATTTGAGCATAGCTTCTTTGATAGCTGGAAGGGTCTACATCAATGATGTCACTCAACTGTGCCACATAACTAGAGTATATCTGAGGCCTCTTACTTTAGTTTGGAATTCCCTCCATACTTTTATTCATCTTGAATTATCTCTTGTTCCCAAGATGGTCTTCATCTCTTGAGGTGGATCTGTCTCTCTCTTATATTCTTCTGAAGCTCTTTCTTTCATCATAGTGTCTCTGACATTAGGAGCTTTAGGTTCATCTTCATGTATGTTTATTGGAGTGAATCTTGAATTGTTATCGCTTGTTCTTCGGAACAAGTCTCATCCTTTTCTTGTAGGATATTGTATGTGATCTTTCCTACAATTCAAATTCACCAGTTGCATGGTTAGAAACATTTCATAGGACATATGCACAATGAAAAATTCTTATGGATAACGATACAATCATGCAACTATTTTAGCCAATACAACATTCATCCATATCTGACAAAAACTTTCTATATGCCTTCCATTTCTACCATAACATCATTGAGATTGTGCACTAATCCAATATGTCAGAAAAGAGTTTTCATTCTAGATAAGTAGCAAAGGAGAGTTTTAAAGAACCATGGGCTACTTACCCATAACATGCATATTAATAGTATATTTTCATTAATGCAAACATTCTATCATGCATAATACACAACATATATAGGAAAGAAAATTAAATACCTATATTTGTTTGTTTGGTAGATTCCTTCTTGTGCTTTGTCTTCATCTCCTTCTGGATCTGAAGCTTCTCCTTTGACCAATGAGATTGCTTCAATATGATGCTTGCTTGAAAGATTTTCTGGAATGTTTCTTTTGGTGGCCCTAGGGTTTAACAAAGAAACCTTAATTTTTCAACTTAGGTATATTTCAGATCTGATTGTATAGAAATTTGTTCCTAATCAAGGCGAGCTGAGAAGCATACTCATTTTCTCAAAACTGTGATCAGAACTGCAAAATGTCTAATGCCCTAGTTTTCTTCAATTTCTTCTGCAGAGTTGACTGATCTTGTTTATGTTGTATCTATGAAATTAATGCTCCTATATGTCTAAAAATTTGTACTGAGGTATCCTAGTCAGTCTTGTTTCCAACCTCATAGGTTAAAGCAGAATTGGTTTCACCAATTGGGACTTATGCGAATTTTACCAAGGTGACTTATTTCAGGACTGCTCAGCATAGCAAACTTGTACAGGATACCACGTGTCGTTGTTTCACCTTCGGCGTCTGAAAATTTACCACATAAAATATTGTCCGTTCCCTATCGAAAAAATAGTCCGAAAGTTTGTTTGGATATTTCTAGCCTGAGATATAGCAATTAACCCTAGGTCATATGTTTAAGGCTAAATCCTAGGAGAGGTTGGAACCCCAATTTGGAGGATTTATATCTCCTATATTATAGCGAATATGAGGTTGGAAATTTTAGTCAGGGTACAGAAATATTTCATCTTAGTTCGGTAAAAGTTTTGGCTCCTGATCCTTCTCCAATATCTAGATATGGCGAAATTCCCAATATGACTATTTTTAGTCTTCTATGGTTTTTAAGCATGAAACCCTAATCTTCAATAGTTGTAGCTGTAAGTGTTTTTTGGCTACACAAAGACTTCTTTCAGGGTATATATGATACCCTATTAATATTTTAATGGTTATACAAGATCTGATAACATTTAGCATTATAACATCATAACCATATGAAAAAGGATCATTGAAAGATAGACAAGTACAACCACACAAAAGAACACAAAGGTTTATCCTAGGAAACCCTCGTGGGGAATACAACCCAACAAAACTTCCTCAGTATATCAAAATTAAAAGACAAGACCCCAAACAGTTGTGCCTTCCTCAAGAAGATATATATATATATCTCATATGCGATATACACAAGTGATTGTGTGTTCAAATGAGGAACACAACTCCTCTATTTATACTCTTTTTGTCACTTGACTTTTAACCTAACAAGTCAGCCCCACTTAAATGACTGGGACGAATTCACTTAGGATGACTTAATGCAATATTATATTATATTCATTAGGGTACTATTGACACGACTTACCATGGAGGATTTACCTCATGACTCTATGATGACCAATTACAATAGTAACATCCCAACCGAGGAATAATAACATCTCCCTTGGGATACATCAATAAAATACATTTAGAATATCCTTTGAAGTTATAATATTCAATATACCCTATGGACCCGAGCCATCTATTGGGGTTCTTGGTCTAGTACTAGGCAGATTGATGCCATGGCAAAGTCCCTAGTATGTGGATAGGGCCCCTATTTGTCTCTAGGGTATCATGGCAGGGACCAGATAGTTTCATGGTCATGAGGACCAATCAAATCCTACAGGATGAGACATAGACACCCTGGTCTTGCACCAGGAAGATTCTTGGTATAGTACCAAGAAGTTCATACAAATGTAGTCCTGGTCAGTTAACAAGGTGAAACTTGGTCAGTTAACCAAGATTATGATGTTAGATTCCCTCCTCTCTTAGATGGTTGATCTACATTGTCTCATCATGGGATTAACCACCCCTTAATGAAGTCGCTTGCACTTGACCTTTTGGAGCAGTCAGGAGAGCTAGAGGACCACATCATCCAATTTGGACCTTTCTTATATGGTGATGATAAAATATTCCAGTAATGTATGGAACACTTCTGGACTACATACATTGATAGATAAAGATAGAAGTCTGTTCACCCTTGTTGTTCCACCTACGGTCTTGTTACCACCTAAGTTGTACTTAGTGGTTTTTTATCAAGTGAGCCTGGTGAACTGGACAAGGATAACTTGTTCGAACTTCAAAGAAACTTCAGCCTTGCTTCTGGGAAGCTTTGTTGTACTATATCACATGTTCATACCCCATGGGGGGATTGTAATAAATGTTCTAGCATGATAGTGTCTGTAAAAGACTCGGTCTCTTAGACTTTATTTGCCAATCCATTCAGCCCAGGGTGTTTTTTCCCTTGGTTATTATTGGTTGTTGAATAAACGACTGATAATTTTTGAGTTTTTCACTCCATACCTCCAAAGTTGGGGTGGTCGGCTTGGAATTTAGGCCTATTGAGGTTATTAGAGTCTATGTGTCAATGTATAAACATGCTAGACATCATGGTAGAGTCATATGAACATGTCTAAGTCCCCCTAGGTTTTTTTAATTTCTTCAGTGTTTTTTATTAAAATTTAATTTTTCCAAAACTTAGGCTATTTTTTAATAGTTTAATTGGAAAAATTGATTTCATAATAAAAGTGGGCCAAATAATCAGTTTCAGTCATGTAGGTGCTCATTTTCAAGCTAAGAGCACCATGTAAACCCATGGACCCACTTTTTCCTAGTTTTAAGGGATTTTCCATCACTCAGGTCAGAAAGCCCTAAAAATCAATTATTCATGATTTTAGTTAATAAATTGATGAATAATGGAGCAAATCCAAAATCATAGATCAGTGGATTCTCAGCCAATTTGATTGAAATCAGTCAGATCTGGAGCAAATTGACTAGATCTGACAAATCCTTGACCGAAGGAGGTGATCAAATCAGATCCAGAGTTTATCTTTAGCATCCTTTATGGGGAATTTCTCCCTACATCTCTCCTCCACACGTTTTTGGCTCATCTGGATGAGTTTTGGTGGATGCTTCAGTCAACAGGTTGAGGTGTCAGTCAGATCAGCCCCCCAATTGACAGTTGCACTCAGTGAGACTCAGATATGGCTCAGCTAGACACAGATCAGGCATTGATGGACTCTCCTTCAGCTGATTTGATGTGTCTCCTTCGGATTTGTGCCCCCCTTGGGATGGATCTCCTAGTTTTTGTATATATCCAAGCACAGCAATTTCTTCCAAGCTAGTGAGAGCTAGATTGAAGGGCTTGCTATTGTAATTGTGTATTGATCATCATTTGTGAATAAAGAAGATTTGGAGGCTATACCATGTAGTGCATGTGTTTGTGTGGATTCTCAGTGTTATGCTGCTGATGTGGTAACTGCAATTTCTTTCCAAATTCTGTGCCGCTTTTGTGTTCTAGCTTCAAGGATTTAGTTGAATCAAGTAAGGGTGTAAACTAGGCAAGTTATATTGCTTGATATTGTTTATCCATATGATGTATGCTCAAGAATTTCAGTTACATGCTTAAATAAGATTATTTTTGCATGATCTTTCACTTTTGTTGCTTTATACATCTATATCCAGATCTCACAAGGTGTTGTGCAGGCTTGTGTTATCTAGTTGCAGGTTCCTGATTGGATGAAGGTGTGGATCAATATTGAATCCATTCCTTATCCAATAATCTCAATACTTTGTCCCTCAATGCTCGACAAAAGGGCCTCCTTTCAGCTTGCTCCATTCAAGCAACGAGCCGACCTTCTCTCCTCTTCTTCTCATTTCTTAAAAAAAAATTCAATCTTTCAGTTACCTGTCTCTCCCTCTTATGATCAGATATAGTTCTAGGAATTGAATATACATTATTATATCTATTTCATAAGGGTCTTGCTGCTTAGATCTGTATTTTCATAAAGATAGATCTAGGTGTAGGAATTGCCCTTTTTGCAAGTAGCTTAATCATAGAACTAAAACTTTATCATAAGGTAGTTTCTTTGCTGTACGTTAAAATTTCATATTCTGAAATAAAATTGCACATATTATTGGCTTCCCAAAGGTCAAGCCAAGATCCCAAGGAAAGCCTGCTTTCCTTGGTTCCTTTTTACCTTTTTAACTAGTTTTAACTTAGTTTTTTTTGGTTAAAAGTAAGCTAACCCAAAGGTACTTTCAGAGTGATTTTGGGAATATTTTAGTCTAATATGATCGCTTTTTTTTATCAGTTTTGACAGAAAATAAAGGAATCTTTTGTTCGAAAGTGGCCTTAGGAGCGTTCAAATCCCCCCAGGGGTCTCCCATTTGACTAAAACCTTTAATTTTCACACTTTGTAAGCTCTTGATTTCACTCTGTATAAGGATCAAGAGGAATTATATCATTTCTTTGATATTTTAACCACTATTAATAAAAATAATTTTTGAATAGGCTCTTTCGAGCCCATTCCCCATCCCCCCTGGGGGGGATTTGCGTCGGTGTCTTTTTTTTTTACTTTTTGTTCATCCCTTTTCAAACTAGCGTAGATCTAATATGCAGGGTAGTATAATTTAGTTCATTATCAATTTCATATTCAATATTTGATATTTCAAAGTAATCTTAATACTTACCCCACAACTTCCCGATTGACCCGAAAGGGGAAAGAGATTCGTGGTAGGACTAATTAGAAAACTAGAATTGTGTATCTGTTTTCTTTTCTATCATTTTTTTTCATCTATTATAAAATTAACCCCTCCTTGATTCCCCGATTGAGATCCACTTGGATCGAAAGAGGTTCGTGGAGGGTTTTCTTTTTTTTTAACAAGAACACCCATCTTTAAAATTTACTAAAATTGACAAGACTCCAGTGTGTATGCCCTGCATTTGGCTGCGGTTCATCCGATCAGTCAAGCTGTATCAAAATCACTTGAGTGGCTAGTATAATTAGGACTCACTCTCCCAAATTGACAAACCATCAGGTGAAAATCCAAGACCTAGATCAGACCATCATGGTGGCAAAATACCCAAAGGAAGTGGGAAATTCTGAAAAGTGACCTCGGGGTGCCGATCTCTGTCACACCCTAATGGGTGCATTATGAACAATAGCCCCAGAGATTCCATTCATCCCACATATTCCTTGCAAGTAGCCGAGAAGGTTTAGTTTTGGACATACTCCAAGTACTCTCGGGTATATCTGGAGTCCACCCCTTCGCCTAATTTTAATCAACTCACACCTCAAATTTAACTTAAAACGTACCAAGAGGAAATTGCAAAACATTCACTCCAAGCACATGCAAGTACATTGATTTTATTTTTGACTCCATTCTAAGGCACTGGTTATTTTCTTGCTTTATATATATATTGTGTCTCAGCATTGTGCTTTCGTGTGTTCATTTTTGTATCTTGTCATCTTTGATCGTCTATAGTTAAATTTCAAACTCCTAAGTAACTCATTCAGTTTAACATCACCATACTAAGTAATTATCCTTGGTAACTTAATAGGGTCTACCCCCCTTGGCTTCGTTAGGATTTGAGCCTAAACGGAGGAGTCAAGAACAAGGTGACAGCCTTGACCCGAGACTTGCCCCCAAGGACACACCGAGTGGATTGAAGATTTCTGCCACGTGACCCAGGCGTGTGAAAGGAAGCAACATCGTTTGGCGCCGTTGCCGGGGATAAATCTTTTTATTCCCAAGTACAACTTAGCTTAACTTTTTTCTAAACAACTAAAAAGATAAAAACTTTTCATTGATCTAGTCTTGAAAAAACATAAAAATTAAAACTCGATCCATCTGGAGACTCCACTGTCTAACATCCCTTCAATAATTTCTATCTAAAGAAACCACCGACAATTATTCAATCCTCTCCCTGATCCCGAAGCGTTTATTAGGGAAATATTGAATAGGTAGACTTCTTATAGAAACCTTGAAGATTTAGGAGACCAATCCCTCTCAGATATCCATCACATATTTGTAGAGAGTCATGTTCACTATTCTCAAGAAATGACGGAATTTTTCAAACCCCTTGACTTCTCTCAGATAGCAGGTAGTCCTCATGACATTCCAAAAGATGCTATCAAGAAGCTCCCCATATTTCAGGGCAATAATGCCATCACTGCCAAGTCTCACCTTCGAAAGTTTGAAAAGCACCCGGTCAGTTATTGCAATGATGCTGCCCATGACCATGATGATGTCAAAATGATGCTCTTTGCTTTATCCTTGGAAGATGATGCTGAAGAATGGTACTTCGACCTAGATGATGATTCATATAAAACTCTTAGTGAATTCCTAGAGGGTTTTAAGAATAAATGGGGGGGAAAGAAAGAACCAAGACATCAGCTTGCTGCCCTCCATAACATAAAGAAGATGGAGAATGAAACCATTGATGAATTTAATACTAATTTCAGGCGTGTGGTTGCAGACCTCCCTAGAGAAATCAAGCCAAGGGATGCCTCCATCCTCATATCTTACATCGAAGCTTTCCCTGGTGATTTGAGGTACTAGTTAAAGGACAAAGAGCCGGCCAATCTAAAAATTGCTCAGGAATTGGCCGAGAAAATAGAAAAGAATATGCAGTCTTCAGGAAAATCCCAGATTCCAGGTTACAATAGGGGAAACACTTCATACAACAAAGAAAAGGGAAAAGCCTTTGAATCAGAAGAAAAGGGATCCTCTAAAGATCCCATGGAAAAGGTAACAGACATGATAAAAGACTTGGTTACTAGTCAAAACCAACTTATGACAGATCAGTCTGCACAATTGAATCCTATGCACAATAGAATAATCACAATGGAAAGAAATAATGGACCTAGGAACTTTCAACCTAGGCAGAATCAGATTTATCAAAAGAAGTTTCGTCAACAAGAGATTAGGATTCCAAACATGTTAGATTCAGCTAACATGGTAGAAGAAGTAATTCCATTGGGTAGACCCTGTGAACAATTCCACCAAGAAAGCACTTGTTATGTTACAAATCAAGTCATGGAACATGGACTTCCCAAGGTCAGTAATCAGGAAACAAATTCAACTGAGCCTGATCATATATACATGGTAGGCCAGGCCTACCCTTTGTTACCATCTAAACAGTACAAGCCTGAGGATGAAACCATTGCAAAATCTTATAGTGAAACTTATGATGAAAACTGTAATATACATGATGGGACTCCTATGTGTTCTCCATATAATGATGACAATCTGGAAGGTTTACTACCTTGTGGCCTTTTCTCTGAAGAAGATGAGTATGAGAATGAGGACAAGTATAGCTTGGAGCATGATACAAGTAACGAAGACTCCCTTATCCCTGACAAAGATGTTGATGAGGAGTCCTGTACATTCATGGAAAATCCAGTCTGTGACACGAATAAAGAGAAAAATAATGAACTGGAAACTTTTGATGGTTTTGTTGATTTTTTTGTCTATGGCATATCTAAAGGAGAGAGCATGGACCATGTGGCCTTGGGAAACTTTGATATGAAAAGGGAGCATACAGTTTATCCACATGACCAGTCTGAGCCATATATCAGTATCAGTAATGAAGACAAAGAGAACTCGATATCAGAACCTGATATCAACAATGGGGAATCCATCACATCTAACATAGATGATGGTGATGACTATTGGGATTTTTGTGTATATCTTATTAAGAATCCTATCTATGCTATATCTAGCAAGGGGAGTGTCTATTTAGAAATTTGTGCAAGTCCAGTATACTATACTTCCATAGAGGGAAGCATGGATATGGAGACCTTGGAAAATCCTAATATGGAAAAGCAGCATTCAAAACTCTTATATGATCATTCAGAGTCATATCATGCAAAGCCACACAAAGGTATCAATAATGAAGGCATGGAGAAGCAGTGTTGTGAAAAGATAGATGTGATGTTGTTATTAGAATATCAGTCTCAACTATCATCTTCACATATAGAGTTTCCTCATGACTTGGAGCCGCTTGGGACTTATACAGTGAATTATCATTCGGTAAGCCTTAATGATCAGTATGATGGTGTAGTCAATCTGCCTCATCATTCTGATTTGTACATCAACCCTGTCTAGCCATGGATAGAAGCAGCCTGCACAAGCACTTACCAGTTTGGGAGGAAGTTTGACGACATTATTCATGCCTATGATTTCCCATCCATCCAGCCCCTTCCGGATCATCACGCAGGTTTGCATTTTCTAAATAAAGTATCCTTACATTGGCTGGTAACCAAAGACAAGGAAATTTTTTCTTATGTTAATAAAATTCTTAGGTGGTTACATTGGATTTCTGATTACACTTAAACCTTTTTATATCATGCTTAGAGTAGGAAAATAAGCTCCTTGAAAAAGAGCATTTACTTTCTGCATTTTTTGTTTTCTACTTATCTATAATCAAACATTTTTGTTTTCTCTAGTTAGTTACATTTATTTTGTTTAAATAAATCAGCTTAATGGTTCATTTGGTTTTTTATGTAAACCTTGTGCTACTAAGGTTTTCTTGTCAAGTTGATATGTTTTTACAGGGTGTATAAACCAGAGATTTTGGTGTTCTCATATCCTCTCCTTGCCCTATGACCAGATCGAGCACACGTCCCACAGTTGGAGCCATAATGTTACCACCTAAGTTGTACTTAGTGTTTTTTTATCAAGTGAGCCTGGTGAACTAGACAAGGATAACTTGTTCGAACTTCAGAGAACCTTCAGTCTTGCTTCTGGGAAGCTTTGTTGTACTATATCACATGTTCATACCCCATGGGGGAATTGTAATAAATGTTCTAGCATGATAGTGTCTGTAAAAGACTCGGTCTCTTAGACTTTATTTGTCAATTCGTTCAGCCCAGGGTGTTTTTTCACTTGGTTATTATTGGTTGTTGAATAAGCGACTGATAATTTTTGAGTTTTTCACTCCATACCTCCAAAGTTGAGGTGGTCAGCTTGGAATTTAGGCCTATTGAGGTTATTAGAGTCTATGTGTCAATGTATAAACATGCTAGACATCATGGTTGAGTCATATGAACATGTCTAAGGCATCATTGTTGAGTTTTTTTCCAAAGCATACTCTCAATTCCAAGGAGTGGAATATTTAGAGATATTTTGACCAGTTACAAAGATGGACTCTATCAGGCTAGTTTTAGCCATTGTTGCATCTAAGCGCTGGGAGGTTCACAACATGGATGTTACAAGTGAATTTATTCATGGTGATCTTCAAGAGGATATATATATGTAGGAAAATTAAGGTTCAAAATAGGATCCTTCACTTGTATGCAGTTTAAATAAGTCTCTATATGGCCTTGAGCAAGCCCCCATGCTTTGTATGCCAAGATGGCCATTTTTCTGCTATCACTTGGCTTTGAAAGATGCAAATATGATCCTAATGTTTATTTGCAGAATAATGGTGATGCATTGCAGGTCATTTTAATCTATTTTTATGATATTTTTATTATAGGTAGTTACACTAAAGCAATTGGGTCAATCAAGTCTTCTTTGCACAATGAATTCTCCGTGATTGATCTTGGATTGTTGCAGCAATTTCTTGGTTTGTAAATTATACAATCTGAAGTAGGTATCAACATCAGCCAACAAAAGTATGTTGGAGACCTATTATTGAAGTTTTAAATGGCTGAATGTAAGGCATCCAAGTGCCCATTTCTTTCTGGTATCAAACTAGGTGAATTTGGTGAGTCTCCTTTGGTGGACAACTCTTTGTATAGAAAGCTAGTCGAGATCCATAGGTGTTGTAGCTAGATATATGTAGAAGCCTCATGAGATCCATTGGAATAAATCCAAGAGGGTCTTCACTATGTGTAAGTAACCAGACACTTCAGGGTACACTATGTTGTTGGTTCTCCACTAGAACTAGTAGGATTTTCTGATTCTTATAGGGCTGGAGATCCCAATGACAGGAAGTCCACTTCAAGTTATGTATTCATGCTATCAAAAGGTCCCATATGCTGTTAAATCAAGAAACATCTCACCATATCCATATCTTCAAGTGAGGCCGAGTACATAGGAGTAGTGAACGCATCTACACAATGTGTGTGGTTGCAAAGCATTCTTCGGGAACTTGGAGTTGCATTTTATTCATCCAAAGTCATTTGGTGTGATAATAAAAGTTCAATAAATATTTACACTAATCCAGTGTAGAGACAGAGGACCAAACACATTAAGATACAAATTCACTACATCCAGAGCTTGGTGCATGATCAAGTGATAGCCTTGGAGTATTTCCCATCTGCAAAGCAAACTGCTGACATTTTCACCAAGAGCTTCACAGAGAAGACAATCACCTATCTTAGATCTCTAATTGGATTGGGTGATACATGGTAATGGATACCATTCACTTTTATACTTTTGGATCCATGTCCATTTTTTATTGTAGGTTTTGTTCCCATGTGGTTTTCCTCCTTACCTTGTTTTTATGGGCAAATAAAATTTTATGTTGTATGAGGTAACTTGATCCTTTTTTGCCAAGTCCTCCATGATATTTTGGTTAAGCTGTACTAAGTTAATATTAAGAGGGGTTTTAGAGAAATAATCCATCTTAGTACATTGATCATACACCTAGTTACATTTTCTTAGCTTCTATGTTATGTGTTATGGTTCAAACTTAGGATAGTTGGTCATTTACTCATAGTTGAGGCGCTCTTGGTTGATCATTCTAATATTTGAGGTGCTCCAGGTTGATCATTCTAACAACTGAGGCACCCACATTGATGACATTCAACCAGCATGCACTCCCCCATCCCCAGATTAAGGGATTGTGTTTGACTTGAGCCGCTAGTACATGATTTAGGTGGTTTTTTTCCTTCCTTAGGAATTTATTGCCCCCTAGAGCCAATCCCACTCACCCATGTGCTCACCCATGCATGGAATACCTCAATTTATGTTCCATCATGCCTCACCCTCATTCATGAATGCATTCGTGACCGTTTGGGATGATTAGGAAGGCGATTGGTCCACCTACGGGGGTTTGAGGGTCAAATCATGAGTTGACACTTGTATGCATCCAGATGGCCTCCAAGGCCTCATGATTTTTCCTTATTATAATAAATATATGATACCTACATATTTAAATGTTGGACAGTCATAATAATATATGTATTGACCGCGTGTGTGTATGCTATTTTCACTCTTTCAACTATTTTGTGCATATTATGTGAACAATATAGAACTATGAGAATTTATTAGGTTCCTAGATCCAGCTGTGAATCAATTCTCACAATTTTGATCTAGGGTTTTTACAACAGATTTGTGGGTGACATGTAGGTTTTCTACCCTCTCGGTGCTTGGGAACCCTCTTGTTTCCTTCTCTACTACTCAATACGGTTCCTCTTATGAGCCATGGATTGGTTTTTGAACTTTTAGGAGAGGGACTCTACCTGTTAGGTTCAATCTAGGGATACAACTACCTTGTGTAAGGATTTCACTACCTTGATTTAGGATTTCATTTCTTGTTTGTTTCTTGTTGAGGTTGTTGTTCCACTTGTTGAGTCTACTTCTTTCTTGTTATAGAATCATACCACCTAGTACCATGGTCACATACACCAAGGACACATTTTCATTTGTCTTGTACTTATGTCATATGGTCCAAACCTTGGTTACGTTGCTCTAGAAAGGTATATGGGGGTTTTGGAATCATTAATGCACCCAAGCGCTCTATTTTTGGTCAACTAAGAGCATGTGTTCCCTCATTAATTACATTTTAGTCCTTGGGGTGTTCCTACTCCTTATAAAAGGGAACTATTTTGACCAGAGGTTCCCATGCATGTATTTGGGTTGTATTTTTCCCTTTCAGAAAATTAGATGTTTCCTAGAGCCACTCCCACTCACCCATGTACTCCACCATTCCTATACTACCGTCATTTATGTCCTAGCATGCTTCACCCACTTTCACATGGCCATTCCTAACCGTTTGAGGTGGTTTGGGAACTCATTGGTCAACCTAAGGGGGTTTGAGGTCCAATCTAATCCTACCACATGTATGCCACCAATTTTCCTCCTAATGCTAACTATTTTCTCCCATTGTATTATAAATATGTACCACACGTATTTACAAGTTGGACACTAATAGAAACTTCACTTATTGGCATCGTCTATGTGCGTTAATTTGCTCACTTTTACTGTTTTTTTGCATAGTTTGTGAATATCTTGAATTCTAAAGATTCTCTTAGCTCCTAGATCTTTCTTTGAATCATATTTTCACATGGTATCAGAGCTCTTTGTATCTACAAATAAAATCCAGAGCATTTGAATTTATATCTAAGGTATTTTCCAGAAAAAAAAATTGAGTGTTTGCATTGCAAGTACATCTAGTGTTGCTATCACTCAGTGCGCCAGAAGAAATGGATCATATTCATGTATTGCTTACCCCAGAAGAAAATGGTGATCTAGATTAGGTAGAAAGGCCTCTACAGAGTCACCATGGGAACTGAGACCAAACCCAACTCTGCTGTTGAAAAATTGAAGTACTTCAACAGACTAGATGAAGCATTTGGGTTGGTTTGCCTCAGTATTTCAAGGGATTTTCTCTTCCATGTAGACAGTATTGGAAAACCTAATGAATTTTGGCTCAATATTGAGTCATTCTTTGGGAATACTGATGAGATGAGAGGACACCAACTCGAAAATAAGTTGATCTCGTTGATCCCAACTCACTTTGAGACAATCTAAATTTCTTCACAAAGTTCAAATCGTTGTTGCTTCAGATGAAACAATGTGGCATTGAGAAGAAATAAGAGCATATGATCTTGTCCATTATTTTGAATCTAGGAACCAAATACTTTGTGTTTGCATCAGCATTCCATTCAAGAAAGCCAACAGTTTGAAAGCCAAGGATCAAGCCCTGGCGAGGATTCAAAATCCAAGAGGATGAAGAGTAAGAGAGAGAATCCCAAATGTGATTATTGTGTAGGTTTATTTCATGAAAAATATATTTTCAGAATGAATTTGGACATCATTTCCAAGCTCCTTGAAGACAACAATATTGATGTTCCATATTTTGCAAGAAGAGAGGAGCACGAGCTCTCTTTAGAGCAGGAAGATGGTAAGTGCTTGTGTGATTTGAGTTCTAGGTTTAAAAATATTTCCAATATCTAAATTTAATATATATTTGTTTATTATTTACAGTCTGATATCTCATATTCTAAAACCTCCATACCTTCCTTGGAAGAAACCCCAAACAGTTTACCAAATTGTCCTCCAAAAACTAGTTATTTTTCACTAGTTTCTGACTTGTCATATGAAATCTCTTTCCCACTCCATTCAGATCCTTCCTATTCTGATTATTAAGGTGATATACAAGATTATATTCATTTTATTATAGTAATAAACACATTTCCCCAAACATTTGACTCCCAAAAGACCCAACAACCCTCAAGTTCTCTAGTTGGAAAATCTCAAAATTTTATTGTTTCCTATACTATGTCACTTGTGTATGTTGTTTTTATGTCTTCCATATCATTAATTGGTTGGAAACCCATTCCATTGGACTTAAAGGGACTGTTGTTACACATGTATGGACCTGATATCACAACCTATGGTTCAAATTTCAAGTCTCTATACCATCCAAGTTCGCTCAACTGTCAGTGTGATCTACTTACCAATTCTTTTCCCACTATGGACCCATTCGCTCATGGAGACACTATACCTCTGATATTTTCTGTTGTATATGACTTCTATTCTGATATTTCATAGCCTCCCAATATTTTTTACATATTTATGAAGGTGCTTCATCAAATTGGGAAGAAGATTCATGGTTTAATTCATGATATGGCAGATACACAATAAGTTGATTTTGTTGAGTCTTTTGATGCTCTTTGGGAAGGATTTTGCAAAGATATCCTTTCCATTATTGATTATGTTTCCATATCAGAGTATGGTTGTAGAAAAATTCATTCTTATGATTCTCCTCCATCATCAAATTATGACCGTCAAGGGGCCTCTCTACATGTTCTTTGTCTACAACACATTAATGCATTGATGCATGATCTTGGCATCCACAACATCTTCGGTAATTCCATAACCAAGAAGTTTGTCTTTTGTCTCATTCAAGTGAATAATAATACCTTTTGAAGAAGTTTTTATCATATTTGTCTCATTTCCATTCTTGAGGCAGTATTTTCCCCATGAGGTTTTCCCTCTTTCCTCATTTTTACATGGACAAATAAAAATTTTGTAAGAGGTGACTTGAGCCTTAGTTTCCAAGGCCTCAATTTTTTATGTGGTTACAGTAAGTCAGGTTTAAGGGGGTTTTTATAGCATCTTACCACCTAGTACCATGGTCACATACACCTAGGACACATTTTCATTTTTCTTGTACTTATGTCATATGGTCCAAACCTTGGTTATGTTGGTCTAGCAAGGTATATGGGGGTTTTGGACTCATTAATGCACCCAAACACCCTATTTTTGGTCAAATAATAGCATGAGAACCCTCTTTAATGACATTTCATTCCTTGGGGTGCTCCTAATCCTTTAAATAGGTAACTAGTTTGACCAGAGGCGCCTATGCATGTATTTGGGTGGTTTTTGGCCCTTTTGGACCATTAAATGTTGTCTAGAGCCACTCCCACTCACCCATGCACTCCACCACACCTATAATACCCTCATTTATGTCCTAGAATGCTTCTCCCATGTTAATATGGCCATATGTAATCGTTTGAGGTGGTTTGGGAGCCCATTGGTCAACCTAGGGGGGTTTGAGGTCCAATCTAAGCCTACCACATGTATGCCACCAATTTGCCTCCTAAGGATAACTATTTTATCACATTGTATTATAAATATGTACCACACATATTTACAAGTTTTACACTAATAGAAACTTCAGTTATTGGCACCATCTATGTGTGTTAATTTGCTCACTTTTACTGTTTTTCTACATAGTATGTGAATATCTTGAATTGTGAAGATTCTCTTAGCTCCTAGATATTATTGTGACTCATATTTTCAAATTTCCTTCTTGAGGGGTTCGTGTGATATTTTGTGATATATTACCTATGCATGGACTGTTTGTTAGGGCTACTTCCCTTGTTGGGATGTTAGAGGAGGATGCTACCCTTTTTGGGATGGTTGATTCCCTTGTTAATATGCAAGAGTGAGGTTGTTTCTTGTTTATGGTTGTTTTGAAAAATCCACTACTATGTACGGATTTTTAGAGTAAGGCCATATCCTATTTGGGATGTTTTGAGTAGGTTTTCACCAGTGTTGAGCTTTTTGTGTAGGCCTCTTCTTATGTTTATCTATTTTGAATGGGATTCTCCATGCATAGACTACCACTAGACTATTTTTTGTCTGCTGATATCTTGATAGGGTTTCCTTGAAGGATAATTTCCACTATTGGACACTTTTTGGTTGCCTTGGTTAGCATTTATGAGGTTGATCTTAGATGTATTGATTATTGTACCTTATATTGTAATTGCCTAACCCTATTCTGCAACACTTTATCTCCCTCTCTCTCAGGTATATCCATGCCCTCAGGAAAGGCCCAAACTTGTTCCATTTAGTGACTTGTCTCTAAGATACAAGGCCCGATCTAAAATTAATTTCTGAGTATCAGGAAGGTCCAACTCAGTCCATTTCATCAGATAAGTTATCAAATATTTTGTGTTTTGTTAGCTAGATTCATTGACTAATGTCCTATTATGCATGACTTTATTTCAAAGGTAATGTTTAAGATTCTTCTATGTATTATTGCAACTATTAAAGCCGTAAATTTAACACAGTGATCCTTAGTGGGTGTTAAATTTGAAAGAGATGAAAATTATATTTGTTATGAGTTAGACTTTTACTACTGTTGTATTTTTTACTTCAGTATTATTGTACATTTTAGATTTTGCATTAAACTACAATTTTGTCAAATTTTATGAAAAATCTAAAATTTCAAGATATCTCTCTCTCTTTTCTCTTTCATGCACTAGGTTTATCTCCCTCAAACACATTTTCTACATAATTTGGGTTTGTTTTGAATCCATTTGATTCCCTACTTTCATTTGTGAATCTCAAGTTTCAACATGGTAGCAAAGCAGTTGTGAACATTACTCTCTCAACTCTCTTAGCTGATTTTAAAACTATGGGTTAGTAAAAAAATTCATTGATGATTATCTTACTATAATTTCCTTTGGATATTTCAATGAAATGAATAATATGTTCAAGCTAGGGAATCCTAGTTCACTTTTGACATGAAATCCTGGTTTTTCAAAAACACAAAAATGATTTGTCCTTACAACATCGTAGTTGTTTGCAAATGGTTTAAGACCTTTCACTAATTGAACCACCTAATGGTGTCTGTAAAGGATGTACAATGAGGGAAAATCATCAAGAGTGATTTATCAAATAAAGGCATGCATCTCAACGTCTTCCAATGGTCCATACTTCATAGTAACATTTGTGGCCATATAACCACTCCATCTATTTGGGGAGCTAAATACTTCCTTACTTTTAGAGATTATTTTCCCATCTTATTTGGATATTATATATTGTTAAACCCAAGAATGATTTTTTTTTAAAACTCAAGGATTTCAAAACTTTTTAGTTTAGAACCTAGCTAAGAGAAAGATCAAGTGTTCGAGGACTGGTCATGGAGAATTTTATTCTGAGAATACATCTCAAACATTTCTCTAAGATCATGGGATCACTTAACATGATACCCTTTCATAGAATGATAGAGTAGTTGGTTAAAAGAATAAACGTATTCTAGGGATGGATTGACATATGCTTCCATGCAAGAAAATCGAAATTAGAATCGGTAATAAATTGGTTGATTTGAATTTAATGAATTGTATTTCTCAAAAATACATAAAATATTTAAATTTTGAATAATAAAAAAAACATTTTCAAGATTCTAATCCATGATTCCAATGCATCAAAGAAAAAATATCCCAAGTCTGCTCATGTATATAGAATATAAGAGTCAATATATTGAAATTTCACAAAGTGTATTGGTTTCTCAATGCTCCATGGATATCCAAGTGCTACTGCAGTCTACTAACTCTGCTCCATGAGTTCAATTTTGGGTTCCACACTCATAGTTTAGGTTCTAGTCTCCATGGGCCACTCCAATAGCCCGCTTGAGGTTCTAACCATTCAACATTCCCTTGAACTTGAGTCTTGCACAATCCACTGTCCATGCAAGGTTCCAATAGTCCGTTGCAAAGTCCAGGAGTTCATGGGTACCAACAGTATCCCATAGTCCACTTCTTGATGCCAATTGCGAATGAAATTAAGGTTGGGGGATCGAGGTGTTTTTGTAGCTGTAAATTTGGAAGATATTCTTATTATTGTATTTTATTGTACTTTTAGTATTCCTCCTTTCAAAAAAAATTTCCTCTGATCGAAGATGTCATTAATGTAAGTGGTCATGTAAGAGTCGATGTAAAACCTCCATTGTCAGTAGGGGCAATGTTCTGCAGGAGAAATAATATAAAATGTATGCCATGAGTCTTCTTAGGAGAAGGTGTCCCATTAAGGATAAGAAGTCATCCATGTTGGGGTCTTAAGTCACACACTTGAATAATATAAATAGGTAGGCACTTGCCCTCATTTGGAAACACATCAATCACAAGAAAGTTTGATCCAAGAGAGAGAAACACAATTTCACTGGGGAAGAAGAAGAAGCTACAAAATTTATCTTATCTTTGGGTTTTCTATCTTTGTCTAGCATTGTACTGAGAAACGAATCTATACGAAATAAGTTTCTTGGTTTTCTCCCTTGTGGTTTCCCAAGATAAAATTATTTTTCTTTCTTTTGTGGCGTGCTTGTCTATCTTTAAGTGATTCTAGTGCATTAGATTAAATATCTAACATGTTTGAATTAAAGTGAAAACTCTAACATGGTATCAAAGCCACCCTAAAAGAAGGGATTGTGCATCTGTGGAAACTAGGGCTTCCAAGTTCTAGCACGTTTCTCCACAAAAATTATAGAAAAGAGGAATAAGGTAACTCGCCTTAAGGAGGTGCATATTTTGGTGGAGAAAGATTACAGTTTGGAGAAAATTCAATTTCTTATTGCAGGACATTGCAGGAAGGAACTAAGGAATCAAGTTTTTCAATCTTCTCTCCACAGAATTTGGAGAAAGACCTCACTAGACAACTCGCCTCAAGGAGGCACATCTTTCTATCTAGATAATTTTGAAATTCCAAGTTTGAAAAATTAGGGTTTCTTTATTGAACCCTAGGCCATCCATGTTAAGGAATTATTTGGCATCTCAAATTGGTAATATCTATTTCCTTTTTATTTCCATTTGAGGTTCTCATATCAATATATTGAATCATACAAAGCTTGAGGACAAACTTGAAGGATATGACAACTTTTGAGCATGGAAGTATAGAATTTTTATTTTCCTAGAAGAGAATGAATTGGACAATTATGGAACTACGGAGGTTCCAAAACCAGAGGGAGAAAACTCCAAGGCTATTCACAAGAAGAGAATGATAAGAGACAATAGGATCATTGCAGAATCCATCAAAGATCATCTCATTCCTCATGTCTCGTCATTAAGGACCCCCAAGAATATTGTTGATGCTTTGAACAAATTATTTGAAGGGAAGAGCATTAACCGAAAGATGACCTTGAGGAATCAATTGAAGAATTTGAAGATCCAACACTCAAAAAAAATCCAGTCTTACTTCAAAAGGTTTTCTCAAATCAAGGAGAAACTAGAGCCCATTGATTAAAATGTTGAAGAAGGAGATATCATGATGACTACCTTGAATGGTCTCCCAAGATCATGGGACTCATTGATTCAAGGGATATGCACTAGGAAGAAGATAATAAATTTCAACAAATTATGGGAGGAATGCACTCAAGAAGAAGCTCGATTAGTGTCAAGAGAAGAGAAGATTGGAGTTGATGATGACCAAGCCCTGGATGCTCATGCTAAGAAGGATAGAAGCAAGAGTGAGGATCAATCTCATAGAAGTCCCAAAATATTCGAAAAAACTATAGATGAAAAAGGGACCTTTCAAATTTTAGATGCTTCACATGTGATGAAAAAGGACACTTTACAAAAGATTGTCCCAAAAAAAAGGATCCATGAGGACAAACAAGAAGAAGAGGCATCATGCTCACACTGTTGAAGATGACAAATGAACAAACAAAATAAAAATAGAATATTCTTCAAGTGATGAAGGATATTTTTTATCTCATCTCTTACAGGTACTACCACCCATGGAAGAAATGATTGGCTTGTATATAGTGGAGCTTCCAAGCACATGACACGATACAAAGAACATTTTATCAACCTATCAGAATATAAGTCACCTCGCAATGTGAAACTTGTAGATGACTACTAGCATCCCATAAAACGTAGTGCCATAAAATGGAGTGGAGAATCCTCTTACAAGTTGGATTTATCAAAATCAATGAAGATGAAGGATTCCCTCTATGTACTAGGTTTGAATAAAAATATCCTCTCCATTTTATCCCTAGATGTTAAAGAATTTTGCGTTGCATTTGTTGATGGACAAGTACACATGTGGCCAACAGGAAATACAATAGATGATGCACCAATAATTGGAGAGAAAGAGGGAGTCATGTACAAGTTGAAGGGACAACCAAAACAAGCCTTGGTTCATGACTCTATGAAATCAAGAAAACTATGGCACCAAAGTATTGCACATGTACACTATAGAGCACTACCAATTGCAAGTAAATCAATATCAGGTCTACCTGAGATGCAAGAAAAACATGAAGGAATTTGCAAAGGATGTGCGCAAGGGAAGAATGTAAAGAAACCATTTCCTAGCAATGAAAGAAAGGAAAAATAAAATTTGGAGATAATCCACATAGACGTATGAAGCACCATGTCATCCAACTCCTTAACCTGTAGGTATGCATACTATGTTTCTTTATAGATGATTATTCTTGTAAAACTTGGATTTATTTCTTGAAAACCTAAGATGAAGTTCTTAGTAAGTTCACGTAATTCAAAGCATTGATAAAGAATCACACTAAAAGGAAGATCAAGGATTTAGAATTAGACAATGGTGGAGAGTTCACTTCAGAAGAGTTCGAAGGCCTATGTAGAGAATATGGGAATAGGAGGGAGATGAGCACTCTATACAATCCTCAACAAAATGGAATTGAAAAAAGTAAGAATAGAATTATAATGGAAGAATAAAAGGAAATGATTCATGACCAAGACCTTCCAATGCACCTATGAGCAGAAGCAACAAGAAAAATCCTATATGTACAAAACAAAACACCTCACCATGTCTTGGATAACAAGACTCCAGAAGAATCTTTATCATGAAAGAAACCATAATTCAGCCATATAAGATGCACTCTTTCATCCATACATACTTATTTATTTCCTTAACAACTCCTCTAGTGGTGTTGTAAGACTAGCAAAGTTCCAAATGAATTTCATGTAGTATCCAGTGTGTCCCAAACTCATGTGCAACTATTTGATTAATGTCAAGGAGAGCAAATTTAGAAAGACAAAATAATGTTTGAATCAACTAATAGACATTCCTTGCACACAAAATGCCCCAAGGGAATCCCAAATGGGGTATAAAATATACACTTCTTCAGGTTGAAATATATTTCAATTTTTCTGGAACGATCTAACGTGAGTCTTAGTACTTGAAAATAATCTTTCAATAAACTGAACAATTTCCATTTGTACAAATATACCTCCAAGAACTTATGCATGAATTCCTTGGATGAAGCTGCCACTATCCTATAAAATATGGCTAACACATTATTTAGCCCAAAGGGAATTACATTCTAGGAAAAGGATCCCCACTCCATCACAAAAGTAGTCTTCATGAAATCTGCCTTTTCCATATGGACTTGATGGTATATTTAATATCCAGTATTGAATGAATAGGATTCCCATCCTCCTACATTCTCTATAACCTGATATATAAATAGTGTAAGAAATGGGTCATGGATACATGCTACATTCAATCTCCGCAGATCCACTCAAATCCAAATATCTCTTGTCTTCTTGTCCTGAACCACCATCGAGATGATGCATTCGGATTCTTCAATTAGAAAAATAATCCCTGCATCCAACATGTGGTCCAGTTCCTTACGCACTTTCTCCTTATATCAAGGATTCAGTCTATAGGTTCTTTTCTTTACTAGATTTCCCCCCTCCTTTAGTTGAATATTCATTTCGAAGAGATCTCTTGAAATCCCTTTCATATATGAGAAGGTTCACAAAAAAATATATTCATAATCATTCAATAGTTTGATTATTTGGGTGACTATATCCTGACCTTGATAGTCTCCTATGATGGGCATATTAGGTGCCTCCACAATTTCGATAAATGTATTTCTTTGTCTTGAGGGGGTCTCTAAACTTTGGCACAATACTAGTGCATGGCTCATACTACACTACATGTTCTCTTGCACTATCCTTGATCTGCAGATATGTGGATCCTCCTCTTGATCACTCTCCTTATTGTCAACTTTCCAACAATATATTTATTTTTTTAGTCGTGCAAAATCTGTGTGACATGCATAGACTATATTTTACATCACATCATGCTGTTGTCTTTCTTTAAATATGAAATGCTTTATTCGATGGAGAAACTTGGCCAGGTTGGGACCCATAGAACTGTACCAAAATATGGTAGTGAATTTTGTAGACACCTTCTCTGAAGTCATGGTCTTCCTTCTTCTTTCACTACAAGGAAAAGTGTCTGTAGCAGAGCTCATATCAAAGGCTTTTAGTGTAACAATATTAACAAAAAAAAAATAAAAACCTCTACTACAACCTCTGTGAATGGTAGCAGATGTTTAACAGAGGTCGTAATGGATAAATTTTATAACAAGAAAAACTCGGTGGCTAGATGCTTTATCAGATGTTTTTTTATCTATGCATTTTTCTAAAACTAAGAGCATCAATGCATTTCATAACAAAATTAACCAATGCTATACATTGTATGTTGTCCACATCGATGCATTCAAAGATAAAGAGCACCGAATTAAACAAAATTTCAATGATGTATTGATGCTAGCGTATAGATTATATGCACCGGTTCTTTTTAACACATCAAATGCACCGATGTGATTAGTTACGTCATACGCACTGTTAAAAAATTTATTTTGTATATTTTTCCACAAGGTGATTTCATATGAGTGCATTGGTGCATATTAACCAATGATATGCACCAGTTGCTATACGCTAATGATATGCACCAGTGCATATAAACCAATTATACGGACGAGTGTGTAAAACAAATGTAAACGCACCGATGACATGGTCTAGCAAGTAATAATCTTTATTTTAAAATTCAATTTTTCATTTAATTAACATAACCGCACCAGTGCTTATAAATTGTTAGGGTCTACCGGTGCACCTAAATAGGGTAGACTCCCCTGTGCTCCTAATTATGGTAGATGCACTAGTACATCGTATATTACCAAACACACCAAAGATGATTATTCAAATAGTTGTTACTGACATTCAAGCCAAATATATCAATTTCAATTATTGTGTTTGTGAATTTTATTAGTGTTCGGAGAGATGAACCATAGCAATATTAATTATCAAAAGCACCACATATGATTATTTGAACAATGACTACAAACATTGTAGTGAAATATATATATATATATATATATATATATATATATATATATACATTAAGTTACAATAGCTTGAATTAACATCAAAATTAAATATGGATCATCATCCTTTGTTGGAACTACTATCAATGCTCAAACTACTTGTATCACTTGGGTTATTGTAGTGAAATATATATATATCAAAATATACATTAAGTTACAACAGCTTGAATTAACATCAAAATTAAATATGGATCATCATTCTTTGCTGGAACTACTATCAATGCTCAAACTACTTGTATCACTTGGGTTATTTTGATGAATGTTTTGTTGATTTACTCAATTTTTTTCCTCTTTTAGTTCATATTCCATCCACAAACATAAAAGTAAAGTGCACCGAGTGTATCTACATTGTCGAGAATAATTCAAAATAAAATAGATAGTATACATGAATGTAAATTGAAAAGTGATGTACCTGCATAGTAATAATTCAATTGTGAATGACACACATTCTTTCAAAACCATGTCTCATGACATCCATCAACAATTCTTATGTTGGCTCCACTCCATACTTTGTTTCGTGCAAGCTTTATGCATCGTCACAATTAATCATAGATTTAATATAAAGGATTTTTTTAATTATAACATGATAGAAGTAAAAAAAATAGATACTTACAAAATACACAATTAATTTTTGATACATCAACATATACTCGCAACCCTTTCTTAACCCAATGTCAATCAATTCATCTGATGGTTCTTCTATGTATGTTAACACATGTTTGAAGAATTACAAGGTCTGGCAGTGAAAACAAGAAAAATCAAATATACAAATCAGAACCACTGCAAAATATTAATTTCTTATAAGGAAATCACAAATACTCACAAACATTTCTACCAACATCTTTCTTCCGTGTCGTCATGTCTTGTGTGTTGATTGGGTTCCATTTTATTGTGTTTAATGCGTTAACAAAATAATTGAAAATGAATATTTAATGATGAATTAATTAATGATATTTACATAATCCTAAGAATCAATGATTTCATATGTTTGAAGCAAGTTGTTGTTGAGATGGCTCCTCTTGTGATGCAATTATGTCTATTTCCTTGTACACTTTTTTGGACACCCCTACTGGAATATTTCGCATATCACCTCATTCATCCTTTGAGGTTTTCATAATCTTCCTGGAAATGTAAAATGACTGCATTAAACAATTTTTTTATTGATATGAAATTAAGTATTATAGCATAATTAAAACTATTGAAGGAATGGTGCTTTGTAGTGGTTATACATAGATATTAATTCTACATAATCATGTTTAGGAATATTACCTTTTCAATTATTCTTTTTTGTTGTTGTATGTTTTTTCTATTGCAAGTCTGACAAGCCTCATTGACCATTGCTCTGTGAATGTCGCGTATAGTTTACATATGATATGATTTTTCGAATAATGTAAATGGTTTCTTTATTGTAAGTGAAAAATATGCATGTACGTTCTTTCCACTATATCTCTCATAGTATTATAAAATTATTTGCCCCTTCTATTAACTTCCAATACCACTCAAGATGAGCTAAGGACCAATTGATCATCATTTACATATTCCATAATTTTTTTTCTTATGATGACATTGAATTCTATTACTGTCAGTCCCTACATAACATTCAACATATGTGTATTATATTTTTTGAAACATATAGTGAATAACATAACCGATATTACTACTCAAATTTAAATAAATAAATCATATTGACTTCTTTTTTATTCACCTGATTCATCCCTCTACAACCTTTCCATCAACATTTTATGCTCTTCTGGACTTACATTGGTAAGAATATTATCGAGCTTCTTCATTTTTTGACTCTGCATTTCACACTTTAACGAATACATATTATTTAAATTTACAAATAATTCAAATAAATTAATTTAAATGCAGAAATTAATTAGAAACACTTGCCTTCTTTGTAATCTTGGATGATCTTCCGCCACATTGAATAAAATTTTAATTCATTAAGTTCATAACCTGCATTTTTATCAATAAACAACCTATACCATAAAATACAAAAGCTTTCAATATATTATCCAAATAAATTACATACCTTCAAAACATAAAACAACTATGCAAACAGTGCTTTTTAAAAATCAAAAGAACGGGTGCATTAACATACATAGACGCATCGATGTGTGTATTAACATAAACGCACCGATGTGTTTATACAACATTGTTTCCTTGGTATGTTAAACCAATACAACTACATCATGAATGGCCCAAAAATAATTATCATTTTATGGAAATAAAAAAGTGAATTTATACCATTATCAATGCTATTTAGTATAAATGCATTGATAACAATCAACAGAAAAAGAAAAAAAATGTTTTGTGTTGTATGTCACTAGCTTTGTGCCATAACAATACGTGCATCGATTCATTGTAGTATCCAAAATGCACCGAATTTGATGCATTAGTTTGTTCAAAAAAACTAAAAACTAAAAATTAGGAACAACATGGTTACAGATTCGATCAAAATAATGAACCCATCTTGCACTAATATTTCTATACATATTCACAAATTCAACAAATCTAAAATCCCTAAAAGGTGAAATCATAATTTTGCAAAACAGTAGAGGGATTTAAGCCCTAATCTAAAATTTTGCATCCACAAAAAACGAAAAGAAGCATGGAGAAGAGAATGGTTGCAACATTGAATGTATGTATGAAGTTGTTTTTTCTAAATCTATTTAATTTCTAAATAAGATAATAACATCAACAAAATTATTTACATTAAATTTTTAGTATGCAGGGTTTTGTCTCATTCAACGTACATGAGAATTTTTTATCTTCAAAATAATCCAGTTGCTCCAAAAACCTGTTGCGTAATTCTCTATTCAAAATCTCTCCCCTGAAATACTCAGCAAAAGAATGAATTAATTTTTAGGTTTTTTGCTTTTAAACACACTTTTGAATTACTTTTTTGAACCTAAAATTGCCACCATTTTTTCAGTTTAGGGAAAAAATAGGTTGTGTGTCATGTCCCAAATTTTGCATTGCGTCACAAAGGCCTAATCACATTTTCCATATTCATGAGAGTTTGTCAAACTGATGCTAAGGGTCAAACAATTGCCAAGGAGGAAAATTGCTAGTTTCCTAGGTTGGGGTTGGAAGCTTTGGGATTTGGAATAAGGGGGACAATAAATGATGTTTGAACATTAGAATGGCATAAATATTTAATAAAGGAGATAAATAAATAAATACAAGGGAAAATCAAAGTGGTAATTGATCATGAAGACACATGGAGGATGTGGGACCCACACAAGCTAGATTTTCTATGCCACATGGCATCCTCCTCTTTTCATTTCGAATCCATAAGAATACCAAGGGTCTTGGGATGAGTTGGAAGATAAATATATTTGGAATGAATCAATTAAGGTCGAATTGGAGTGGAAGAGTAACTCCCATGGAAGAGGAAGAGGCATTTTGAAGCTAGTGAGACACTTGGACTAGATTCCTTAGCTCTATGACAACAATGATGAAGATTCTATGACACCTATGACAAAAATCAGATATGAAGGCTGAAATATGACATATATGAAATTTCAGGGATAAAAATAGCTCCAAGAAGTCCCTCAATGGAGATAGGGCAGATAAGGTGCTTCCACATGTGATTTGGTGGAAGTGGGAGACTAGGAATTATTGTACAAGTGGCATTCTTTTGAATCTCTTCCCAACTAGAGTTAGAATTCATATCTTGGAAGGAATTCAAACCATATAGATCTTGGAAACTTTATAAATTTCAAAAACAAATAATGAAGGAAACTTTTGATCATTTGAGAATTTTGCATTTGTGAAGAGAGAGAGCTAGTGGATGACTAGTTTCTTGCCTTAGCCAATTTCGAGGGTGAAAGATTTACATCCAAGTTGGTGTGTGGGAAGGCCATTCAGATATTTCATGGAGATTTAATGGAGTCATAAATTACAGGTGAAAGCTACAGGGCATCTCATGGACACTTCAATGTCAGCTTGTTCTTTCATCTATTCCAAGTTTTCTCATCATATTCTTGCTCTATGGACTGAGGGGCACATGGGGAGCTATTGATCTCTTTGGGAGAGATTATCATGGACCATTTTTATGGTAATAAGCTTAATATACTCTTTTATTCATATTCATAAAGTCTCAGGTCGAAATACCAAATGGTTGTATGTAAAAGTGATTATTAATGAGCAAAAAATGACCATTTCCCCACTATATTGATGTATGCCATTGTAATGTTGATGATTTTGAATGAAAGAATGTTTATATAATATATATATGATGAATTTACTTCCATTTATACTCTTTTATTCATATTCATAAATTCTCAAGTCGAAATACCAAAATATTTCATGTAAAAATGTTAAACAATGAAGAAACAGTGTCATTTCCCCACTACCTTGTTGTGAACCAATGTAATGTTGATAGATTCGAATGGATAAGTAAAATAATTATGTTTATGGATGAATGGAATCTTATTTATATATTATATGATTTTAATTTTCATTACATAAGAATTTGAAGTCATTTTGTTGAGTTTCATAGCATTTGGAGAAGATTTCCTATCATTTCCCCCAAGGTTGAAACTAGTCTTTTTGCATCTGATTTAAGGGAGTTATAACAGAAATTAAAAGTTGAATGGTGATTCATATGAGTTCATTTTTATGTCCTTTATATGTCCCTTTATTCCATCCATAAATTAGAGTTGACTTGAGTGCATTTGAAAGTCATTTTCATCATCTACCCATAGGGGATTTGAACCACAAGTTGCTCGTAAAACTCCATACATTGACCAAATTGAAAAAGTGAGTTGATTAAGTCATTTGATGGTTTAATGAAACCTATAAACACCATTTTTATTTTTTAACATCATTCATACACCTTCTGGTACAATTTGAGAGCATTTGGAGCTATTTGGAGCCATCTACCATTGGGGGTTTGAGCCTCAAAATTACTAGCAAATTCCCTGAGTCTCTTGGATACATAATAGACCCAAAAACAACATATAATGCTGAAAATATAATTTAATTAATGTATTATAACAGATACAAGTATCATACCAACCATTAGTGTAGGTTGTACAGTGTTTGGAAGAGATTTGTTCCAGGACCCGGGGGGATATCCACCTCCCAAATTGACTAGTCTTGTCCTGAAACTTCTTCCCTTGCAAATTGCAGACCCTAGTTGGGTATATCAGATTATTATATGTCTGATAGATGTTTTAATGTTTCCCATAACACCTCATAACTTTCCTCACCAATTTTGAAAGTAATTGTAGGAGTTTGGAATCAATTGTATCCATATACCTAGATTTGAAACGAGCTGAATTTGAGCACATTGGGAAAATTATTCACTAGGGAAATTACATTGGGAAATTTTTTTTTAACTTTAGGTAGTTCGGTGTGGGTGTGTCTATGATGCACCAGTGTGTCACTATGTAAGACACGCCTATATACCACAGCTTAAAAAAAATTCGCCAGTCGGTGCGTGTATACTTATGATGTGCATCGGTGCACTTGTATTTAATAAATGCACCATAATGAAAACAGCTGTAAAAATGCATGTATAAATATCCACAACCAAATGTAGAGGATATTTTATACTACGGGAGCTTTTGTGGAGAACCTTTCATAGTGCATGTATAGTTATTACGCACCTATGTGTTGATCTTTATTACGAATCTGTAACCTACTAGTTGGGAAATTGCTCTTTCATCAGTGCGCATATATATTTAATACACCGGTGTGGTTGTATTTATGACACACACCAATTAGAATAATTGTGTATAATGCATCTATAAATATCTTGTACCAAATGTAGCAGATATTTTATCTTGAGGGATATTTTGAAGAGATTGTTTTCACAGTGCGTTTATCATTGTTGTGCATTTTTTTGTTTAGTCTGCTTAAGTGCACTAGAGCGTGTATATTTGAATAGACACATCGCTAAAAAAATGGATGGGTTTTTGTGGCTCCACTTAAAACTATATATTCATCTCAAAAAAAATTATTATTAAATGACACCAATTACAATATTTCATACTATATATATGTTGCTTAAACTCATATTGTTCATACATAATGATTTCTAAACTATATTGGAAGTTATATTGGAATATATTTCTTGAAAGAAATTTAGGATTGTAGAGACGATTTTTTGTTGTTTAATTGGATCAAATATAGGGAGAAAATTTTGTAGTATCAAATGTTCAATTCTTCATATTCCAACTCATTCCATTGTGTTCAAAGTTCGAGGAGTTCTCCCTCTCGATCCCTAGTAAGTTCAAGTTTTATTTATATTTTTGACTATTTATTTCAATTTATGTTACTTATCCATGTGAATCTGGAATTATATCAATTTATTCTTTATTGTAGGATCTCGATTCAGGTTTGATTTTGAATGCACAAGACATTCCACCAGTTCCAAAACACCATAAGATACTATAGGGATCAAGATACCGCAAGCAATTCTTAAATGGAAATGGCAGCCGCTTTACCTCACAAATTGTAACATCCCATCTTCAAGTTGCAATAATTTTTCATCGATGGTAATTTTTCATGAGCTATAACTCTTTTATGACACCCCAATAGTTTGTGGTTGTTCAAAATGTCAAGGGTTGAAGCTGAACCCTCGGTGTGTCACACTCACCCATTACACTATTATAGATTACCCAATGTTGATGGTCTAATACCCCCATATTGCATTAAAGAATCCAATAGGTGATTTAGAAAAGACACTCGTGAACTCTTTTCTATGTTATTTTTTTTTAATTTGGAAGCCAAAAAAACTATGTCTCATCCAAAATTGATGAACCCATCTGCTTATGTTCAGTCAACTAAAATTTCTAGTGATCCAAAGTATGATTTGAATATCACCCAAATCATCTCTACTAGAAGATACAAAACGTTACATGAGTTGAGAGAAAAACCATCAAAGTACATAGTGATGTCTATCCAATTGTTTGAGGGTAGCGATGATTTCTCCCTTCCTGTGAATTTTCAAAGTAAATATCAAATTTCTTAAACCACGCTTTGTATGGAACTTGTCCATCTTTTGTACCTATTCCTGATGTTGGGACCGAATTCTCCCTTTGTGGTAATCATTATATGATTGTGAAGTCTAATATTGTTGCTACAAATATTGGGTTTCTTATCCTTTCACATGTACTTGTTCCTCCCAAAAAATAGATAGCACTTATGCTATTTTGCATTCCTATCTATCATCGATCTGATTAGTTGAATATTGTCAAATACAAACATAGCATTTCCATGTATAGCATGTGCATGAATGATTATGTTTCTAGAAACTTTAATAGGAAGAACCTATTATATATATATGTTTGTCCATGCACCCATGGAAATATTGCAAGCTTCATAAATAGTTCTAGCTGCTCTTTATTTTCTACAAATTGTTCATTGGGGAACACTTCAATGACCAGGAGTTCTTCATGAAAAGGAATGCGTCAAGATTTGTTGTTGTACATGTAATACATAGTTTGTCTCCTAGTGACGAGTTGTTAATAAACTATAACTTTCATAGACCACTAACCTCTCGTCAAAGATGTCTTGTATTGGTATTAACCTTAGACAAGCCATTGGGGCATAAGACAAAAAACATTGATTTATTGTATTTGTCAATTTACAATGGAATCCATGTTAATGTATTGCTTAGTTTGAAATTTGTTTTTATAAATTGTTAATTTAATTTATAAATTGAATTTGAAAATGCGTTGCTCAATTTTAAATTTCAATATTTAATATGGAGTTGATGTTAACTTATCGCTCAATATGAACTTTTACTTTATAAATTGTTTGCAGCTTATCATTTTGTATTGGAAATGATTATTGTGCTTATGTAATAATTGTTTTGTATAATAATAGCTCAAACCAATTGCATTGTGCTTACTAGCATCATCGATGTAATATTCAATATTTTTCAAATCAGGATTCTAATGATGAGAGACCTACCAACCATCTTATGTTGTACCCTAGTGCAATGTCAAATCAAGAGAAGGACGAAAAAAGAGTGCAAATTGGAGAGGAAGCATACCAAGCATGGTTGAATCAACTACCTATTCAATTTCCACTATGTCCATCCTTACCAATTAGGAATGCCTATAGTGGTATCATTTCTTCACATGTTGGAAATGGAGGCAATGAATTAAATGTTGGTATTGAGTAGTTATTATGAAAAAGGAGCTCCATGGGTACAATGGTGTTTCATACATTCCAGAACAAGGAGCTAGGGGATGACGCTTGTATAACTAAATTCTTCTTCAAAATCCTTAAAACGACAAATTCCACACTTCTCTTTGAACCTGGCTAGTCAAGTCTACATTGTTGGGGATGACAATGTTATTCTATAACTTGAAAGCAAAGTATGGCATGTCTAACGAAAATTTATTAGCAATGTTGAGGTTAGTGACTATAAACTACATTATATTTCAAGGAATATTGTTACATAATGATCATTGAAAATGATCGATTTTATGAACATTAAATGACATTGTACATTTGTATTTCCCGCTAAATACAGGTTATTCAAAGATAAGGTACTTTTGAATGATAATGTATTTCCTGGAAGCTGCAAGAAGGAAAAGGAAATGTTGAAAATGTTGGGTGTTGAGTACATATCATATCTTGTGTGTCCCAATTATTGTATTCTATATAGAGGTGAATATGCAGACAAATATATATGTCTAAAATGTGGGCATGAAAGGTACACATAATCGAATAACAAGGCTAAAGCACATGGCCCTCCTAATAAGATATTGATGCACATGCCTATAATCCCAAGGATTCAAAGGATCTTTCATTGCAAAGAATTATCTATGTTGCATGGATGGCATGCATCACATCAAAGTGAGGAAGGAGTATTGGGGATCCCAATAGAATCAATATCCATGAAGAATATATATGATACATGCCCCAATAAATTCAAGGATGAAGTATGCAACCTCATATTAAGCATATCCATTGATGGTGTCAACCCATATTCCCAACCAAGAAACACATATACTATTTGGCCTATAGTGGTGATCAATAACAATATACCCCATGGTTGTCCATAAAGAATGAACATCTTATGTTGGCTCTTATAATCCCTAGTAGAAGACAGCGAAGAATATGGATGTTTACCTACCACCATTGGTCAAAGAGTTTAAGGAATTATGGGAACGGTTACATATATATGATGTATTGAGACTCATCCCGTTAGAGAGGAGTTTTACGTTGTATGGCATATGTGTGTACACCACACATGATTATCCAGAGTTGGGAGGTCGGTCAAGGAAATATGTTGTTTGATTTTTTTATATTAAAATAAATAAATAAATTGCAATATTTAATTCGTTGCGACTATCTTGATCTTAAGCACTGAAAATGTTCTCTATATACCATAACATTGTAGGTATCGTAACAAAATTTTATCACGGATGCAAATGTTGTGTACATTATATTAAATCTAGGTGGTCCAAATACCTACGAAATCCAGTGTATGGATTTTCTAGGGTATTCCTCCTAGAAAACCAACCGTATAGAAGAGAAACATCTTATTTATTGGTAAACAAGAGAGAACCCAAATGCCTAAAATAATGACACCGGCTGATTGGATTAGGGGATATAACAGAGAGAAGGAGAAGGAAATTGCAGAGATGTTTGATTCAAGTGGGGAACCTATGTTCGATGATCCCGAATTCTTTGACACCTATGATGAGAAAATTCCCAAAGGTATAAAAAGGAAATCGATATTTTATGAGCTCCCATATAGGGAGCATCTTAATATTTCTCACTTACTACATCCCATGCATATATTTAAAAATGTTTCATGTTCTTTGTGGCGCCACATATCATCCAAAAAAAGTGACAAGTTGAAAGTCATGAAAGATCTTATTTCTTAAAATACTAAAAGAAAACATTGGAAATGACAAGAAAATAGAGGAGAGGATGGACACCCTTTTTATTTAGAGAAGGTGATGTCCCATGTATTTTGCAGAAAGAATATCTTAATTTACAAAATGAAGCTATATTGGGAGTGAAGGCGCCTTCTTGGTATGGGTCTTCTCTATGGCATTTATTCACTAAAAACAAAAATTTGAAAAGTTTGAAATCACATAACCATATCAACCTTATAAGGGTACGCATATGAACCTAAATCAGAATTTAGGATCACTAACTCTATGCAATAAAACTTCAAGAGAAACTAGTTGACAAGTGGGAAATTTAGCAAGATGAGTGAGGGAATAAAATGGGATTTAGGTGAAATCAGTAAGGAAAGGAAGGATACATATTTTTCATGTTACTAAGCACCTATATCTTTGTCCCTTTTAGGTTTTGAACATCATCCAAGCCAAAGTCTACTACCGAGATTCTGGGAGTCCAAACCAGTACAACCTAAATCATTTACAAAGTAGTTTCTGAGAAACCAATGGCTAAGAGAAGCTTAGGAATATTTTAGAACTCTATTATGGGTGTTAAAACTATCATTTTCAGGTTTATAACCGATCAAAAATAGTCAAAAGGAATCTTAAAGGTTGCATTAGAAAAACTAGTCTCTGGGACTATGCAATAATCTCAACTTCTAGGATTTCCAAACACGGGAAAGGGGTCACTAATCTTCAGTTTTAGGAGTGGAATATATTAATTAACATTTTATTGAATGTTCAGAACAAAAAATACATAAATAAATAATTATTATAATAATTAATATTTTTAGACTGATTAATTCACTCAAACTGGAAAACTAGTTCATTATTCATTGAATTCTAGGCAATGTATTAAAAAACTTCATGAAAAATAATCAAACATATTTAGAATGCTATGAAAATTTCATATATTTTAATCCCATCATAATATATCAGTGATGGTGGAAATGGATTTCACTAGAAGCTTAGAGATAACCTCTTATAGCATTAAACCCCATAGATTGGATCTGAGGCTAGGAGACTATGTAGAATCGAATGTTGAGCCTCCCAAACTCTGCAAATGGGGTGAATATGATCTGAACCTGATATTAAATCGAAGAATCAACATGAGTAAATTAAATTCATCTGAGTGGGGTCGAAATTCCCATTACAAATACTCCATAATAGACATAATCACATAGAATAGATGGGAGGAAGAGAGATTATTGAATTTCACTAAAGGGAGGTACACAAGCTCTGCCAAATGATATGGAACTTGGCTAAAGTATACATTAGAACCTACAATAACACTTCTTCAATAGCTACACTTAAATAAGTAACAAATATGAAATCCGCTAGCTAAGGGGCACACCACCCAAATTTTAAGTTGAGGCAGGTCACTCAACCACTGAGAGAAAACTCTCAAAACCAAAAATACAATGACCAAAAGTTTTGATAGTGATGTGTTATCATTGTTTTATAGCATAATTAGGATTCAAGGTCGAATTGTCTCAATAGGTGGTCCACTTCCCTTTCCCAATGCGCCCTCATGAAGGAATTAGGAACTCTCTTGCTTTGTCTTATTAACTTTGTTGACTTCCCAATTGACATGCTTTTCCTCCATTGGAAATTGCGCCCTCTTGTTCCTGCTTTTAGACTAACTTGTATTTTATCACTTTTGGAAATTGTTTCCTTCTAATTTTAGGTTGACTTTTCTTTCTCCTTTTTGGAAAATGCGCCCTCTAAAAGTTTCTTTATTTTCATCCTGACAACATTTTTTCATGTCCCCACCTTATTGAACACCAAAAATGGTTGTCCTTGATAAACACCTAGGGGTTCTAAGTGACATTATTTAATTCCCCTAGATATTTTTGATAAAATAATTATGTAGAGGTTTGTACTAAGTTTGATTTCTTGTCATTGTTAATTATTATGTAATAAATATGTGGAAAATAAGTTTCAATGTCAGGAGGGTGCACTTGGGCAAGCCAACTTGCTAAGGAGGATAATAGAAATTGTCATAAGACTGACAAAAGCAAGTAGATGGGGAAAAAGGGAAAGTACCAAAAGACAAGAAAAAGAAGTCAGACACAAAAGAGGAAACTCTGGGCCAAAGGAGGGCGCAGTTTCAATTAGGAGACTCAGTCACAAAAGAAAAAATGCAGAAACACTTTCATAAGGAAAAGCAAGCAACTATGGGTCAAAGGAGGGCACAGTTTCCATTATGATGTTTAGTTGCAAAAGTAGTCAATGCAGAAAGATTGTCATAGCAAAAAGAAGGCAACTCTGGGCCTAAGGAGGGCGCAATTTCTAAATTGAATGAATGTGGATGATAGGGAAACATCTCTCTAGTATCATACATGCTATTTCTATTTTCTCAAGGAGAGCACACCATGTTGCTAGGGTTAGGGTTTGGGAGAGTGGTAACTTGCTCAACAAGTCACTCAGGTTTATTTAAAGAAAATTGGATCTCCATTTCTCAGTTTCGATAATGATTATTTTGGCATTGATGAAGCTAAGGCTTCCTTACTAAGTGTTGTGCCTCAGTCTCTTGGGATGTGAGATTTATGGTTCTCATTCCCCTTCTTCTCTCTCCCCCCCTTCTATCTTATTGCAGGTGACTTTGAGATAAGGAGGATCCAATCAAGTTCAAAATGACTTCTATAGCTGATATCTACTCCTTCTGATATGTATATAACAGTAATATTCTATCCCATAGAGCTTCCATGTTAAAATGCTCATGAGAAGTGATTTTTGTGTCCATCTAGTGGGGTTTTTACTGTTTAATGTAATGGGAATAAAATAATGTCATTGGAAGGAGTATTAAATTTTCTTATATGTTAAATTATGATATATTAGTCTTTTGAGTTTAATCTAGTACGAATTTCATTAATTTTTGTACACCCTTGCTAGTTGACTAGGAAAATTTTACTAGTTTTACAGTTTCCTTCATTCTGGAAGTTATGTGCATCCAAATTCCATTATGAAAGCTGATGTAGGAATTTAAATTACCCCACTACCAATCCCAACCCTCATACATTAATTTCATGGAGGTCGTACCTTTTTTGGACACCCTTGTTTATGTAGGGTCTCCCTGGTCCAAAACTGCCAGTTTTTTCCAATAATTTCATAACAACCCCAAATACTTACAAAAATACTCTTGATTGTATGAAACTTCCTTTGAGGCTTATTACCAGTGTGACAACACCTTTGAACCTTTCTCAAGCCCCTGGTTGATTGGATGTAAAATTCTTCCTAGTTGCACTATTGGGTGACCCAGAAGTGTGGGAGTAGGTTTCAGCGGAGCTAGTTCTGAAACCTAAATGGTCCCTGATTTAAATGTGTCAGGGGATACTTTATTTGTCATAATTTTTCCTTGGTTTCTCGCATCATCCTGCTGCCCTGCTTTCAAAAGTATCGGCCACATTCCCTTATTTGCCTAGTTTTAAGAGTTGACTGATTAAGTGAAAATTTTGATTAAAATTACATCAAAGTTAATATCCTGATCTGAATATCATATCATGGATATTACACTTTTCTATACTTGCCTTCTTTTTGCACTGCTTTTCTGACTGACTTCTTTTTCTGCCACTTTCTATATTTTTCCTGGATTTATGGATATTTCTTTATTTTTCCCTTGGTTTCCAATTATAATGACAACTCATTGGTTCCACAAGACCCCATATGCCACCTTATCCCCTAGTACATTCACTTAGAACATTTTTTAATTAAACTCATAATAAAAATAATTTAGATATTTCTAATCCTAAGTTTGGAAAATTTAAATACTATGGATAATTACTTTATCAAAATGACCCCTTAGTAATTAATTTATTATACCACTAGGAACCATCGGGTTCTAAAGGAATATGGGGTTATCCATGCTGTTATCACAAGGTTTGATTACATTACAATCCTCTCTCCCCAAATTTACTTGTCCTCAAGCAAATGAAAAGATGTATGATGAACATAAGCACTCCCTCCAATATGTTGCTTCAATATTCTGGTGAACCTTGTTCTTCAAGCATTATCTTCAAGCACAATGATGAAGAAAAATTTAGGAGAAGTATTCATGGGTAACATATCACCACTTCCTTTATTTCTTAGTATATGTTTCCTGCTGACTAGCATTAGGATGTTCAACCAACCAAGAACCAAGGCCATTATTCTTATGTTTCTCTACTCTGGTTACAAATTGAACTTAGTGTGATAACCAAGTACCAATGGTACCAGGATCCCCAATCACATATAAAAACACAAAATTCAAGATACATCCTCAAATGCACCTTACAAGTAAACCACAAGTACACCCAAAGAAGCATCTCCCATGTAGGACAACTGGAACATGATACCACATAGATGAACTCATGTGTAAAGAGGATGACTTGATCCATCAATCCAACATGTAAATAGCTGCTCCAAAGACAAGCAATGTTAGGGTCCCATTTCTTTCATTGCATCCCCCTCAGTGAGAATTCCATCCAACAAAACTCCTTAGGAGAAAGTATGCACGTATTCCACTTCCTCGGCTACAAGTATCCATGTGGTAGTGTCAAGGGTAGAAACTTGACATCCCAAGGAATGTCAGGATCCCACTATCTAGTGTGCATCCTCCTAAGCATCATCGACACCATGAAGAAACCATCACCATGAAAGGTACTATGAGGGATAGAAATAACATCATGAGGAATTATTGGATCGTGCAAGTGACATAGAAGTATGTCACCCTCCAATATAGGATGAAACATAGAGAGATTATCCATCATAAAATACATGTCCCTAAGGTGAGGTTGAATCCAAACAAGTATCTCCAATCTCCTAAGAATGTTCTTATGTTCCCAATGCACTCAAGAATCAAATATTAAATCAACTAAGCTTAAGTGACAAGGGTGAAAATTGCATGTCCAAGCACAAGAAGGGTAGGCATGATTCAACAAACAAGGATGTATAGGTTTCTCACAAGAAAATTTTGCATCAAAAATATCTCTGAGAATGCAAGCAGGAAATACAAACATGTGTCTCCTCATCCAACAAAGGAATGGATTGACACTCAAACCAAAAGATCCATGTGAACACATCCATTGGATCAACTCTCTTCCACTAGACAAAGGGTGCAAGTATCCATCCAAATATGTGGATTTCCTCCATAGAGGCCACCTTGTGCAAGATATATGTCTCAACAACTTCTCTTGGCAGCTTGCTTGCTTAGTTCCCTTCCACCGACCATGAGCAAAAAAAAATTTGAATGAATACTCCATGTGTGACATGTAGCCTTCCATCCAATCCATATGCGGATGAATGGAATAAAATGAAAGCATTATGTTCCTATGTTCGTTCTCCATCACCGGGTCTTCCTCATCTAGAGAAATATTATGATCCCATAGGCATGGAACTAGTGCACAACTCCAATGTTTGAACTCTCTGCCATCGAGTCCACTCAATCGGTGCAAGTGAATGAAGGAGGCATCAAAGAATGAAAGTGGATGCCCTTTTTTCTGATGGAAAGGGAATGGTGAATTCATCAATTCACCGTGAACACATGTTGGAACCTCCTGCTCCTCTTGTGGAATCAATATGGAAAATCCCTTTATCCTGTGTTCATCCCAAAATAATGTGGTTGAATTAAATATGTGGGTTAAAGAATTGTGAACTAGCCTCATATCTCTACAATTCTCATCCACCCAAGTTATGGTTGTAACTTCTTCATCACTAGTTGGTCCAACTAAGGTTAGCCCATGTGACCCTTCCATGGAGAAGAGACTCTCTCGAGGAAACAACTCAAGTATTCTCTAGGAAAGATCCACCTTCTCCTCAAACTTGTTTACTCACTCCTCAAACACATGAAAAAATGAATGCATCTCATGATCCACCATATCATGAGGTTCCTCCATATGATAAATAATGCAATCAACCATGTGAGGATGGGTTACTGGTATATAGGAGGGTAGGTGTGATCTTTGCAACTTTTCATGACGTTGCTCTATCTCTATCTTGGACTCTTGGAGTGCACATTGGGTGCTCTTCAAGGAATATTGGGTGGTCATCAAAACATCATTGAGGTTATAAATATCATTTTCATCCTTCAAATATGCTCTATGAAACACCTCAACAAGATCGAATAAATCATCTCTTTCATAAAGCAATTGTAAGAAGTCACCTTGGATTGGAGACAGTGCCTTCTGAGTCTTCTCCTTGGCTTCAAGAGAAGTTTGATATTCCAATGAAGCAGTTATCCAACACTGATGTGACACTGAAGCATGTGCTTCATGGATAAGGTGTAAGGCCTCTTGAATATTATTTTCATCCATATTCAAAGGACGATAAAATGATTGGATTTCTTAACAAAAAGCATCTTGTTCTTCTTTAATACAATTACCTTGCAATGACTTGAACTCCTCTTCATGAATATTTGTTTCTGCTTTCCCACCTGCAAGATTATATGGTTAATAGATATCCAAAATAGTGATAGTGGGATTCGGTTCCTCACTCAGGTCAAAGCACTCCTCATTGTCACACAAGGAAATACAAACATATGAATTTTTTTCATACCTTTGCATGATTTCTTCCTCCAAATTCTCTAGTTCACACCCAACTAGTGTGGGCTTATCTTCCATTTCATTATGAAGTTCAAATGATGATTTCAGATATGGTATATGTTCTTCTTTTGTATCTAATCTAAAATATTCCTTATAACAATTTACATCACCAACCTCCTTTGCAATGCTTTTGAGATCACCCACAAAGAAACTAGAAGTGATTTTACCTCCCACATTGCCAACAACTAGACGTTGAATTGTTGGGTCTTCAGTTGTGCATGGTCCTTCTTCATATTATTATTGGAGAAATGGGGCACAAGGATATTCTTGGTCATATTTTCTCAATATACTTGAGATTACTCCATCTTGAATTGTATTGTGATCATCTCTTGTGCATATTCTTCTTGAAGAGAAACCAAAGAATCTCATTATGCTTGAATGTGCAGATGGATTTGTTGAATCTTCACCCTTGGTCCTTTATTTTCCCTCTTTACTCAGAGAGGTGGAACAACTTGGTTCCTCTATGGATGGTTTTCTTCTCTTGAAAGAATGATCATAAAAATTATTGGGATAGAATGCATACTTGAAATAATATATTACCTTAAAGAATTGTTTGCACAAATATCCTTACCTGAAGCTAGATACTCTTCGGCGTAGCAGCGAAGCATGTTTTCAATGCTTCCATCACCTTTTCCAAATATTTGTTAAACATTGAAGGTTCATCCCTGATTTATTATATGTATTCTTGGTTATATAAATTATCATCCTCATCTCTTTATAGGATCCATAAACATAGAGGACTTCTTCTTTTTCATAATGTCTGTAGTACGTTTCATACTGCTCATCATAGTCATCATCATACTACTTATACGAACCATCATCAGAGTAGGACATGGATAAAATTTTATTCAAATTGAGAGATTATTTTCCACATGAGTGGAGGAAAGTGCTCTGATACCATTGTAATGAACCTAAATCAGAATGGAGGCTCACTAACTCTATGTAGTAAAACTTCAATAAAAACTAGTTGACAAGTGGGAAATTTAGCAACTTGAGTGAGGGAATAAACTGGGATTTAGGTGAAATCAGTAAGGCAAGGAAGGATACTGATTGTTCAGGTTCCTAAGAAATTGAATTTTTTTCCCTTCTAGTTTTTGAACACCATCCATGTTGAAGTCTACAACCAAGCTTTTGGGAGTCCCAACCGGTGCAAACTAAATCCTTTACAAAGAAGTTTCCAAGAAACTAGTGGCTAAGATAAGATTAGGGAGATTCTATAACTTTGTTATGGGTGTTAAAATCATAATTTTTATGTTTATTACAGATCATAAATATTCAAAATAATTCCTAAAGGTCACATCAAAAAAACTAGTCTCTGGGACTATGCAATAAGCTCAACTTATGGGATTTCCAAACATAGGAAATGGGTCACTAATGTTCAGTTTTAGGAATGGAATATATTAATTAAAATGTTATATAATTTTTGGAATATAAAGGAAATAAATTTGATATGTTTAGACAGATTAATTCACTCAAACTAGAAAACCGGTCCATTATTCATTGAATTCTAGGCAAGGTATTAAAAACCTTCATGAAACTTAACCAAACATATTCATATTGCTATGAAAGTTTTAGATATATTTAATTACATCATAATATATTAGTGAGTGTCTAAATGTATCTCACTGGAAGCTTATAGATCGCCTCTTATAGTATTAAACCCCATAGATGGTCTCTAAGGATAGAAAACTATGTAGAATCAAACGATGAGCCTCCCAAACTCTGCAAATGGGATGAATATGATATGACCATGATATTAAATGGAAGAATGGAAATAATTACATTAAATACATATGAGTTGGGTATAAATTCCCATTACAAATACTCCATACTATCCATAATAACATAGAATAAATAGGAGGAAGAGAGAAGACTGAATTCCATTGAATGGAAGTCCTCAAGCTCTGTTGAATGATCTCGAACTTGGATTAAGTATAAATTAGAATATACAATAAAAAAAATTACATGGATGAACTTACATAATGAAAAAATATGAAATTCACTGAGGGAACACCACCCAAAGCTTTAGTTGAGGCACATCACTCAACCACTGATATCAAACTCTTAAAACAAAAAACACAATGACCAAAAGTTTTGATAGTGATGTGATATCATTGTTTTATATCATAATTAGGATTCAAGGTAGAATTGTCTCAATAGGTGGCCCATTTCCCTTTCCCAATGCGCCCTCATGAAGGAATTATGAACTTTCTTGTTGTGTCTTCCTAGCTTTCTTGATTTTTCAGTTGTACTATTTTTCCTCCATTGGAAATTACACCCTTGTTACTGCTTTTAGACTAACTTTCCTTTTCTCATTTTTGGAAATTGAACCCTCCTAATTTTAGTATAACTTTCCTTTCTCCTTTTTGTAAATTGTTCCCTTTAAAAGTTGTCTACTTTTCATCCTGACAACTTTTCTGCACTTGCCTTCTTTTTGCATTGTTTTTCTGGTTGACTGCTTTTTTTGCCACTTTCTATATTTTTTTTGGATTTATGGATATTTATTTATTTTTCTCCTAGTTTCCATTTACAATGAAAAATCATTGGTTCCACAGGGCCCCATGCCCCACCTTATTCCCTAGTACATTCACTTAGCACAATTTTTAATTAAACTCATAATAAAAATAATTTAAATATTTATAATCCTAAGTTGGAAAATTTAAATACTATGGGTAATTACTTTATCAAAATGACCCTTTAGTAATTAATTTACTATCCCACTAGGAATCATGGGGTTCTAAAGGACTGTGGGTTTCTCCATGGTGTTATCACAAGGTTTTGGAACATTACAGTATAATTTCCAAAAAAATGTAATATTTTATATCTTTTACCACACAAGTTAAAATGAAATTAATTGTTTGTGTTTACTCTGTAGTGTCATTATTCATTGTTTGTGCATGGGTGTGTGAATAATGACTTTCTCAATGACCTACAGTGTGCCATATCTATATTATATGCATTTGTACGATGGATCGCATCAAAGGAGATTTACATTGCTAGCATTCATCGATGGAGTTAAGATATATCAGAAATTGTTTGTATGTCAAAGAAGGAACGGCCATTGAATTTCATGGAATTGCATATTATTCTTCTAATTCACCTAGTCAATGAATTCTAATTAGTTGGGGTGGTCTCATGTCATAGGATGTTCTTCTTAGATAGGTACATGAAAAAATTGAAGGAATTTGTTCAACATATGGAAAAACCTGAGGGGTCTATGGCAAAAGGGTACATAGTATATGAGTGAATATATTATGGAAGTGAGTACATAAAGAAAATTGAAAACACACCACACACTATGATTTGGGATGATGAGCGTGATGATCACAAAAGGGAAGGGGAGTTACTGGAAACGAACGGAAAAAGGCAGCCGATAAGGAGTAAGTCGCTTATATTTCGAGCTTCGCATTTCCTCATATTATCTATTCACAACAAACTTCAAAATCTATATCCATCTCATACGTATTGAATGTGGTTTTGTTTCCATGAATACAATAGCAAATTCAAAAATTGATGAAATCAGTAAATTCATTCTTTACGACACATAGGCAACACAATCGAGGCTCACATTGTATGAAGAGAAGATGAGGAAATGAGACATTAACGTAAAGGAATTAAGGAGGTTACATAGTAGAAGCATTCCTTTTCCAGGTCATTTAAAAGAAAACATGCCAATGATATGTCCCAATATTTGTGTTGTAGACCAAGTCAGAGAGACATATGGTGCATCTGGTCATTACCCACTTGAAGAGGAGGATGCACTAAACATTGGGATAGAGTGCAACAACTCGATAATAAAATATTTATGTACATTTCTAACATTATAATGCAACTTTGAATTCTAACATATATATTTAATATATTAATCCTTGGGTTTCTATACATATGACACCATCACTTATTAACTTTTCATATAGGTGCATTTGTTCCCATCTATGTGGTATTATGGACATCGTTTCCACACCAAGAATTTTAATCATGGGAGTATTACACAAGACTGACAAGTGGAATTTGAGTTTGACCAATCTAGTCATGCTAATCACAGTGATCAAAACCTGATAGGAGGGATGTTGGCTTATGTCGGAAAGATACAAGAGATCATTCAAGTGGACTTGTCATATTCCCAATGTGTTATTTTTAGGTGCAGTTGGTGGGACACATTCAACAGGAATAATGCAAAGGAAGATCGTGATAGTGGTTTGATATGTATTAACTCTAAAAAGATGTGATATGAAAGTAAGAATCTGTATTTTTTTCCAAAACACGGCAACCAAGTTTTCTTTCACCCATATGTGTTGGATAGAGATTGGTGGTTCATATTAAGACACAACCCTATATTTAAACATGTTTTTGAGAACAATAGTGTTATCATGTCAACCGAGGAAGATAATGAGGGTGGTGGAAACAAAGAGTGATATGTATATGTTTTATTAAATCATTTACAAATTGATATATCATTTTCTTCTGTTATATTTGATTGTCTGTTTATATTGTTTGTTTTGTATGTTATGATGGTGGAAATCGAAATTTGATTACTATATGCAGTGATGTTTAAACAATTTCAGTTGGTTAACAACCAATATGATGTGAAATATGGTTTATGTCTTTGAAGTAATTTATGTGTGTACAGAATTATTATATGTCATTGTCCAAGTTACTCGTATCATGTCTTATGTATACATATAAATACACCATGAAAACAACTTACATGATTCAATTTTAATTTATTTATGTGAAAGTAAATGCTAACATATTCTGTCAGAGTTGAAGGTGTTCTAAAATTTATATATTAATATTGCAATAATGCTTGTATTTTATGATGTTTTTGTTATGAATAATGTTAAGAATTATACTTGAATTAATTTATGTAATTTATGTTAGATTAATGTAATGTGTTTTTATTATATGATTAGATTAAATTCAATCAATTTATGGCCTTGATAACAATGAATTATTGTATGGCCTTGATAACAATGTAATTTGCAACAAAAGTTAAGGTGCTCTACAATGACTTAATTTATGGCCTTGATAACAATGAAATTTACAAGAAAATTTAAGGTGGTCTCTAATTTCTCCATCAATATTTGAATGTTTGTAATCATGATGTTTTTCTTATAAATTATAATGATAAGAATTATGATTACATTAATTTATGACACTTTTGTTATAATGTTTGCAAACTTTTTTGAATGGCAAAAAGAGAGAGAAAACGGCTTTTAAGTATGAAGATGTAGGTATGGAATCTTCTTTATGAGAGAAAAAATGGATTTTTTTTGTAAGGATGCATGACAAATATATTATAGAATCAATAAAACAACAAAAATTACATAGATATTCACATCTCGATCTCATGGTTGTCTAAGCAGGTGGAACCACCAACCTAGCCATGCAAAAATACTAACATTTTTTCCAAGTTTTAAATAAAACGACCCTCCCAACAGAGGGAAAACAGGCTTGAAACTATCTTAAGAACTTAAAGTATATAAACATCAACCCAGTGCTAACAGTCCTATAGGCTAGCATTATATATATCAGAGAAAGCCAAAAAAACTGAAAGAGCAATAATTGTTTTTTGAAGCATAATAATCTCTACTAACCATAGCGTTCACCATGTACAGAGTCAGAGTGTTCTTTAGTAATGTGGAAATCCTTGTATTCCGAGCTCGATAATATTCCAAAGGAAACTTTACTGGAAATGACTCCATCTTGAACGATGTGATTGGGTCTCTGAGCTCCAAATGTCGAACTTTCTAAGTGGGCTCTTTGTTTGGATGGACTCGTAACAAAGTTTGATTGCGTGGTTCCTTTTATTGCTCTAGGGGCTTGCTGCATTAGCGGGTGTGCTTCCTCTGCTCCTTAGACACATTGTGAGAAACAAATTTGGTGAAATTGTCCCCACTCGGACTGGATTTCTGAGAACCCATCGCTTCAAACCTTTTCTCAAATAGAGTTTGTCCCCATTCAATATTTTCCTCCAAATTGTTGAGGGTCTCTGCAATTTTCTCCATACTAACTCTTATTTCCATGGTCGAAGTCTTAGAATTATTCCATTGTTCCTGGACTTCCTCCATTAACATACCCAATATGTTTTTACCACCCAATAATGGTTTATTTTGTCTCCCAAACGTGCCAAAGCAAACAAGTGGGAAACTATACCCACCTCCCAATCATCACTTAAACCTATGGTTGAAGAAGATATTGAATTTATATAACCACTGGCTCCATATTTTCCAAACCCTTGAATGCTCAATGCACCCTGGGCACTACTCCCTCACTTAGGCTTACCTCTTTTCCTGGTGGTCATTGTACATATGGAAAACCAAACAATTGAAATTCCAAGTTGCAGACAAAGAACTGAACGATTCCAATATAGCACCATTGGTGGGATTCCATGCATATAATTTTTTCCCACCACACGCAGAGGTGGTTTAGTTATCCTTTCACCATGAATGTTGATACTCCTACGAGCTATTTTTTCCATCATGCGAGGAGCCTTCATCGCAGGCATCATTAAAATTTCCATTAACATGAGCTAAGGTTTATTTAATCCACCCACCCTTAGACCATGTGTCGGTGTGTGGGTTAGCAGTTGGCATGCTACCCATGTGCCAACACATGTCTAGCACTTGCATCTGGGGGGGTGGATTTTAAGTAAATATGTTATATTAATTAAGTTGGATTGAATTTATGCGTCTCTATATTTCTTGGATGTTAAACTCCATCTTAAAATTGGTTGAGACAATAAGGATTTATATGAAGCAATTAATAAATTAGATGTATGCTTAATATGTTTTCACCTTATTTTATTGTTTGTAAATAGGTACGAAGTATTGATTTGTAAATTAAATCCAAGGTTGTATATTTCACTAGAAATATTTGATATATGTATCGATATATAATAATTGATTTAGATTTTATTAATTTAATGTAAATTTATAGTAACATAAGCATATGTTAATCTAATCATTTATATAACTAATATGAATCTATTCTATTTTAGAAATTAGATATATTCATTAACAAACTCAAATTACATGAATATTTGATATCTTAAATCTTGCATAGTTTTGAAATTATTATTCAATTCAAAAATATTCTAATGCTACTAAATAATATTTGAAAAAAATAATATTGACAATACAAATATCCTTTAAAAATACTAAAGTAATACAACAATCCTCTAAAAGTACTAACATTATTACATCAATAATTAATTGCAGTTTTTTTAACACTAGCTAGCTTTAAACCTCATTTTTAGAGGGTATAATATGTGTTCCTTGAATTTGGACTAAAGCTATATTATATAGTGAAGATCATCATGATTAACAATAATTAATAAGTTTGGAGAATGCAACATTTGGTTTACAATTGAAAGAATATGTTGTTCTTTTAATTAATTTTTTGTCTTTATTCCGGTTAGAGCTTTGATATTTGTCATTGTAAAGTGAGTTATTGTCAAAAAATTTCAAATGATCAATGATAAATTGATAGGTCGTATTGATGTTCATATTTACATTTTTTTCTCCATGTTCATATTCATATATTATAATAATATTACATGGTGATACTTGACTTTTTGTTATGATATTTTTCAATTAGAGTTATAAATTAAACAATATTCATTTGTGTTTATCATTTGAATATATAATTAAGTTATACACAACATTATACGATGAAGATTTAATTTGCTTATTAAAAAACATGTTTAATATATATATATATATATATATATATATATATATGCTCAACATATAGTTGTAACAAAATAAATAATTTCTATATATGTATAATATTATGATAAATATTACTACATTATTAAGAAAATTATAATATGCATATAAATTAAATAAGAACAATATGAACACCACTTATAAAAAAACTTATTACATAAACATAATACTATGACAAACTATAAATAAAATTATAAACATGATATTATGACAAATTATAGAACAATCATACATCATATACTTGCCACAAATCCAACCATAATCTACAATGAAAATTTTGATGTTTTTGTCGACTAAATAAAAACTTGGTGATTTAAAGACCCACATGATTTTGAATAGTACAAAGTTCTTTTGGTACATAAGCATATGATCATCGCCATTTTCAACACCTAACAAACATCAACATCATGATCATGGCATCATAAGCATAAACAAAAACATAAACATCATCATACTAACATAAACATAACCATAATTTTTAACAAAAACATAAATGCATCATCATCATTTCAATGACATAAACATAAACATACCATTATTATCATTCTCAACATCTAAGAAACATAAAAATTAACACCTTTGTATATGACATCATACCATAATTAACTTAAAATCGAAAATAAGCATGAATGTACCATCATAAACATTACATCACATATTCATGTAACATATACTGCAACTACCATATTAAACAACAATATCTAACACACATAACTAATAATACACATAAACATAATTAATGTTCCATGATCATAATTTTTACCACATAAACAAATAAACATCAACATAAACATGAAAAATGCAGTATATATATAACATCAAATTCATGATACAATATGTCAAATATAATAATATATATCCAGTGCAATAACTGCTACAACATATATACTCCACCTCCGCTAGCAGAGGAATCATCAGTATCTCTCATACCAGAGCTAGTAGATGCATCATCACCTCCCCCAATAGAGCCAAAGGAAATATCAGTACCTCTTCCATTAGAGCCAAAGGCAATATCAGCACCTCTACCAGTAGAGTCAAAGGCATCAGTACCCATACTAGATAGAAAAATAGGTTTCATAGAAGGAAGGACATGTCCATCAAGATGATGTGTATGGCCCTGTCTAAGCATCTCTAAAACATAAATGGGTGCAGTAAGAGCTAGTAGATGGTTGGGTCGATGACTAGGACCAAAGGGTCGATCAAGCATGAGTAGAGAAGATGATGATGACATGGGATCGGATGGAAGGTCGAGGAGGTGGGTGAGATGTAGAAGGTGGAGGGAAGGTCGAGTATAAGTATAGGAATATATCATGATGAAGGTGGATGAGGAGTACATGGCGGGGGAGGAGGTTGATGAGACATATAACATGGAGGGGGAGGAGGTGGATGAGATGTTGAAGGTGCAGGGGGAGGAGATAGAGGCTAAGGAGGAGGTGCAAAAGAGGCATCCAACTGAAAGCATGCATTGAAAACATGTTGCATCAATAAACTCATGTTATGAGGAACAATCCTCCATATCTACTCAAGCTAAGGGTCATCGTGAATCTCATGCATCCACACAGGTTGTACACCTACATCAGTCAATAATCTGGCTAACCTGTCTGCCACATCTTTAACATGTCTATCTTGAGACCTATGTGGATGATGTCTAGGATGTCTACCATCCAAATCATGTGGTCCAACATGATCCTGCACCTTCATATCCTCTTCAACATGAGTGGGAAGAGGAGGTCGGACCTCTGCATCAAATGTGCCAATATCTGCAAAATATATAGTACAGAATAATAATTAGATAATTTCACTAAAAAAATTAATATTTATAACATATTTCGTTTGCATTAAGTACAAAGAGAATAAATCCAACTATAGTAATCTAAACACAACATTAGTTTTACCTCTCTCATCAGGTGGCTCATTCGTTGTGAAGAAGATCTCTGGGAACCCTCCACAATCCATGTTTGTATATGGATATGGAACCACATATGCATGGTCATCCTCACTGGCCAACATCTATAGAACATATAAGGTCATCCTAGATAGGAACTCAGGTTTACCCCTCTTGGTCATCATCTCCCCCCACATGCACACATGCACCTCAATCATCATCCTAGCAGGTAGGTGCTCAAATGATGGCCTAGTGACCATAAACATCTCAAAAATAAACAAAAAAAATATGAACAAAAATGGAAGTTGGACCTCCCATCATTGACTACACGACATCTATCCAAAGCATAACAAATTTGTCATAAAAAAAGGCATACCACCTAATGCATCTAGGTCTCTGCACTAAAAAGTCAACATAATAAAATAAGGGGAAACTAATGCACCGCCCATCATAAGTGGAGTGCTCCAACGGCATAAGGAAAAGAGAGAGGCATCGACCATCCTCTCAACCAAAATCGTAGATCTGAACCTTTCCACCGCTTTCCTAAAAAACAGATGCATGGATGACCACATCACTGATATATCTTAGAGAGTAATCTAGCTGACTCTTTACTACAGCACTAGCTGGAACATTGGGGAACTATCGTAAATCCTCCCCTCTACTAAATATCCTAGTGATGAAATAAACATCCTCCTCAATGAGTTGAAACCACTAACCGCCACCAACACGAAATTCATTCATGTGGTGATCCCAACGTCAGATAAACTAACACAATAATGCACTATTTCCCTTAAGGGATGTAGACTCCTGATAGAACTTTAGGAGGCCAACAATCCTCAAGAGCTCCCTGTTCTAAGCAGTAATGGGTCAAGGGTACAAAACCCTCTCCATGTCCCTAACCTCCCATTGTTTGACCATGGTATATTGGTGAAGTTACTCACGGTCTTGTTGAGCAACACATCATCACTCATGTCTCTATTTCACATATTCCATACAATTAAAATAAAACTTAGTAACATCAATATTATTTTTTTGTGAAAAAAATAAATACTTACTACCAATGCGGGAGAATAATATAAGCACATTGTAAGAGGTGTGTTATTTTTAACAATGCACCAGTTACGGTACTCTACTACAATCATACTACATCGATACTATATTTTAACATAATTAAAATTAATCTAAATGGTGCATCAATCATCCTGCGCGTCGGTTCATTTTTAAAAAGGACTAAACGGTGTGCCTAAATCATATTAGCGCACTGGTTCTTCCCATTTTATGAATGCACCATTAACCATTTTCGAAAATTGTAATTCTGGTGTGCTAATTTCACGTTAGAGCACCGACACCAGTATACTGATGTGGAATGGATGCACTAGAATTAAAATTTTCTAACATAATTAATGAATATGTTGTTGGTGCATTTAGTTCATGTAAGTGCAATGTTAACAGTGTGTTTACTTGAACCAAATGCACAATTGTAATTGAATTTTTTTTTTTAAATACGGTGCACTCAAGAAAAGTAAGAGCACTGCCAATGGTGCACTCAAATTTCATAGACGCACTGTATTTTTTTTATTTTTTTTTACATTTCTGTGCGTATCTTATCGTTGCACCTAGGCCATGTCAAAGAGCTAAAAATGGTGTCGAAACATGACCTAAACGCACTTGATAATTTAGTTATTTTAAAAATAATTTATGATTTATATTTACTATTGTTTTTATTTTTTATTATATCTTTATGGATGCATGGTATGTTAAATCTATTTGGCTCGCACAGTTAGCTGTGTGGCCTATAAAAATTTACAGGGTGCACCAAATTTCAGTGCCATCCGAACGGCTCGAACACACTGCGCAGAATTTTATTTTTTTTTATAATATGGCAAATTAAGGATTCAATCAAAATATTAATACATTGAACAATTAAATTATGAGGTAATAAACAATTTACTTTCTCAACATCCCTTTGGGGAGGCAACCTGGTGATGTATGAAAAATTTTAAATTTTGAGACCATCTATCAAAATTCAAACTAACAGTAGCATCCAATACGAATGAAAATTATTTCCATGTGGGCCATGGATGTCAGGGTGTCCAAGTGGGTAAGGTTTTGCACCAGTTCTCTTAGCAAAAAATGCAATGAGAAGAGGTAAAATGAATTTTACTTCACTTTTTTTTTATAAAACCTGGTTCTAGTGCATTTCATGTGAAGTAAACCGATGCGTGCTAAAAAAATCAACGAACCAGATAATAGGGTTTTTTTTTTAAACGATGGGTGTTTTGGTCATTTTTTAACATTTACACCTAGTGCATTTGGAAAATGAAAGCACATCGGTGCTTATATTATAAAAATGCATTGTTAATCAGGGTTTGTAATTGCAATTTCAATGAATTTTGCAATGAAATTCTGTATAGTAGAATACAATGTGTTTATTTATTAAACATGCACTGGTGCGTTTATGGTTATCATGCACAAATGTAGTAGATTTCTTATTAAAATATAAATTGAAATAGGGAATTTTTAAAAATTGACAAGTTTATTAGTGATTTTTAATGTTTACACCGAGTGCATTTGGAAAAAACGCACTGGTGCTTATATTATAAAGACATTGTTAACCAAGGTTTGTAATTGCAATTTAAACAAATTTTGCAATGAAATTATGTTTAGTAGAATGTGGTGAGTTTATTTATTAAACACTCACGAGTGCATTTAGGGTTATCATGTTTGTTAGTGAAATTATATGCTAAATAATTTCCCAATATTAAATTGTCAACCTGGGACGTAAACTTGTGACAGATGGACATTATCTGTGCAAAGCTAGTTTATCAAGAAGTTAACTATGTTTTCTAACTAAAACAAAAATAAAACCTAATGATGTAGAAAAAGATTTATTCATACAATATAATTTAAATGCAATTCAAAGCCCACAAACTTGAAGAGTTCTTGAAACTAATGATCCTTTTCAAATTCCTTCATATGAACTTCATTCCCAGGAGTATTTATCAATAACACTGCAATGATTGAATTTGCTTATTGACACGGTACTCCTAAATATACAAATGAGATTTTATTGGATTTAATAAATTTCTAATAGCTCTAAATGTTTCCAAACCACACCAAAATCATGACAATATGAAAGGAAATTCTTAAATAAAATTTGGAACTTGCATTTTTAAATTCTCAGAGCATATCTATGTTGATCTCAAGTAAAACCACAGGTGAAAAGAATCCCTCGTTCTTTTAAAGGTCATGTCTCTCACAATACTTTGTTTACAAATAGATGATGTTGATTATTATACTCTGTAAGTCTATAACTTTGTTTCCTATTAAAATCTATTCACACTTATGCAATATAAAAATGTTATACTAAAATGTCTATGGTTTTTAAGGAAACTTAAAAAGAACAATATATACTTTGAATTAAATATATAGATTCTATCCTCGAATCAACACTCGCAAGAATAATCTTATCATAGCAGAATATTATGTTGAGCTTATGTAGAACCACATGTAAGAATCACAATCTATAGGGTCAATACCTTCACTTGCTCCGCTTTCAAAAAATTATGGTAATGATTAGTTTTTCATTACTTATTAATTCGAGGTGGCTAATAGATCACACAATTCTCCTTCAAAAAGAAACAATTAACAATCAAACATGCAAACCACAATTTCCAACATTGTGCACACATATATACAACTAGAAAATACAAATATCATAACACAGTTAAACTATTAACATAATACAAATTTCAGATATAGAAAATAAGAAAAATAACAAACAAATTGGTGCAGGTATTAATTTTGTTGATTAAGGGGGGCTCTCCAATCAACAACACACAACCGTATTGTACTCAGTAGCTAATGCATAGGGAAAAAATGCTCATGACAGCGTATTTTATTAATATGGAAATATTCACTTGTTACAACAAAATCCAAAACATCAATCCCATTTTATCTATCCTTGAGGATGTCTTTATACATTAAAACCCAATTAGGATAATAAAATCGAATCCTCTATACTCAAAAAATAGGATTGGTCAATTTTAGGAAAAATCCCTTAAATCTATGTTTTTATCATTTTGGGAAAATTTGCTTTACTCCCCCACTGATATCTCTCTAACCGTAGAATATTTTGAAAAATAATTTGAGAATTAAAAAAATTGTTTTCTTTTGAGAAAAAACCATGTCTCTAATTATTTAGATTCACCTTCATATGCACGCAAACCAAGGCAAAAAATTGGAAGTTACAAAATTTGCTACTAAAAATATGGGTTTGACCAAAATATTAAACAAGTCTTGGAGGTGTGCACGTGTGTGGTGGGTGTGATCTAATGAACACAAAACCATGTTGCATGCATATTTGACCAAATCCAACTGGAAGACTCTCATTCTAAAACCTGCAACCATCTTGACCTACTATAATTACAATTTTTCTGGAAATCTTGTAAACACTGGAAAAACAAGTTTTACAAGTTTTCTGGAAAAAAAAAGTTGTAAATGACTTTTAGTTACCATTTTTAATAATAAAAACCTACTTACTTATGAAATCATTAGGAACAAAATAAATTTTCAACCTTGCATAGATCAAAAGGATATAACCATGGGTTTTAAAGGATTATAATGCAAAATTATGAGATTAGGAATAAAAAGGAAGAATTCAACTTAGCTTTACAACCAAAACAAATGTGCAAAATAAGCCAATTTGAAGGCCTGGCATCCCCCCCCCAACTTAATATATGGCAAGTCCTCATTCCATCAATTGTTTTTGTAAATGTGTCAAATCATAAGAAAAACAATCATTCATAGTTTCTGCATGTAAACCTAGATATTGGACAACTTATTCCCACATAGCAGTCCCTTTGTATTCCTTCCATGATTTTACAACTCTATAAACTCTGCCACTGCACCAAATTAGAAAATAAAAATGCAATCCCAACCACTTGGTTCCATTTCTTTGAAGGAAATTAAAATAAAATTGTGATCTAGAAATGGACACCCAAAAGAAAGGATATCCTAGAGGATCGTGTGCTTGCATCTGAGGAGGGAGTAAGTTCCACCACTATTCAAAAAGTTTTAAAGTAGGTAGAGTACCTTTACTTTTAATAAATTCACAATCCTACATAGTCGACCTATGGTTTTGTCTAAAGAACTTCACATGTTGTTTATTCAGTAACAGTTCCTTGTGATTCCTAAATAATTCCTTAATCATTGGGTGTTCAACATGAAGATGACAACTGTATTAACATTTAAACTTCCATTGTACCTCAAATTCCCATTTAATTTACAAATAAATATCTCCTACCATCAAATTTGAATTCTATATTGTTTTTTATTGCAAGACGAAATAAAAAGAATACAGTTCACACAATAAATGTCGGTCTCTAAAGTTAGAGTCAGTATAAATTTCTTCAAAATATTCCTAGTTAAGGACTTCATATTTTTTACCATGATGCAATCTAGTTAACTAAAACATTACACACTTCTCATGGAGGTAAATCGGGTATATCTGTGATGGAGATCTATAACATGTGATTTGTGAGGCCAATTCAAATAATTGTTGTTTCTCCTTATTCATTGTTTCTAATTGTTTCTAATTGTTTCTCAAACTTTTGAATTATGGTCCTCCATTTAGCCTCAATACCAAACCAATGTCTGAATTTCAATATGGTATTGTTGCTTATAAATCATCCCTAGATCATACAATTTATATTTTCTTGTCCAATTGACTAAAGAAATCTTGATATAGGCCAAATCAAGTGTATTAGTTCTAATGTCATCAATAATTTCATTTATAGTCTGATATATCTAGTTAATCTCTTGTTTATCTCTCTTTTGATGATTTTGATGAAAGTGTAGCCTCTATTATTGATGTTAGTATATCTAATTTCAAGGGTACAACTTGTACATCTGATGGAACATCCTTGGTTTGCTTTCTATGACTCCTTAAAACTAGCCTTTTTATTCATTTTAAAGTTGTAATTTGTCTTTGAAGGGTTTTATTTATTATTTTTACAAATTGTAACTAAGACTGCAAAATTTCATTAATTTTCCTAATTTCTCATAATTTTCCTAAAGTAATTGATTCCCCCCTCGTATATTCCTTGCTAACACTTCCATTTCTTTAATTGTCTATTCTAAATCCGTTATCCTCTAATCTTTCCTTTGAAAATTAACAAACATCAGATCAAAACTTACCACATTGGAGAATCTTGCAGCAGATATAACTGGTGATCCAAGTGTACTATAATCAATATGGTTGTGTTCTTCCATTGGATCTTCAATGTCTCCAGTTTGTTCCTCGTCCTCTTCAACAAAATCCTCTGCTCTTTCGACCAATCCCCTCCTTAGACTGTCTCGTTCAAGGATGTTTAGGAACTCCTGGTAGAGTATCATTAAATTCTCTATCCTCCATAGTAATATTTTAAAAAATCCTCGATATTTGCAGCAATGCAATGAATTCTAAAGAGAACTCATGATGTCATCCTTGTAATTTTTTTTAAAGAATAGATACCAACATGTTTCCCTAAAGAAAATACTACTATCTGAATATTCATCAAAATAGACTATCGTTTCTAGTTCATATCCCCTCAACATGCAACTAATAAAATGTAAGAACCCAAAATTGCTTAATTCCCTAGTGATCTTGGTCACAACATAGCAAAACAAATGTTGGAAACAAGACAACAATCATAAATATAAACTAATTACAAGTTTAGGAAGAGGTTTGATTTGGGTAAGGTTTAGAGGATCAATGAATGGTAAAATAGAATTATAACTTGAAGGGTAAACATCAAATCAAAATGAGTAATCATGACAGCATGCTTCCCACAGTTCACTGGATTATTCCAGTTTAATATGGAAAATACTTGCAATAAGAAAAATAAAATAATAAATCATGAAGTGATGGAAGTGGCAGTCATTATAGGAATAATGTGTTGAGGTGAATGTAATATATTTATGTTCCTAAAAAAATTCAAAAATTAAGTAAGCTCTACATACCTGGGTAACTTAACATAATATCTACCGCAAGGGTTTGAATGATGCTCTATTTTTATGGTGCAAAAATAACAGTGGACTAAGTGTACTGAGAATGTTTCTAGGTTGATGATGATAGAGCGTTGGTTCCTGAATATATTTCGATTGGAGGTGAAGATCGTGAATATGCTAAGAAGAATCTGAATATACTAGAAAATATGAAAGTGTCAGCAACCCCTCCCTCACACTTGAGAGTTTGCATGCCCTCATGCAAACTATGTGAGGTGACTATAAGCATGCTATTGTTTTATTAGAAAAGTATGTTGCTGAATTATAAACTGCTACTACAAAGGACTAAATTGTTGCTGCTATTGGAGACAAAATCTGTTGGAATCCACTTGATTACAAGTTTTTCTAGAAAATGGTTAAATTACAAGTTTTTCAAAAAACTTGTAAATTTTGTAAAAATTGTAAAATCTATAGAAAACTTGTAAATTCTGAATTTAAAAATATATATATTTGTGTGTGTGTGTGTGTGTGTAATTCTTGTTGAAAACCTATAACACGTGATGAAAACTTGCAATTCCTATTGAATCTTCAACCAGAACCCATTCCTAGTACACGTCTCTTCTTGTGAATATATTTCTTGATGTCGAACAGGGGGAGAAGTCATTGGATTACCAGCCAATGATGGAAGCTATTAACTAATGTGAGATAATACATCATTGATGTTTTGGATATCAAGGCACCCACGTACATTTTATATGATGTGAATAGATGGCTTGTTGTTGAATATTGACAAAATTCACCAAGTAAGATACATTAAGGGATTCTCATTGCTCGGTGACAAGAGAACCCGCCATTAATGGATGTAGGCCTCGGGATACTCTAAATGTTTGTAGATATGATACCAGATAAGGTGTTGGTGTCGATGGGAAAGATTGTTGAAAGGAATACCTTAATAAATTCATCATCAGTCAACACGAGCAATAAACAATAATGATTTTTGAAAAAATTCTAGAAGATACCTCCAACTTTTATTTGGAATCTAGCTAGCCAATTGCCTGGTTTTCTAACTAGAATCCTACTATGTTGCCCCAAACAAGCTGGTTTTCATAGTAAAGCTTATTTTTATCTTTACTTTTTTTCCTTTTTCTTTTTTTCCATTTATTTATTTACAATACATCATCATACTCTACGTTGAAGAAAATAAGATCTCCTTCAAGTGTAGGAGTACTTCTAGTGGAACCATGTGTGTAATAGGTGTAAAAATACATTCATACTCAGGTTCGAAAGATAAAATTTGATGTATACCATAGTATGAAGAATCAACCACTTTGAAGATAATGCCAAGAAGCTTTGAAGAATGAATGAGTGGTGTAAGTTGATAGTTGTCTAAAACCAACATTCAATGTAGTCATGATATTCCTAGTTCACTTATTCATTTGGATCACTTTTCATGGTATCTCCTACCTTTCCATATATATCTTCTACTATCAGACGATTAGTTTCTTGTGTACATAGAGGATTTGTTGCTAGGGATGTAAGGGACTCTTCAATCTCTTGTTCTAATGGATTCTCTCCATATAATGTGGTACATGACTCAGTCTCCTTATGAGTTTGACAAGGGTGATCAAAGGAGACTTCTAAATGTTCTTCTAGATGTGGAGAGATATATATGTTCCTAATTGAAATTAGGAGTTTTTCCCCCTGAGAGGCAGAGACACCGATTGTTGCTAGGATTTGACAAAGTGCTTATTCACTCAACAACTTCTTGAACATGCTTGAATGCTACTTTGTTGGTTGTTAATTCCTGTCTTGCGCATGAATTAGTGATTCAAGGAAAATGTACTAGTACTCAAAAAGATATTATTCTAATGCTATAAAATGAAACTTTTCATAATTTAATTTTAATCTACTACTAAATCTACAAGCATGAAAAATATTTGGAATGTCTTCACCAATGGTGACGGAGCAGAATACTAACCTTCTTTCACAATGGTATTAGAGCAATTTCTTACCTCTTGTATTATTATTCATTCCTCCTCCTTGTCAAAATTGTAACTATCCACAACTACTCTCTATTATATCCCTTTCCATACTATCTATAATGTCCTCTTCTAATTAAGCACCAAAACACCCGCTAACCTACTTAATTCATGTAGGTTCGAGAAGGTACTGCATAAAATGGAATTGACTGAGGACATTTGATGCTTAGATCATAATGGGACACTCTTTTAGTATTAAAAGTCATCAGTATGATAAAGAAAGCCTTATTTCTTTAGGCTTAAAGTCAACATGAAATTAGAATTGCATGCATTCAAAAGTGAAGCGTAAACCCTAAAATTGGCATGCAAACCCTAAAAGTGCATGCTAATCTATTTAAGAAGGGTTATTCAACCAAAGGAGGCATCTATGATTATTATTGTTGATTTGGAATTTTTGAGCAATAGCAGCAGTTGGGTTTGCAAATGGTGTCTTCATCTAACAAGGATTTCAACAATGAAATCTATCTACCCTAATCTCTTTCAGGGTAGGCCATCCAGGTCTACTATCAGCATTTACCGCATCCTTCTGTATTCAATGATCCAACACCAACAAACTATCTATTTTCAGGTTCATGTTTTATAGTTGGGGAATAGCTGGAAAACCCCAAAAGGATTCGTTGGGACCCTTCATCCCAGTCTTTTCTCTACATGTTATCACCATATCTATCAGCAGGATTAGCACATCACACCAGGTGATCGGCAGCTCATTGCCAGCACATTCAGGCATCCAGCAGGATATTTCTAGTAGAAGAGGAGACGTAATCCTCTCCAGCAAAACAATTCGCTAGCGGTCTTGGAGGATTCAGATCCTCTGCATGCACCATCCTATCTCTTTGGGACAGGAATACTATCATCCCCACAAAGTATCAACAACAACAGACTCCTCCTTCATCAAAAACATCACATTTCATTAGGAGAGAGCCTCCTTGTAGTTGGGCATCAACAGCAGGAAGGGAGCACTATTATCTTCCCTATTCAGCACCACCTGCATCCAGCATATCTCTGGAGACCAGTGGTAATTGTACAACTATTTTCTGAAACTTTCCACCCTATAATCTCTCCAGAATTGCTATATTTTAGGACATTTGGGCACGACAATGTCGCATGCACTTTTTATCCAGTATTTTGCACATCATTGAGTGTATGAACAATAATTTAGTAGTAAAGAACCGTAGAATGTTAGTTTGGTATATTACACCATCCCCGGAAACAAGACCAACAAATGTTAGTGAAATTATATGCTAAATAATTTATCAATATTAAATTGTCAACCTGGGACATAACCTTCTGACAGATGGACACTATCTGTGCAGAGCTAGTTTACTAAGAAGTTAACTTTGTGGTCCAACTAAAACTGAAATCAAACCTAATGATGTAGGAAAATATTCATTCACACAACAGAAGTTAAATGTGAATCAAAGCCTACAAATTTGAAGAGTTCTTAAAACTAATGATCATTTTTCATATTCCTTCATACGCACTTCATTCCCAGGAGTATTTATCGACAACAATGTAGTGATTGAATTTTCTTATTGACACAGTACTCCTAAATATAAAAATGGACTCTATTGGATTTAATTAATTTCTATTAGCTCTAAAAGTTTCCAAACCACACCAAAATCATGATAAGCTGAAAGGAAAATCTTAATTCAAATTTGCAACTTGCATGAGTAAATTCTCATACTAGATCTATGTCAATCTCAATTAAAACCATAGGTGAAAATAATCCCTCGTGATTTTAAAGGTCACTTCTCTCACAGTACTTTGTTTACGAAAAAAAATGTTGATTATTATTCTTTGAAAGTCTTTAACTTTGTTTCCTATTAAAATAGATTCACACGTATGCAATCTAAAAATGTTATACTAAGAGATCTATGGTTTTTAAGGAAACTTAAAAATAACAAGCTATACTTTGAATTAAATATATGCATTCTATCCTCGAATCAACACTTGCAATAATAAGCTTATCATAGCATAATACTATACTGAGCTTACATAGAACCACGTGTAAGAATCATAATCTATAGGGTCACTACCTTCACTTGATCCATTTTCAAATAAATTCTAGTAATGATTAGTTCTACATTAGTTATTATTTCTGGGTGGCTAATAGATCACACAATTCTCCTTCAACAAGAAACAATTAACCATCAGACCTGCAAACTACAATTTCTAACATTGTGCACACATATATACAACAAGAAAATACAAATATAATAACATTGTTAAGTTATTAACAGAATAAAATTTTCAAATATACAAAATAAGAAAAATAAAAAACCACTTGGTGTAGGTAGTAATTTTGTCGATAAAGGGACCCTCTCCAATCAATAACACGGTATGTATTGTACTCAGTAACTAATGCACAGGTAGAAAAATGATCTTGGCAGAGTATTTTATTAATATGAAAATATTAATTTGTTACAACAAAATCCAAACATTAATCCCCTTTCAATCATCCATGAGGATTTATTTATACATTAAAACCCAATGAGTATGATAAAATTGAATCCCCCATACTCATAAAATTGGATTGGTCAATTTTAGGCAAAATCCCTCAATTCTGTGTTTTTATCATTTTGAGCAGAATTGCTTTCTTCCCCCACTTATATCTCTCTAACAGTAAATTATTTTGAAAAATAGTTTGACAATAACAAAATTTGTTTGTTTTTTAGAAAAACCCATGTCTCGAAATCTTTATATTTTCCTTCATATGCACGAAAACTGAGGCAGAAGTTGGAAGTTTCAAATTCTACTACTAAAAATATGGGTTTGACCAAAATCGTAAACAAGCCTCGGAGGTTCACAAATGTGAGATGGGTGCGATCTAATGAACATAAAACCATGTTGGAGACATATTTGACCAAATCCAAGTGGCGGATTCTTATTCGGAAACTTGCAACCATCTCGAACTACTCCAATCACAAGTTTTCCGGAAAACTTGTAAACATTGGAAAAACAAGGTTTACAAGTTTTCTGGAAAACCTATAATTGACTGTTAGTTACCTTTTTTAATGATGAAAACCTAATTAATTATGCAATCATTAGGAACAAAATAAACATTCAACCTTACATACCTCAAAAGGAGATAACCATCAATTTTAAAGGTTTATAATGACAAAATGATGAGATTGGGAATAAAAAGGAAGAATTGTGCTTAGCGTGACAACCAAAACCAATGTGCAAAATAAGCCAATTGGAAGGCCTAGCAATGTGCACTTGCAGTAGATTTATTATTTAAATATAAATTGAAATAAATATATGTTTAATAGTATTAAATGTGTTGTGTGGTTATGATATAAATGCACCCGTGCGTTTAATACATATAAATGCATCGTTGAACGATTTTGTAAATAATTAAGTTTTTTAAATTAAATTTTCTTTGATTTATATTTTTTCTCGGTTTTGGAGCGGTATTATTTTGTTATGCACCGATGCGACATAGTATATATGTAACTAACCAATGTGGTTTATTTAGAAACTCACTTATTGAAAAATATCTGCTAAACCCTCTGCTTGCTCTCCTCTACTATCAACCTCTGCTATAAATGGATTTCCAGCCTTTTTGGGGGCTTTCGTTACAACCTCCGGTAGAGGGAATTTTCATTGTAGTGTTTCCTACTAAACATGCTAGTTTCACACTATGACATACCTTGTATGGTAGAATTGGTGCACCCATTGACTGCATGGTACACTCTTCATCTACCATCGCTACTAACAGAACTCAATGTGTTCTTTGAGATACTTAGTCCCCTTGAATATGTTGAGAAGCTAATCTTGTAGAAAATTAGAACCTCACATTGATACATGTTTCAACTACTTCCCAACTATTCAAGTCCTCTTTATGTATCATCCACTAGTGTGCAAGCATCCCTCGTCTACAACATCCATTACTTTTACTCATTTGTCCTATAGGACTCATGCTTGCATTTGTTCGAGGAAAGTATCCACTTTCTTAATCCCATTGAACACTAGTGTATTGTGTATCTTTGACCAAATCCAATGCATAGAATTTGTAACTCATGCAAATCTCCTTGTAGACACCTCATAGACTCTTGGTTCTGCCAATGGTCTAGTGCATCCTATGAATATGTGTCAAAAGAACACACACTGCACCAAATAAACTCTCCATCTATGGTGGGGTTCATGTAATCTTTCTTCCTTGCAGTCACATAATATATATTCTCAATTTCAAAAATATTTATGTCATCATTGATTGGTTATGTATATATTTATCCTTTTGCAACATCCAAGGAAGCCACCACATGTAGTTCTTCCAACTCGAAGGGCATGCATCTCTAATTTAAGTTCAGAATAGTGTTCTTATCAAACTCCCAATCAATCCCCTACAAGGATGGGTAGGGATCAATTTCCTCCAATACCTACATTAATTCAAGCTCTGCCATTGTCTTAACTCTGTCAATGTTCACCTCCACATTGGTTAACCTCCCAATGGGGTATACTTTGTACTGATTAGCTAATATGAGTTGTATGGGATACCATAACAATTTTGGATTTCCAATCAAATCCCAGGTTTTTTTAGGAAGAATGTTCACGTCCGCTCCTAGATCAAGCATTACATCCTTCATCTCAAATCCCCAAGCTCAAGTGGAAACATGAACTTCTTTCTAGTTCTTTTTGTTCCCACTCGGTGTGCATTCCTTTCAGGAAATGGTGCAGAAATGGGTTCTTCAACTTCATTTGAAATTAAAATATTTTCAAGCATATTAGTTACTTTATTGACAACATCGAAATCATTTAGCATAGTTAAACAACTTTGCATAAATGTACATAATTGGTCTTCTTGGTGACTCTTGTATGCCTTCTTGTATTGTTCTTATTTGCACTACATGACCTTCACTATGTATAATGTGCAGTATATCTTCCTTGCGCAACCTTCTTCTATGATCTTCTTCATTCAGTCTACACAAATGATCTTCTTTGTGCATTTTGTCCTAGCTCAGGTCTTCCTCTCACTAGGCACCTTCCTAAATCCCCTTCTTCCCATCACATAGGGATTATAGTTGATACTTAGCTTCAAACTTGGGATGGGGCTATTCGTCTTTATCTTCTCCTCAATTGGTATTTATGTACTACATTCTCTAACAATATATTTGTCTGTCCAAGAAGCTCCTAGAGTCACTATGGTCACATGTGATAGATCCTTTCCATTTCTCTCCTCCCTTAGTTCAACAGTGATTATGTTGCAGTGGCCTTTCTTGTCTTCCCGCTTCTTGAACAAGTCCGAACAATATTTTGCTGTATGTTATGTACTATGGTAGTATGTGCACAATGTATGAGGCGCAGTACAAAGTCTTTCCAAGTGCTTTGGATCTCCATAACTAAATAATATTACTTGTCTTTTACCTCCTCTATAGCCTCTTCCATGGCCTTAGAAACCACCAAGCACTGCCTCCTATCCTCTAGGATCAGGTCCTCTTTTTTCTTCTATGCCTTCTACCTTATAGGCATCTATTGTGTTATTCTTTATCAATTGCAGAGCGTGAAAATTATTCACATTATTCACATCATGTCCGAATAATTTGCAGATATCGCAAAAAGATGCGTGCATATAGCTCTCGTAATTTTGCAATGTTAAGCGATTGGGAGTTGTATTTCCACACTAGTATATATGGCTCAAAATTTGAGGAAATATTGCAACGTGAGATCAAATCAATTTTATCATTGACAGTGCGACACAATCCATTTATCGTCAATATTGTGACGCCAAGTCATCATAATAACGTCGTCTTAGTTCACACGTGTGAGCAGGAAAAAATCATTGAATTTTTTGTTTCGGTCAACTTTAACCATCGTGTATGTGCATTGATATTCCAATGTTAATCTATCTTTAATATATGTCAATGAAATAGATTTTGACAAAAATTTTATAGTTGCAACAATTTTTTTGGTGATTGTTTCACTGTGATTTTTCTATCAGGTATTGGTTTTTATAACATATCCAATATTTTATCTATATAGCTCAAAGTTTAGAGTTTCAAGGTCAGTATTTTTTTTTCCTCCTTTAATTTAAAGTTGTGTTAATAAATTTTAATACCATGTAACTTTATGCTTTAACTTCTTAATGTATAATTTTGACATTTATATAATTTTGTTTTCATGGGGAAACTCATTTATAAATTTTTCCATTGCGACATTTGTAATTGTTTTTGTGTCATCATTGTTTGATGCATGAAATATTAGGTTGATATCTACTTCTTTCACAAGATTTCCAATTTTTGATCCAGCATGTTGGTCAGTAATTAGACTTTTCCCAAAATTTTGGTTAATATATTGAACAATTAAATGAATTTTAGTGCATGAAATTGTAGATTGAATTGCTTATGGTTTTACTGCATGAAATTGGTTGAATATATATTATTCAATGTACTTATATATTGATTCAGTTGAATTGGTTCTTATAGGCAATTAGAATGCCATATAAATATACTGGGGAAGAAAATGCAAGGAAGCTTGCTCAGTTCAAGGCGGCATTGGAGGCGAAGGGTGATGGAAGTGTTATTTCCCTTGCAATGCTTATAGGGGCTTGCAAACAAAAATAATTTTAAGAACAACTAAAAAAAAAAATGTAGGGAGAATGGGCAAACTGAAGGGGGGTATGAATATCATCCCTTGGTAAGACATTATTCATTATATGATGTACTCTTTGTAATAGTGATCATGTATTTGTAAAATGTTTTTTCATTTTAATAAGTGTTGTATATAGATTAATTTTATTTCATTGTTTGTAATTATAAATACAATTCCCCCTAAATGTCGACTTCGAGAGAGTTATTTTCTAAGTAGTAGTAAAGATACTGCTTTACAAGGTGAGGAAAATAGAGATCAAAATATTGAAGATTGAGTTCTTAATGATGCTATGGATGAAGATACAAATATTGATACAAATGGTGAAGAAGAGATCAATAGATTGATCCAAGACACATTTTCTCCAATGGATGAGGAAAACCTCGATGGCATTCATGATGTTCCTTTACTCTAGAAGTCAGGAGAACCTCTTTATGAAGGGTCAAGAATAAATCTTCTAGTGGTTATTTTGTTGGTGGTGAACTTGAAGGTTTTGAATGGTTTATCAAACACATCTCACACAGATCCTAAGGTATGCAATGTATTAATTTCATCATCACATGTATATAAAGGTTGACTATTTCCATCTATTATTGTTGTTGAATAATTCATAAAATAGGGATGCAATATTTATTACTAATATTCTTTACATTAACTTGATTTTTTCAATGTCATAGATTGATAGGTGAATTTTTATTACAAACGTCAAATATTTTACCATGCACATATTGAGAAATATTTATAATTATGAAAGAAATTGGAATGGGGTATCAAGTTATTGATGCATGGGCCAATGATCATATTATATATTATGGACAATAGTCATTAGAAAATGAATACCCACAATGTCAAATAAGTAGATTTCAAACTGATCGAGTAATAAAAAAGGTGCCTCGCAAAGTTCTTCGTTATATTTTTGTATTTCCGTATTTCTAACAATTGTTCAAGTGTCAAAGTATAGCACGGTTTATGGATTACCATGCAAAGAACAGAAGTGAAGATAATGTTCTTCGAATTCCTATAGATGGTTTTGCATTGAAGAACATCAAAGAAAAATGGCCAATTTATAAAGAAGAACCTCATAATGTTAGAATTCATTGGCAGTTTATGATGTCAATCCATTTGGAGAGATTTGTTCTACTTGCTTATTGTGGCATGTTTTTGTTCTAAACAATAACCTTCCTCCTTTGATGTTGATAAATAGAGAGCACAAAATGTTTGTAATGATTGCTCTAGGTATTTAATTAGTTTGCAATATTTTTTTGAAAGGAATATTTCATTTCATTGTTTCGTTGCATGAGAATATATTTTATATATAAGGACATATAACTAAATATAATTGTATGTTGAATCAATTATAAAAGTACCAAGTTAAATATGTGAATGTATATATTGAGCCTCTTATCAATGAGCTATTGAAGTTATGGGTTGGAATCACTATGTATGACATATCTAGATCAATAGGGAAAAAACAATTTAAATTCAATGGAATACTTGCATGGACAATTCATGATGTTCCTTGGTTAACACATTTTTATGGTATGTAACCTTCTATTGTACTTTAATATTATATAATTTATTGAAAATATCATGCATATTTTAAATTAATAATCATTTACTACATTAATACATATATCTTGCAAGTATTTAAACAAAGGGTAAATTTGTATATGCAGTTTATGGTCCTAGGATAAAATCTCGACGTTCAAGAATTTTGGGAAAGGAGGTGTTTTATGAGTATAGGTACTTCCTCCCTAAGAACCATCGGTATCAAACTACCAAGAAAACAAAATTTAATGGTAAATAAGAGAATGGAAAAAAAGCTACGAAGAATGACACCTCACCTATATTAGTCTTCAATGGTTATTGATAGAGCAAAAAATCAATGTTGCAAAAGAGGTCATTTGGAAAACTAGGTTTTTGACTCGTCAAACATACAAGTTATCTTAATGAAAAAAGGTGAATTTGGTGGGGTTAAAACTCATGACCGGAATACATTCATTAAGTTAATTATTTAGGTATATTTCTAGATCGGTATACATATTTTTAGTATTTTTTTTCTTATTTGGAAATAAATAATGATTCGCTTTTTGTTATAGTATGTTCTACCTATATCTCTCTCAGAAAACTTTGAAAACAACATACGACAAGCTATATATGATCTTTGTAAATGCGTGAGGTAATAACATTTTATATGCAAAATGTAAGTTCACTTGTTGCAGAAATTATCGACATATTGTGTTTTGCTTGCAATTTTATATATGCATTGATCTTGTTGAAACATGTTACTTTTTGCATCATTTGTAGGTGACTTTAATCTAAAGAAATAAATAAATAATATATTAGGTATTAGAAGAGAGAAATTCCCCATCTAATTTTTGAAATGTAGAAGTATCTACCTCCAACATTTTTCAATGCACAAGAACAATACCTCATACACCAAGTTAAGGAGATTGAATTGTGTGAACCCGTACACACAACGTCGACGTGGATAGTGGATAGGAAGTTGAAGTCATTGAAGGATTTTGTTAAACAAAGAGCACATCTCGAGGGTTCTATGGTGGAGGGCTATATGTTATATCAATGTATGGTGTATATTAGTCAATATATTCCTAGATTAATAGTAAATATGAGCGTGCCTCCCATTTGGCATGTCAACTCTATCAACAAATTTCAAGGGGAGGCAATATTGGGGAAAGGTAGAATGAGGAACGGGAAAGTTAGGATGAGGAACGGGAAAGGTAGAATGAGGAACGGGAAAGGTAAATAGATGGTGTAAATTTAATATATTATACATTTAAATTTTCAATTTTATATATATCCTACTCATTTAATTTTTATTATGCCATCAATTATTTTAAACTTTGCCAATGATAGCTAATTAATCATATTGAATTGTTAATTTTTCATATAGTTGGTCAAGCGTGGGATGCACTACATTTATACATTGCACACAATCTCGATTGAATGGACGAATGGATAGAATGATATATATATAATTATATGGTAGGTTATCATGGGAAGGGGTGAGTAAGTTGATTAAAATAGCACATTATCAGCAACAAGAATATACTATTCTTACACAAAGGGAAATTGATTTAGCATATGGTTTAAAAGATAAAAAGAAAAGTATATTCGCCCACTATTCTTTAATTATTTCTCATTATGTCAATGTATTTTTTATTTATATTTCTTCAGATATATATTTACTAAGTCCATATTATATGATGTTTATCAATTGACAATGTGTGCTTGACTTGTTGGGCATGTTGCAGTAGAAACACCACAAGGCTATGTGGTGCGATGGCCATAAATTTCACATCGAAAAGTTGGATGATTAGAAGAAATCCTTTTGTTACGGGATAAATATAGTTTTTTCAAGTCAGTAATGTTTTCTCTAAAAGTGACAGGAATCCGGAAGTATCTAAAAATAGGTAGTATGGGTATTTGGAAGATATAATTAAGTGTGATCACTTCAATTCCTTTAAAATAGTTCTGTTTGAGTTCAAATGGTACATGATACGAATGAATGAACGTGATCCTGAAAGAAATGTTATTGATCATGCTAAAAGATTTACCTTGGTTAATACAAGGGCACTTCAACTCGGTACAAATACTTAAGTTCTTCCAATTCAATGTGAGCAGGTCTTTTACTCAGAGGTAATAGGAAAAGAAATTCGCTCATGCATTATTAGATATGATTCAAGAGGAAGACTAATGAAGTATAATGTAGAGGAATAAGATAATGTTGAAGAAGATGATGATGGAGATTAGGAGCAGGTGGACACAAATATGTCAAGTAAATAAGCCAAAGAAGTTGATCATACAAATGTTGCAAAAATGTTCTCAATGATGATATGATCTAAAATTACGTTGATGATGATGGTTATATGAATTATCATTTCAACAATATAAATTTGAACCATATTATTGTTAGAACAAAATTAACTTTCTAGACATTAGATTATGACTTTTATTAGTTTCCTCGATGTTTAGATTATGTTATTTGGATACCTAGTACACAAATTGAACACCTTATCCTCTTTTGCACCCTCATCCAACTTTTTCTCTACTTTTATGAGATAGACATTACTTTATTATTTTACCTTGATTTTATGAGACAAAGATGCTTTATTTATCTTTTCTCCTAGGAATGGAAAGTGTAGGTGTGCTAGGATGTATTTGGCAAGTTTACTTGTTGTTTCCATAACTCCCTTCCTCTCTTTTCTCCTCAAAAGCCACTCAGTCCTTGTTTTATGGTTACTCATATGGAATCTAGGCCTACCTATCCAATCTGTGACCATCTAGTATGAGATGGGTTGATACTTTCCATAGTTGGGGGATTTGGTTCTATTCTATTCCCACCACATGTGAGCTAATCGATTTTCCTCCAAAGCAATCATTTTTTTTCTTGATGATGTATTATATATGTACTCCTATATGTCATTAATAACAAATATGAAGTTTCCATCAATTGATTTCTATTCTTTATCTGTATGCTTCAATACTTCTTCTTAATTTTGCCACTCTATGTAAATTCTAGGTGAGGACTACTTTTTTTCTAGATCCTAGAATTTTTAATTCTTGTATGGTGCTTAACCCATTCATAGAATCTTAGATGGTATAAGAGCTTAAGGATATTATCTAGGCATAGATGCTTGTAGTAGCACACCATAAATAATGGATTTACCACAAAAATCCTGGGGCAATTGTCTTGAATCCATTGGGTTATCCATTGGATTCTACCCAAGTGTGATGCACTCCTAAATGTGCCTATTGAGTAAATTAGAGCTCATAGATTAGATACAAATAGTATTCCATTATATATTTCCAGAGAGTTTGTTTTGTAGGTACAATTTCTATCGAAATTTGTTCAAGTTGAAGAAGAAAAGATTGTAGAAATTTCAACATAATTCAAATTGGTTCAAGTCTCCTTGAAGAGACTCCTTATCCTCTGGATTTAGAAGTTCATGAGAATTCTAATTTCTAGTCTCATTAGAAGATGATATAAGAAAAGGAATTAGAACCATCTATGTTGAAGAAGCACTCTCCTTCATTCTATATTATTGTTCTCCTCTCATACTTCAAATACTGAAGATCATTTGCTAATTCTTTTGGAAGATCCTGGTGAAGATAGTGATCTAATGGTTATTTGTAAGTCTACTATGTAGTGTGAATATGTTAGTTGTGATCTCTCTTTCATTGTATAGTCTCCTACAAGTTCCTACATGGTTGCTAGCACATTTCTTCAAGAATTTGGAGCACTACATTCACTTGCGTTCAAGTCTCAAGCACCTTTGTCATATTATGTGTCTTATATTTTGAATTATGAGGATCATCAACTAGTTTTTGCAGATTGTATCTCAATAGATGGACGAGGCGGGCATTCCCATGCTCGTATCAAGATACATAACAATCACTTGTGAGGCCCAAAATGAGAGACCTGGAGTAAATAATCACCGTGTATATCATGAGAGTCCAGAGGGGACCCAAATCTGGAACATACTGCTGAGCGGACCATGTCTGAGATGAAAAAACTGATATACTGGAATGGCAGTAGTGCTACTTAATGTGGTTCTGAAGGAACTGATGCGCTGCTGGATCAGAGTGACAACGGTCATATGTGCAATGGTACACTGAGCTGGAACTGAACTGGGTACTCAAAGAAGCGTAGAACTGAATGGCTTCCGAATACAATCGCCAACACAGCCCGGACATCCACGGGAACATATAACTGGGCGTTCCGAAGCGACTCACCAATGTGCTAGAGTCGGGGGAAATCCGGGGTCTTCGACACAGAATGGAA
>LPNX010952292.1:869173-966576 GCA_001517045.1 Pseudotsuga menziesii
GACCTTCGGGGGAAGGAAGTCTTTGGATTCCACTACGAATTGGGGAGCAGTGGTAGAAGGTGGTGCATCCGGGAGAAAGTATGAACGATGATGCATGTCATCCCAGGGATAATCTGGGGCGGTGAGAGCCTCAAGAATTTCTTCATCACTGTAGAATGTTCGGGTTGTCAGATCGGTTGCCGAGGGGGTGGTGACGGAAGAAAACATATAAATGGTCTCGAACTCTTCTGAAGCAGAAGATTCCGGGGGGTGGATCTCCACAATGGGGAGTTGGGTTGTCTCAGGATTTAGGTCTGAGGGGAGGTTCTCGTCAATGGTGAGGTCTGCCGTCTCCAACTCCGGATTGTTCATCTCAAAGAGAGCTAGTCGGTACTCGGGGAGATCGGGACAGTGATGGGAGTAATGCCTGTAAATATCACATAAGGCACATGGGTGGTTGGTGCGTAGGTACTTGTCGCGAGGCGTAGGGGTTGACTCTAGATGGACCACCAGGATGGTGGGGTCGTCGTCAAGCGTTTTCATGTATTCTTTTAGTGCTGGTAAATGAGGACATAGGTGAGTCGCATGGCCCAACTCATCGCAAAGCGCACATTTGGTAGGGGCACGGAATACAGGGGGGTTTTGGACTATCTTAGGAGGTGGGACAGCAGTGTAAGGTTGGGGGCCTCTGCCCCCCGTGGGTTTGGTAAAAATAGGGGATGGTTTCGCGGGGGTTGATAGGGTAGCGACACCGGGAGGTGGTTTCGCGGAGGTTGACGTAGTAGCGACACCGGGAGGTGGTCGACTAGTAGTGGCAATGGGTTGCACTGGTTGCAGGACGACATCTGGTGTCGGCGGGCGAACTGGAGGCGAAAGATACCAAACGGGTAATCCTAAGGTTAAACCCGGGAGGCTAAGGGTAGCCATGACTGGGGTGCTAACCACTCCTGAGGGAGGGAAGAGGAAAGGTATGGTATGTATGGGTGTGGTGCCAATGTGGCTAGGGACCAAAGGGGGTTGAGGCAACAACGGTGGTTGATTACTAGGGGTTCTCGTGTGGTGGGACAGAGTCAATAGGTCAGCTACTTCAGTAGTAGATGACGGTGGTGGGAGTGATGGAAAAATGGAGGTCATCGGTATGTCTGAGTAAATTCCGGGACCTATAGAAGAAACCAAGGAGGTGGGGGCATCCGAAATAAGCTGTTCAACTATGGGGAGCATGGGCCCTATAGAAGAAACGGTGGTGTTGGGGCCACCCGAGATAGTGTGTTCAATCATGGGGAGGACATTTTCGGTTGTCGCGGCGGCCTTGGGATCGTAGTACGTGAGTTGGTCAACTTTGACCACGCGTCCCTCATGAGGGAACATCATGATGCGAAAAACGGTAGAAGCAACTGCCCGCATAGCATACATGTAGCTGCGTCCAAGTAGAAGGTTGTAGTCAAGCTGGGCATTGATAACCTCGATGTCTATCAGGACCATTTTACCAGCTAGCTGGACGGGGACATTGGTTAATAAGCCTTGTGGTTGAGCTGAACGGCCGTCGTAGGCTCGCAACGCAGTGGAGGACGGTTGGAGCGGGGGGGATCCCATTTTCTGCCAGATGGAGATGGGCATGACACATGTGGAGGCACCTTCATCAATAATGCAGCGATGGACGACAAAATTTCGGATGGATACGGTAACTTGAAATGATAAATTGGAGGGCAGGCGGGGTTCGGATTGGTCCAAATCATATGCCATTAACTGCGAATCATGCGGACCGATAGCCCCAATGGCTAAGAGTAAAGTCTTACGTTGCGAAGGGCAATTTAAGATCAGCAGTTACCTCCTGACAGTAACTGCTGAAAACGCCGCGTCGATGCCTCTATCATCCGCTTGGGTTGTCCTTTTCCTCGCCGTAGGCCGCTCTAGCGATCTATGGGATTCTCCCTACATATAAATTTAGTGCATTATCCACTAACATGAGACATTAAGCATCGAAAACTTTTAACTATGATGAAAAATCCATAAAAAGCTGGCCTGGTTCATCTGGGCGAGAACTCACGGTAAAATGAATCGACGGTCGGGCGATACTTGGATCGGACGGGCTGAGAATACTACATCGGATGGGAAAGGCTTCAGGAGCCGCAACGGCGGAGGAGCATAAGAAGCGGGTGAGTGACAACGCAGGCAACCAAGGAAATCGGATGCCGAGAAGGAACGTATCGGAAGCTAGATTGCTCTGCCACCCGCAACGGCGGAGGGGACAAATGCTGAAGACAGGCGACGGAGGCTAAAAAAGACAAAGCTCGGGCGTCGGATGAAACTCACGTCGGCAGCTGACTTCACCCCCCCGGCCGCAACGGCGGGTAAGTAGAAACTCAGGAGCAAGCGGTTTGAACCAATGAATCGGGCGTCGGATGAAACTTCAATCGGGAGGGCAGTTTGATCTGGGAGCCGCAACGGCGGGTGAGTGAAGACTCAACATCTTCTGAAAGAGACCCGATCCAAAGAGAAAACCAATAGCGCTAAGGCCCAATTGCAGCCGAAAATCAATTTCCTTCGTTAAGGCAAAATTTTCATGCTCTACGGGTACTAAAACAGACCACGCGACTCAAGCTAAACTGAACGAAGCAAGCAAAAGGGTGGGCAATCAACTTCAAACGCAAAGATATGCTCAAAGGCGCCAAGCTTTCAACAATCGATCCCAGCAAATAATGGTGAGGAGGGGTCCCAGAGTTTAAGTGAAAAACTAAAATCGGGGAGAAAGGTTGCGGCAGCAACAGAGCCTAAGCCCAAATTTGATCAATACTCAATTGAGTAATAAGAAGAGGGGCCTCCACCTCCAAATCCTTCTAATTAGAATTAGACTCCTATTAATCCCTCTTCAAGGAATCTTAATGTTTTGGATAAAGTCCATGTTGTTGAAAATTATTTTACGACTCATTAGGTCATGTGTATCACTCATTAGGTCATGTGTATCACTTGAGTGAATTTTCAAGCAATGTTGACATCAAACACAATGCTTCTTTACAGCATGCCTTTCATATGTCCCTATTGAAAAATCATGTTTAAAAGTTATTTTAGAATTTGAAAACTTAAAAACAACATGTCTATAAGGAGTACAAGCATTGTGGTTATTAATCAAAACTTCACTAAATCTTATTTATATCAATTCATTTTTATGTACTTAAGAAAAATATAAAAAAATTTCCCTCATATTATTTTTAATATGTTATAGCATAGGTATTCATCTAACTAAAAGGATTTTTTGGGTTGTTTTATAATTTGGTAACCACTACGAAACTTAGAATTAGAAATCTCTATGCAATGTTAAAATATCATTGTGTAGAGGGAAACCTTTTGGTATTAGATCGATAGTTAGTTTAAAATATACTTCTTGAATAGTATGGATTTGGATATGGTTAATTTAAATCATGTTGAATCATTTATGTGATATGGTATCGTAAATGTTCATCATTCATTATGCAAGCTGCAAACCATATACCTCAAATATTAAAGAAATTACCGCTTGGCATGATTACTAGGAACAAATGTGATTCTTTATGGATGACTTTCGATAAACTTAGCAAAGATTCTTCATCAAAGTTAGGAAGAGTAAAGAGGCATGCCATCTCATATGCCAAATTTAACATTTGTACTTTGGACATGTTAAAAATGAATTATAAATTTGAAAATCATGAAATTCATTAGGAATTAGGAAATCATGAGTCAATGTGGAAATGTTTTCACTCTCACTGGTAGTTAGACTAATTTCATTTTGGCTCATCATAGATTTCATTTTGTAGTTTTATTGGTTGTTTTTTAATTTAAAGACACCGTGCATAAGCTTTGAGAATATAACAAGGCTCAAGATCATTGATCATTTATGTTAATAATATAGTAGAATGTGTTGAGTGTATTTCTATTGTTGGAATTTTGATTGTTGTTATGAGTGTCTATGTTTTGTAACATTGATGTGCATATCCCCATTCTTATACCAAGTGGTATTAAAGCACCATTAAATCAATGAATCCTTATATTGTTTAAGGTTTCTACTGTGGAAGAAAATACTAGAAAGGAGTGGTGATGTTGGGAGTATTATCTATAATGTACCCTATCACCTCATTTAACCAGTGAGACGATGGGAACTCAATTATCATATTTGAATTTCAACATTCATGTCCAATTTCATTTTTATTCAATTACATTGCATTTAACAATGGAAATAAATAATCATGGTCACAAAAAATAATTATGCATCCATTTAATTTATAGAAAATTCAACCATGAATACACATTCCATGCCATGCAGTATCGTACATTTAAAAATTAATAACAACAGTGAATACATAGTATAGAAACACATAATTATCATGTCATTCATAACAATTAGAAGCTTAAGTTTTAAATCAAGTGTTCTCCATCTAGATGCATGTAAAGGATGTTCCTCCCAACCATAGAAAATGTCAAGCTGAGTATTACTTTGACAGGGCACCCTCGATCTACGGATATCAATCCACAAGGAAATATCCCTCCCTAAATCCCAATACTAGTTGAATCTCTCATGCAACCCACTAGTTCATAAACCCTCTCCACAGGTGTCCAAATCCTTAATTCTCCTTCCAATCAACCTGCACAACACTGGGAACAAGCTACCTTCTCTAAGTTTATAACTAGTCCCTTGGGTAGCCTCCAGTTCCCTTTTGGCACTCCAGCACAAGATGGATATAAAATATTTGAATTCGTTCTCCAAGACATAAGCTACGAGCCAAGTTTCTCCCACATTATTCTATCTGGGTTAATGGCATCTCCATTCTCTATTACAATTTTAGGCTATGGATTCGAAAGGTGATGGATCTGAAGTGAAATTTGAAATGGTGGAGGAATAATGAGGAATGAGTCCCTTCTCTCGCTTGAAAACTCACTTTTATAGGCATAATTAAGCTTTCCATGTTGCCACTCTACATGGAACAAGTTTTCACCCTTAATCCCCTTCTTAAGCTATTGAAATAAGGCTTAATCAATTTATGGCTCTTAATCATAGTTTAATAACTTATTTTAACAAGGCTAGGAAGATGAAATAAGGCACAATATTACTTCCCCGCTTATGGATTAATATCCCCCCATCTCTTCTTCTCCCTTCTTCCCATGCAGCCATTAGAGATTTTTATATTAATATAAAAAATGTACATAATTTCATAGTCTTAGTCATCTCGACCATTTGTTTATGGCTTTTATCCTTTTACATCAATATTTACAAATTTACATACAAGGTCAAAACTGGGGTATTACATTCCCCTCCCCCTTAATTTATGCATTGTCCTTATAGCATCATTAACACTGTGTACATTTGCAAAATTTTGATCAAAACTTCAAAATAGTTGTGGGTATGCCTCTTGCATCGCATCCTCAATCACCCGCGTTTCTTCTTCAGGACTGTAATGGGTCCATTAGACATTTAACTATTCGATGGCCCAATTCCTCAACAACATAGTTTTTGTTTGAGGATACGCACTAGTTATACTGGAACGTCTCCTTTCAGTTCCACCTGGATCAAATTCCAATAAATTATGTGTTTAGGATCAAGCACATATTTCTTCAATAAAGACATGTGAAATAAATTATGCACACATAAACAAGTAGACAATTCTAATGCATAAGATACAGGTCCTATCCTATCCAAAATTTCAAATGGCCCACAAATTCGGGCTGCAAGCTTTAGACAAATTCCCAATTTCAAGGAACTCTTCTTTGGGTTAACTTTTAAATACACATGATACTCCACAATAAATTCTTTTACTATTATTTCTTCATCTACATAACTCTTATGTATGTCCTGTTCCACTTTCAAATTCTACCTGTTTTTTAACATATGCTCTTCCATTTCTCTCTATATCTTTGGCCCAATTATTACCATGTCAACTAAATTATCCCAACTGATTGGAGTATTGCACTTTCTTCCATACTTGATTCAAATTGACTCATCTTCAAAGAAGCATGATATCCATTATCGTATGTAAATTCTACCAAATACAGGTAGTCTTCCCATTTTTATGGTTGACCCATCACATACATTCTTAACATATCCTTAATATCCAAGTTGACTCTCTCAATCTACCCATCTCTCTATGGATGATATGTTGTGCTTAAATTCAGATTTGTACCAAACCCCTTGATTAATCCTTTCCGGAAGTTTGAAGTAAATTTTGGATCTATGTCAGAAACTATTGTCTTTAGTATCCCATGTAACCTAGAAATCTCTTTTATATAAATATTTTCTATATTGATTGCCTTATAAGTTTAGTTGACTAGTATACACTTAGCATCTTTGATTAACGTATCCACCGCCACAATGATGGACTCATGTTTCTTTCTTGTCCTAGGAGATTTAGTGACGAAGTCAATGGTCACCATATACCATTTCCATTTAGTTTTGGAAATGGTTGAAGCAATCATGTTGGATGTCTATGTTCAACCTTTACTTTTTTATATTCAATGCACCTTGCTATATAATCAACAACATCTTTCCTCATTCCTGTACAAAATTATTGACTTATTACTACTAAAATTGTCTTTTGGTATCTAGGGAACCCTGCATATGGTACATTATGCATCTCATTCATTACCAATTTCCTTAATTGTACTAAATTAGGAGAATAAATTATGTTTTTTTATGTAATAATTCCATTGTCTTCCAACCTACAACCTTCATATTTCTGGTGTATATTTTCTTGCAATAATTTCCATTTTACTTGAACGTAATGTACATCTATTATGACAGCTTTAAGAATTTTGGTTTTTAAATTTGATCTGCACATACTAATGGCTGAAACATGCATAACATGAACTCTTCTACTAAGTGCATGAACAACCTTATTCTCCTTTCCCTTAATATTTTTTATATCAAAATCAAGCTCACATAGAAATCTCATCCATCTTGTTTGGTTGCATTCATATTTTGCTTCTCAAATAAATATTTCATACCACTATGCTCAGTTCTTAGCTCAAATTTCCTTCCCATAAGATAGTGTCTCCACATTTTTAATGCATCCACAAAAGAATCAAGTTCCAAGTCATGTGTTACATAATTTTTCTCATGCTCTTTAAGTTTTATTTATTCATAACGTAATGTCTCTTCCTTGAAGGACATTGAAAGTATTGACCTTGTCGAGTGCCTAGGGGTTAAGAAGTTAATTAAATCAATTATACCTACGGAATTTTGGTTATTTAAAACTATGGAGGCATGTACTAGGGTAATTTCTAATTATGGTTATTTTTATGTAATTATTAATTAATATGCAAATAATGGCATGTGGGAATGAGTTGCCATGTTAGGAGGGCACATTAGGAAAACCAACTTGCCTTGGATGAAAAATAGCAACTATCCAAAAGACTGGAAAAACCAATATATCGAAAAAACATGGAAACTAAAAGAAGCAAGAAAAAGCAGGCAGTTTCAAAAGTAGAAAGTTCAAGAAAAGCAGTCAGTGCAAAAGCAGGAAACTTTGGTCAAGGAGAGTGTAGTTTCCATTTTGGTGAAAGGATGCAAACAAGGAAAAATCATCAATCATAAAGAAGACATTTTTTTTCTCAAGGATGTTTAACTTCTAATTTGGGTTGAGTGATACAAGCAAGGAAACATCATCCTATGACTGAACTTACTAATTTCCTCAAGAGGGGCGCACTCATTGCTTAGGGTTAGGGTTTACAAATGGGTAACTTGCTCAACAGGTAGATGACTTGCTCAACAAGTCAATCAATTTTTATTTAAGGATGATTCCAAATATATTTCATGGTTTTTATCATTATTATTTTTTGTTTTGAGCGAAGCTAAGCTTCTAGTCTAAGCGATATGCCTCAATCACCTTGGGTGATGTGCCCCAAGCCTCCATTCTCTTCTCTTCTCTTACATTATTTAGTGAAGGTCATGGAGAGACAAGGAGAATCCATTGAATACCAATATCGATCTCTGATAATAACCATCCATTCATGGAATTTGAGCTCTAGTGAAGGAAGCTTCACTTATGCTCCCAAATTGGTGTCGAGTGTTAGTTCCAAGCCTCCATTTTTCAGTCTTGGACACCGTTGAGGGAGACAAGCTCCTCAAATATTATCCTGAGATTATCAAATCCATATTAATGTTCTAATGTATTTCTTACAGTAATATTTATGTCCAATAAATCCATCATGTTAAACTTTCATGAGAAAAGTCTTCCAATGCCCATTTAATGGGCCTTTTTGTAAGTTCTAGGCATTAAACGTGATGTAATGGTTATCATAATGATATATGAGCTTGATGATGGTTAGGATAGAATTATAAACCTCTGATAATATTTATTTTCATGTCTGATAAATCACAGCATCAAAATTCTATGTTATTTTCTTACCCATGCTCATTGACTAGTCAATTTTGACTAGTATTACAGTTTTTGATGCCATGTATAATCTGTAAGTTGAATTTCTATTTTTTAAGTTATATCAGGTCACACATTCACCCCAAAAATTTATCCAAATTATATAACCTTATTTTATTAATTTTTGATAGTGCTTTGAAATCCTCCTTTACACAGGCTTTCTCCGGTCCAAATTCCTAGTTTTTTCCTAAACACCTTCAAACTATACAAACTATCTTGAACTTGTTTTAATGGATATGTATGGCCTAAATGGTGACTGATAAATCACCTAAACCTTCCATAATCCTTTGTTTCTTGGAATTGAATTTTTAATCTCAGTTTGCACCGGTTGGGACACCTAGAAGCATGGAGGTAGACTTCAACATAGTTGATGCTTAAAACCTAAAAGGGCCTAGCATCCAAGTGCTTAGGGATATGAAATCTCAGTATTCAAACCTATCCTTTGGTTTCATCCCCTAATCCTCTAACACTCTCAATTTTCATGTCATTATTGTATGTATTGTGCCTTGTTGAAGAAAGTTCTCAATAACTTGTAAAAAAATTATTTCACTTTTAATTATATCAACAACAAGAGATAATATTCTGATATGATTCAGATCAGGTATATTACAGTGGTATCAGATCTCTTTCATTGGCCCATCTTGTGTAATGTAATCTCTTAGAGAAGAAATATTCCAAACCACTAAATCAAGTTGCAGATATGAGGCTCCTACCAGTGATTGAAGAAGGCCTTGAATTGTATGAAGAAGAAGACTATGAAGATCCCTCATGTATTAGCTTAGGTAGATTCAATAGGGATGTTGTTTATTATATTTCTTGCTTCCAGCTTATGATGAAGTCATATGGCATAAATCTACAAGTGTTGTTGGTCAAATTTCGGTGGAAAGAACTCTAAGGAATACTTCAAGTATTTCATGGAATAATATGCTTTAAAAAAAGAGATAAGGGAGGTCTTATATTTCTGATATTACTGCTACTTGGAGATACATAAGTTATTCAAATATCCATATTGTCAGTCAATCATGGAAAATAATGCACATATGGTGGATGAAGTGTGCAAGAAAGTGGGGACTAGATGTTTTCCACCTAGATCTAAAAGAGATAAAGAGGTGAAGCCTATGTTATGGAAAGAAGAAATCCAAATATCTGTTGGTTCTAGAAAAATTAGGAAAGAGGAGGATGAGGACCTAAATCCATTCTCAATCATTGAAAAGGACCATGATCCACTTAGTTATTCAAGTGAACAAGAAGAAGAAGAGTTCCATGAGGTGGAGCATAAGTCACTGCAAGGTGAATTCATGGGAGAAGAAAGTGAAGATGAATGCACTTCCAACTTATTTGTGGGATATTTCTAGATCAGTGCTAAGGATGTTGGTCCATATGGGGGAGGTGAGACATATTTTGGATCAAATCCAAAAGAATATTATAAATCATATTTATAGTCACCTCTTGAGCCTCATAATGAAGAAGAAGACAAGGCCACACCACTTGGGTGTGAACCAAAGAATTTGGCGGAAGAGAAGGCCACCACAGTGTCCCTACATGAAGAGGATAATGTCAAGCACAAGTATGATAAGATTTCTAATTTTTGTAGAAGCCATGTCTACTTACATCCACATGATCCATTGGAGGATGAAAATACTTCACTTGTATATGAGGGCTTCAAAATTAAGGACAGTTCTGAGGGAGATGAATTCACTTCTAGTTTATTTGTTAGTGATCGCAAAATCATTGCAAAGGAGGAGTATGTTGTCAATTGTGATAAGGCATCTTTTGGATCAGGTCCAAAAGGATAAGATAGATCATATCTGAAGTAATCATTTGAACTTCCTAATGAAGTGGAAGACAAGCCCCCACCAGTTGGGTGTGAACTAGAGAATTTGAAGGAAGAAATCATGCAAATGGGTAATTGCAGTAAAGAATAAGGGGATTCTTTTCCTCAAGAAATCCACTCATTTTCCTTTCCTTTGAAGATGGATGAAAATAATATTCAAGAGGCCTTACAAATTCTCCATGACACACATGCTTCAATGTCACATCAGTGTTGGATAGTTGCTTCATTGGGAGATCAAACTTCTCTTGAAGCCAAGGAGAAGATTCGGAAGGCATAGTCTACAATCCAATGTTACTTCTTACAATTGCTTTCTGATAGAGATGATTTGTTTTATATTGATGAGATGTTTCATGGATAATCATTGAAGGATGAAAAGGATATTTACAACCTCAATGATTTTTTTATGACCACCCAATATTCCTTGAAGAGCACTCAATGTGCACTCCAAGATTCCAAGATGGAGATACATCAACTTCATGAAAAGTTGCAAATATCACACCTACCCTATTACATACCATTCATCCATCCTCACAAGGCTGATTGCATTATTAATCATATGGAGGAACCTCATGAGATGGTGGATCATGAGATGCATTCAGTTTTGCATGTGATTGAGGAATGTGTAGACAAGCTTAATGAGAACCGAGCACTTGATCTTTCCCAGAGAAAACTTGAGTTGTTTTTCGAAGAGAGTCGCTTCTCCATGGAAGAGTCATATGATTTCACCTTAGTTGGATTCGGTAGTGATGAAGAAGATGCAGCCATAAATTTGGAATATGAGTATTGCAGAGAGTTGGTGCATAGTTCTTCACCCCACACTTCTATTTCAGCCACATCGGGTGGAGATGAAAATTAGGAGAAGGAATTTTCCTTATTGGTGCCACATGAGGAGGAAGAGGCTCCAATAGGTATTCATGATGACTTGATGAATGCACCATTCCCTTACTAGTATAAACATAGGCATCCACTTGCATTCTTTGATGCCTCTTTCATTCAATTGCACCCATAGAGTGGACCCAGTGGCAAAGAGTTGAGCCATTTGATTTGTACACTAGTTCCATGTTTAGGAGATCCTAATATTTCTCTAGGTGAAAATGACTCATGGATGGAGAAGTATAGGCACGTGTTGTTTCCATTTGATTCTATCCATCCACATATGGATTGGGTGTAATATTACATGGCACACATGGAGTCTTCTTGTAGAAAAAGTTTTTCTCATGATCTATGGAAGGCAGCTAAGCAAGCAAACTGCCAAGAGAAGTTGTTGAGACATATATCTTGCACAAGGTGGCCTCTATTGAGTAAATCCACACATTTGGATGGATGCTTGCACCCTTTGATTGGTGGTAGAGAGTTGAGCCATTAGATATGTTCACAAGAACCTTTTGGTTTGAGTGTCATTACATTCCCTTGTTGGATGAGGAGACATATGTTTGTATTTTCTGCTTGCATTCTTGAAGATAATTTTGATGCACCATTTTATTGTGATAATATTGGGAATCCTTGTCTATTGGATGATGCCTACCATTCTTGTGGGTGGACATGGGATTTTCACCCTTGTCACTTAAGCTTCATGGATTTCATATTTGATTCTTGTGTGCATTGGGCCCATAAGAGCCTTCCTAGGAGATTGGAGAGACTTGTTTGGATTCAACCTAACTTTGGAGACATGTATTTTATGATAGATAATATCTATATGTTTTGGCCTATCTTGGAGAATGACATAATTCTATGTCATTTTCATGATTTAGTCACTCTTCATGGTGTTATTGCTATCCTTCATAGTACCTTTCATGATGGTGGTTTCTGCATGATGTTGATGATGATTAGGAGGATGCACACCATACACTGGGATATTGGCATTCCTTGGGATGTCAAGTTTCCACCCTTTACACTACTACATGGATACTTGCAGTTGAGGAAATGGGATCCAAGCATACTTTTGTCTGAGGAGTTGTTTGGAGGGCATTCTCGCTGATGGGGATGCAATGCAAGCAATGGGACCCTGGCATTGATTTTCTTTGCAGAATATTTAGATGTTATCTTGATGAAGAAAGTGCACCTTTCGTCACATGAGTTCATAGATGTGGAATCATGTTCCATCTTGCCTACATGGGGGATACTTCTTTGGGTGAACAAATTTTGCAGCACCCTGGATTGCTTCTGCTTGAGGAAAAGCAAACTTGGGAGGGGAGGACTATAATGTCCCTTCCTTGAAGGACATTAAAAGCACTAACCTTGTCAAGTGCCTAGAGGTTAAGAAGTGAATTAAATCAATTATACCCAAGGAAATTTTGGTTATTTAAAACTATGGAGGAATGTACTAGGGTAATTTCTAATTATGATTATTTTTATGTAATTCTTTAATTAATATGCAAAATAATGGCATGTGGGAATGAGTTTCCATGTCAGGAGGGCGCATTAGGAAATACAACTTGCCTAGGATGAAAAATAGCAATTGTACAAAATACTAGCAAAATAAATCAGTAAGAAAAAGATGGAAACTGTCAAAATCAAGGAAAATCGGGAATTTTCAAAAGAAGAAAGCGTTGGAAAAGTAGTCAATGCAAAATCAGGAAACTTTGGTCAAGGAGGGCGTAGTTTCCATTTTGGTGAAAGGATGCAAGCAAGGAAACATCATTAATCATAAAGAAGGAAAACATTTCTCAGTGAGGGATAATTTCCACTTTGGTTTGAGTGATACAAGTAGGAAAACATCATCCTATGAATGAACTTACTAATTTCCTCAAGAGCGGTGCACTCATGGCTTAGGGTTACCATTTGCAAATGGGTAACTTGCTAAACATGTGGATGATTTTCTCTACAAGTCACCCAAATTTTATTTAAGGATGATTCCAACTCCATTTCATAGTTTTGATCCTTAATGTTTTGGTGTTGAGTGAGTCTAAGCTTCTAGTGTGAGTGATGTGCCTCAATCACCTTTGGTGATGTGCCTCAAGCCTCCATTCCCTTCTCTTCTCTTCCATTATTAAATGCAGGTCAAAGATATTAATGAGAAATGTCTTCCAATGCCCATTTAATGGGCCTTTTTGTAAGTTCTAGGACTTAAATGTGATGTAATGGCTTTCATAATTATATATGATATTTATTATGGTTAGGATAGAATTATAAACCTCTGATAATATTTATTTTCAGGTCTGATAAATCACAACATCGAAATTCAATGTTATGTTCTTGCCCTTGCTCATCGACTAGTCAATTTTGACTAGTTTTACAGTTTTTGATGCTATGTATAATATGTAAGTTCAATTTATATTTTGTAAGTTGTATCAGGTCACACATTAACCTGAAAACCACAAACTTCTAGAACCTTATTTTATTAATATTTTATAGTTATATGAAATCCTCCTTTGTGGAGGCTTTCCCTATGCCAAATTCCTAGCTTTTTCTTAAACACCCTCAAACTGTCCAAACTATCCCGAACTTGTTTTAATAGATATTTGTGGAATAAACAGTGTTTCCATCAAATATTCATCACGTCATATTACTTCCGTATCAAAACTGCAGGTTCTCAAAACAGTTCCACAATTCATATCTTGCATCAAAACAAATCACATATCTGCTCTTCAAGTACACACACAAGATCCCACAAAGATGATAAAAGATGATCCGATATATAAAAATGACACACTTTAACATTACAAATCCTAGATCTATTTATAGTATTTCTCCCATTACAATGTGTTCCACTTAGATTAACTTCCTAACTACTTGGACCAAAAACTACAAAATAATGACCAAAATCTAAAAAATATGACCAAACTGCCTTATGCACCATCTTCCTCCTTGCGCATCTGCTTTGATCTTACGCATTATCCTCAGTGTTTTACAACTAACTAATCTCAAAACTGCCTACCAATAGGCCCCCAACACAATCTTGTGGCTCTCCCTTGAGCCACGCCAGCTGGAAGCAGTGTACTTTGTTGTCTTGATTTTCAAATTCTTGTACTATTGTTTTACTTCTTCCACCTGAACCTTCACTTATCACTAATGTCTGTGCAATATGCAACATCCTAATGAGATGGATGATCCATGATCTTAGTGAGGAATTTCTTATGATTGTCATGCACTGCCTGAAATGCATTCACTTCCTTTAGCGCCAATTGCTCGCCAATATCCTAGAATTCTTCTGTCTGCATTGTTCGACGTTGTTGATGCTCCCTTCCTTGGTAACACATTGATGTAGAGCCTTTAACTCTGTCTCTTTAGTCATCTGCACTACCAAATTCATTGCTTGGAGCAACATCCTTAGTGCATCCAACTGGCCTTTAGCTTCCCGTAATTGTGTGTTTAGCTGCTCCAACTACTCGTCCTGGACCACGCTTCCCCAAAATTGCGTGGTTGCATCTATAATTGTCTTAGCTTATTTTTCACTATCTTTGAGTCACGTCACTGCATCTTCAATGCCTCTTTTTCATGAATCAACTACCTCTGGCGACTTACTTGGGTTCAACAATACCTGCAAATACGCGATGTCTCTCTTGAAGCCTGTGATGATCTGGCCTAAATTATTTACTTTAGTTGCCGCATACAGGTCTTCCTCCATAGCTGGGACTTCTTGATAAGCGTCAGAATTCACTTTCTCCAACCTGGCCCTGTCATCCCACAGTTCCGCCTTTTCGACGATGAGCCTGTCCTACACCTTCTTCAACTCCATAATCTTTGTTTTGCTGCTTCTTCCCACTCCTGCAACTTCAAAAGGTGATCGCTAATTATCTATTCTCATTCGACTAGCTCTTGACTCACAACCCTTTACAATTGTACCAATGTCTGATTTGACAATTCATTGACATCCAACGAGAGATCCTGAAAATGCTGGAGTGAGGCATTGACATCCTCACTATTAGTCTCAATCGCATGCGAAGAAATCTGTACAATATGAACCCGCTTCCCTGTGCTTATCCCTCCTTCCTTCTGCAAAAAAATTTCTCTGGGCACCCTTGTAAAAATTGCATCAACTAAAGAACTGAGTCAAGTGTTTCTTCAACTATGCTTCACTCACAGTTGTCATTGTTATAGCTGCAACAATGTGGTCTACTTGTGCATCTGTCATTGGCGTTATGTCGCTGGCCTCATCCTACTCCTATCACCTCTTTGTTCTAGATTCCTCAAACCTATGATCTATTTTTGAATCTATTGGGGTTCTTTTCGATGCTTCATCAAAGTATTGATCACATTGTTGGTCGGGCACACTATCCACCAGACCATCAGCTGGTGGACCTGTCATGATATTCGACACTTCTTCCTTACTAACTGGTTCTCGCCACTCTATAGGCCAGTCATCCATGATGGCATCCATATCTACATTAGTAAGCTTATAGAGTGTGGAAAACCACTATTTTTCTGGGTCCCTTTGTGCCTACACATGAATTGTACGTGGCCCCATTGCAAACTAGACAATCTTTTGATATTTTACCACCGCTTCTTTCGGTAAGCGCAGGATCTTCATGGCTGCAGCCTACAACACCTCCCAATATAGCCAAAACTGTATTGAGAAGTCCTTTAAATGTTCAACTTCTTTGGCATACCATAGGTTCTAATATCGCACCCCTATGCATACTTTAGCAACCTCAACATCCATGCCCTGGTAGTCCTCGGGTTCCATCCAAGTGACTAGCACAATCAAAATGATCAACCATTTATAAGTGAATGGTCGCTTCCCTTCCTGTACCTCCATTGTTTCTTATGTTAATTGTTTCAGCAGAAACAATGACCAATTCATATGTATACCATGGGCGCACTGCTCAACACACGCGATGCACTGATTGGGTCGATTCTTCCTTACCACCTTCATGGATAGAATATTTGCTACAACAAGCACAGTCTAGTGATTAATAGTATCCACCGCATATGCTCATTAGTCGTGCTACCTCCCAAAATTATTCTTTATCTTTGCAGCCAGTCTTTTATCATTATCCTTTCCACAAAAGTACGACGACGGATCGGGCCCCTACATAGGAAACCCCATGATCTGTGAAATCAACTCTCGAGTGATTGGCACCAGCTGGTCGAGCCACAAATAGCCCCTATGAAAACATGGCAAGAGTTGTTTTTCACATGCGTTGGCTTCCACCAACCTTTCCAAATGCGACATATTGATGAGGCCTAAGAACCCCGACCTCTCCAATCCTCGCACCCAGTCATGCGAAGTACACACTAATGGGCCATTGTCTACCTCTATCATCAATTTGAATGGATCCGCTGTGATATCATTTAATGCCAGCAGATCATGATCTCCATAATTCATATTCATGATGTAGGGCACGATGTAAACAGTGCATTCCATCCCCTGCAGTATTGCCAACATCCTGACTGGATACCTTTGGCTCTTCATCAGCTTGCGTGACTTGGCACTAGATCTGCATGGATGAACATATCTGGGGTGTCCATAGTGGACACCCCAGTCATGGTCATGGATTCCTTAGTTCCTTATTTCGATGGACCGCCTGCTCTGTAGCTTCTGCCTGTGCCCACGAAGACGTTCTCGTTGTCCATTTTTTTGGCATAAGGAACTTGGGCTGATGAGCTCCCATCTTCTTCTTTGGGATTGACGATGAGCCCATCGGCATGTTGGTTGTTTCTTGCTCAATAATCACTTTGACAACTAATGAATCTCTCCCACTAGAAATCTCTACCGGTATTGGCTCACTCGTCATTCCTCACTATTTCCCAACAAATTCTCAACATTGCACCTCAACCTCACTCTTCTCTGCAACTCAACCTTCACAGCTCTCCAACAACTTCAGAAACTCAATCCTCACAATGGTGATTTCAAACTGTGGCCTTCCATTTATAGCGCGGAGTCGACCGTGTGAAATATCTCTTAATCATTATGACCAAATCCTCCATTTACTACCTGAATCTGTCGCAGATCCTCCTGATCTAACGGTTGGTTCCACTATTAATGTGTGTCTCATCCAAGAGTGTCATTGGATAACTAGTTTAACTACTGCATTTACTGTTAATTTGACTCTATCGCATCCCTATAGACGTCGCAACATGGTTCCCTAACTACAACCTTAATGCCTCTAATCACGTGGCCACTTTCTCCTAGTGTGCCATGATCCTAATTACCATCTCATGTAGAAACAATGATTTTTTCCATCTTGCACAATGATTCAAGCATCATGTAGCATCAAGATCATCTTGTAGGGCTTCAGTCACCTACCATTCACCAACTTAGGTAGCATCACCCCATCTAACTGTTGCAGTTGTATTGCGCCTCCCTTAGTAATGAAATTGATAACATAAGGACCCAGCCAATGCATTTGCAACTTAACTAGATGTTTGGAGAACTTATTGTCATATAGCAATACCAGGTCTCCTCATTGAAAGTTCTTGTTCTATATATGTCAATCATGCCATGCTTTTTGTCGATCCTTCTCAACTCACTGATGAAATCCTGCAACAAAGCGGTCTTCCTCTAACTTCACAAATTGAGCTAGGTGTTCTTCCAATGCTCCTTCATCAGCCATTCATATCGCTTCTACGATGCACAAACTTGGAAAAATATACTCCATTGGCATGACTTACTCCTTCCCATACACCAACTTGAACGGTGTCTACCCTTTCAACCTTTTTCATGTAGTGTGATACGCCCATAAGACTGTTGGAATCTTGAAATCCCAATCATCGCAGTTTACGTTGCAGACCTTTGTGGGTGCATGCTCCAACACCTTGTTGAACGCCTCAACTGTTCCATTAGCATCACTAATAAATTTGGGTGGATTTTTCCATGAAATACTTCCATGTTTTGAACATTCATGGATTAATACTTCAATTTTTTTATCATGGAATAAAAATCATGGCAATATCGACGTTTTTACTTTTCAACGAACTTTCGTCTCTATATCGACGATATATGGCTATCTATGCACACCCGCGAAACCAATGCCAGCTTTCAAAGGTTGTTTACGCATGGGTCAAGTTCTAATTAATGGAATTAATAGCTCTTGGTTGTCTACGCGTGGGTCAAGTTATAATAGCTTTAATAATTATCCTTGCTGAGTTAGAGCAGGCTTCTCTTTTTGGTTAAGCTTCACAACTCTACTTGTATTTAAAATTTTATTTTTTCTTACAAATATGCTGGGTCTGGGTGAATGGGTACCTATCTAAAAGAATTCTTTTATTTATAAAAATGATCAACAAGCTGCATCAGTTGCCTCCCATTCCCTCTCTGACAAGCACACAAAGTGTCTCTTGAGTCTCCAGGCTAAAACCTCAATCCTTCCATAATTGAAAGCGTAATGTGAGAATGTGCATGGAATATTTTGTCTGTTGTACTGCCTGACTCATGTATTTTCAGCATATTTTCTATAGTTGCGATGGATTGAGCCTAGATTTCTTTATCAACCATATCCAAAACTAGAGAGATCAGTCATACTCTGCAACAATCATCTGGCCGTAACTTCATAAAAGGTAAGCATGCATCCTTTTTTGGTGGATACAAACTAACATTGAGGCTCTAAATAACAGTTGTATTCTTCGAGTCATGTACCTTACGAATGAATTTAAAAACCCCGCAACTCCCTTCTTTTATTTAAACTAGAGCAATTGCAACAAGAGGGTCCAATCAACAATGACTTTATCCAATTCGTTTTTTTATAGAGCCGATGATCCACTAAGCTCTTGCTCATTGACACAGTGTTAATCGCTTTCCACAGTAGAAGGACAACTTTCATTTGGACCATTTGGGCCACCTAGTGTTCCAATGCCCAAAATATCAAGGTCTCCTTGTGAGTAAATCAAATTCCACTGCACAACACTTGTTGGCATCAATGAAAACTTCAGTCTGTTAGACACAATGCTCACTGAGAGGAGGGGATGAATAAGTGAGCTAAGGCTTCAACTCAATTTCAACTTTTTCTACAAATCTTATATCATTATTTCAAAATTGCTTCAACAACATATTTATCAAAGAACGACATCAACTAGGCACATGTCATTCATCAATTAAACACATCACTATCAATACATTGCACAAGGGTCACAAGATATAGTTTTGTAATCTTTATATAAGTGGAGACTTCAATCTCCAATATGGGATACAACCCATAAGATGGCACCACCCACCAGAATGGTTCAGTCAACTACAACTGACTGGGATGCTACAACATCCAAACAAGCTTCAGCTTTTCAAAAGATCAATAAGTCTTTCCCCGGCTCCACCCAACCTCCCTATACAAATTTCAGATTACAAATTACAATTGATACATCACACTCTTCCAAAGTTTTCCACAGGCACACACATCAAAAATACCAATCAGCAAGTCTTCATTCTGTACTCAGCAAGCCATTCAACATACAACATACTACAGCCTGTCTCAACTCTGTCCATACACCATTAGTATCTTGTCTTCAGTACTGTCCACATCAGCATATAGGCTTCCAAACTGTTTAATTCGACACTTAGACAAAATTGTTTTTAACTTGTTTTTAATTCAACACTTATTTGTTTTTCTTCTCCTTTGGCAGATTGATTTCTCCCTCATGTGATCACCATAAGGAAACCTACAAGTATGTCTAGATATCCATTTCAACAATGAACAAGACCATATCACAAGATAAATCTGTTGACACACACACAACCTCTGGCAAGCATTTCAAAATAGCTTCTCAACCTCTTTTGAACATCAAAACATATTTCTTCCCATTTTGGTAGACTCCTATTTCACACGTGTGAACACTCTATGGAAACCTAAAGTCATGAGCAGATGGAAAATGTACCAAAGAATGGATCAATGACATTTGATAAATTTACTTGCACAAAGACAGCCCTTGGAGGGCATTTCCAACTGACCTCTCAAACTCCTGTTTTTAACACTTGACCAAATTTCTTTTGTTCTCACTATGCAAAATATTATTTTTCCTATTTTTGGCAGATTGATATTTTGCATATGAGACCATGATAAGACAACCTGAAGGTATGGATGGATAGTCCGTTCACCAAGGAACATGCCTATGCTACCTGATGAATTTTATCATCAAAATAACCCCTCCTTGAGATCATCCTGTAGGTGTATGTTTTATATACCTGACCATGTTCTCACATTGGAGATATGGATCTGCCAAAACATGGTTTCAGGCAATCTTACACCAAAGATCAGTAAATTTCCCACCTAGGGAAAATGAAGATGAGGCTGGGAGTGAAAACAGCATAGGTGTGCTCAGTAAGGTGTAATACATCATCTAGTAGCATTAGTTTAGGTTTTGGGTGAAACGAAAAATCCACCTTAGGTTTTGGACAAATTGTCTAAGTATGGAATTATTGGTAAAATCCGCGTAAATGGCCTCAAGGAAATGCACGCCACCTCTCATAAGATGATTAGAAAAATTATTAGAAAACAATAGGCTCTATTATGTTGGTTGGTACATCCAACCATGGTTTCATATTGCCCAAAGAGACACTGAGGAGGAAGATATCAATCTGCCAAAAGTGCCTCTCACCTTCATTTGCACTATCCCAGTAAAATGCCCACCAAGGTTAGATGTTGAGGTTGTAGGAGAGAATATTGGCATGGTTGAGTCAGTATGATGTTCAAATTCCTGCCAGCTGTTGGGTGTATGTCAATAGGTTCATCAATTGGCATCGATTTGTTATTTGTTGAAATGGCTATCCAGCCATACTTTCAGGCTGACTTACAATGGTCACATGTGCAAAATATTAATCTGCCAAAAGTAGGAAAAATACTATTTTGACTACTTTTTCATACTTAGTCAATTTCCAAAGTTTCACAAAGTTGCCATATTTTTCCAAAAGATGTTAGATTACAACATTAACTTCTTGATAGCACCAGAACACCATTATGTGTCTTTCTAGCCTCACCAGACATGCCACATCATCATACTTGCCATGTCATTACTTCCTTTGTCGTTCCTTTGTCTTTCACTGAGTTTACCCTACCATCATGTCTTTGGTTATCCTTTTTTCATTCACTGAACTCCTTTGACATCAATGACAATCACATTCAACTTGTATCATATATTATATAAATCTTTGTTTTTTTTAGTGAATTATGTTCAGCGTGGTATGTACCTATATTGATTAATTAGTGTTAATTTGATTTTGTTGATGTTTCATGAATGGTGTTAAGGCACGAATGGACTTCCATGAGGAATGAACATTTACCTAATGCAATTCAGTAGGTTCCCATACTACGAGCACCTACAAATAGTTCATTTGTTTGATACAATGCATATAGGGAAGAACATAACAGAATTGTTATGGCAAATATTAGATGGAAGGACTGACAAAGAAAGAATTGGAAAGATTTGTAGTGACATCCAAGAAGCTAATCACGCATTGCAAAGTGTGATCATTAATTCTAATGGTGATGGCCATCAACAGAATATTAATCTTCCTTGGTGCTTGATAAAGCAACAGAGCAATATTGTAAAAGAGGTTATCAGAAAAATTAGGTTTCCGATGGGGTTTTCGTCTAACATAAAGAATATCTTAACGAAAAAAGGTGATTTTGGTGGGGTTAAAACACATGACTGGCATACATTCATTAAGGTAATTGTGAGTTTTTAATATAATTCCTTATTGGTATGCACTATTTTATTAATTTTATTCTCTCATTTGGAAATAAATAATAATTATGTGTTTTTTGATGCAGTATGTTCTACCTTTATCTCTCCCAAACGACTTTGACAACAACATAAAACAAATTATTTATGTTCTTGGAAAATACATGAGGTAAGCAATTAATGTTTTATATGGAAAATGTACTTGGTCCGTGATTTGCCACAGAACTTATTGACATATTATGTTTTTTCCCGCAAATTTTATATATGGCTTGATATTATTTTATTACATCATTTGTAGGTGCCTTTCCTCAAAAGAAATCCATAAAGAAGATATAAGGTATTGGAAGAGAGAAATTCCCCGACTAATGTGTGAAATGAAACAGTATCTACCTCCAACATTTTTCAATGCACAAGAACACTACCTCATACACCAAGTTGAGGAGATTGAATTATGTGGATCGGTACACACAAGGTCGATGTGGATGGTGGAGAGGTAGTTGAAGTCGTTGAAGGATCTTGTTAGACAAAGAGCACGTCCTGAGGGTTCTATTGTTGAGGGATATATGGTATATCAATGCATGGTGTATATTAGTGAATATCTACCTAAATTAGCAGAAAATATGAATGTGCCTCGCATTTGGCATCTCAACTTCATCAACACATTTGAAGGGGGGGGTCCAATTGGGGAAAGGTACAATGAGGACCATGAAAGGTAATTATTAGATTTTGTGGAATTAATACATCATTTATTTTTCCAATTTTATTCTATCATACTGATTTTTTATTTTTTTATTAATCTTGCATATTCAACTGTATTAAACTATGCATGTAATGATATCTAATTAATGATAGTGAATTGTTATTTTTTCATATAGTTGCTCAAGTGTGGGATGCTTTACATTTATACATGGCAAACAACCTTGATTGGATGGTGCATTGGATAGAAGATAGAGAAGAATGCTTCGGTAGGTTATCATGGGAAGGGGTTAGTGAGATGATTAAAACAACTCATCGTCATCAACATCAATTTCCTGATCTTACGTCGCAAAGGGAAGTTGATTTAGCCTATGGTTTAAAAGATAAAAAGGCAAGTAAATTGTTTACCCGTATTTTTCTAGTGAATTCCCCTTTTTTCAATGTATTTGGCTTGTTTAAGTTTTCAAATATATTTTCTAAGTTCTATATGGCGTTTATTAATTCACAATGTATTTTTAACTTGTTTTCAATGCTGCAGTTGAAACATCAGAAGTCTATGTGGTGTAATGGTCGTAAATTTCGTATCAAAATGTTGGATGATAAGATGAAAACCTCGGATTGTGGGATAACTGCAGTGTTTAAGGTCACCAATGTTTCCTCTAGAAGTGGCAGACATTTTGAAGAAACTGAGAATAGGTACTATGGGCATTTGGAGTACATAATTGAGTGTGATTTTAATTCCTTTAAAATAGTTTTGTTTGAGGTGAAGTGGTACATGCTACGGATGCATGAACGTGATCCTGAAAGAACTGTTATTGAGCATGCTAATGGATTTACCATGGTTAATACAAGGGAATTTGAACTGGGTATAGAGCCTTATGTTCTTCCAAGTCAATGTGAGCAAGTCTTTTACTCAGAGGTACCAGGTAAAGCAGGTTGGTCATACCTTGTTAGATAGGATCCAAGAGGAATACCAATAAAGTATAATCATGTAGATGATGAAGATAATCACGAAGAAGAAAATGATGATGATGATTCAGATCAGAAGCAGGTGGTTGCAGTCGATGTGTTCGATGAAGAAGTTGAAGAGGTTGATCATCCAATTCTAGCAGACTGTGATCTCATTGACAATGTAGATGACTATATTAGTGAAGATTCCATTGATGATGATGTTGATGTGAATGAGCATTTCATGAATATGTATTCTAAACCAGATCCTGATACAGATGTTGATTTGGATGAAGAAGAAGATCATGAATGAAATTTAATTGTTGAAGACTAGAGGCACGTGTTTATATCTTTTATGTCATGATGATCTTTATATGTTTTTATTTCCAAATGCCTTTTCTATATGTTTTTATTTCCAAATGCATTTTCTATATGTTTTTATTTCCAAGGTGCATACCCAAGCAAAGCATTGATTTGTTGCTGAAAACCTCTTTGTGGGCATAATTGTGAGCCTGAAAATCAGTCTATGGAGAGAATTTGTGAGCCTGAAATACAGTACACGTGCATCACCTCACCTCCGCTTCAAACCTGGATAACCATGGTCGAACTTCAAACAGGGGCGTTCATCATGACGAGTGCAGCTAAAATGCAGGCATCCTCCTCTGCAACCCTAATTGAAACACAGTTGTCCACAGATGATAGGGTAACAGTAAAAAAATTCCAGGAGAAATCTGATGCATGGAGATATGCAAAGATGTGGCCACCAGTTATGGAAATTATCCTAAGGAAAGCAGAAGTTTTCAACTTTTTTGTGTGGAATGTTTAGTTATGTTGATGAGGAGATAGATGAGTAAATTTCAAAATATGATGCTGGGAGTATGGAACTCATAATTTTTGGGAAGAGGGTATACCTCGACACTGATTTTGTTGCCCAAGCTACAAATATTCCACACAGAAAGGGAGCAATTTTAAGCTCAAGGAAAACCCCCGGACTAGAGAAGAACCAGATGGCCAGTAAAATTTGTGGGCTAGAAGTAAATGTTCCAAGGAATGGTTTAAAAATGCAAGATATCCCTCTCGGAATATACAAAACTTTGATTCAAATTGTCCTTAGGACAATTCTAAATCATCACAGGGTTGACATTTCAGGTGAATGTATGCGGGTAGTGATACATTGGGTGGAAGATATACCTGTAGATATTCCTTATCTACTAGCTAAGAAACTCCACTCCACCCTGCAAGAGAGCCAATTAAGGAAGGTTAAATTTAGTTTCCCGGGAACACTTCAAAAAATTATTGATTTATGTTGACCCCATGCTACTGAAACAGAGATTGGTGATATCAACCAGCATGGAAAAATATATTTTCCAAAACCACATGTTCATAAAACATACATTAAGAAATGTAAAAGCAGGGAACATAATGAGGAATTGCCAGTACATTCTCCTCAGCAGAACGAGGAATTAGTACAATATCCTGTGCACCATGGGGAATTACCATTACACCCTGCTGAACAGAACGAGGAATCGCCATTACAAAGTCTTGAGCACCATAGTTAGTTACGAGTACAGTATCCTAATTTGGTCACAAATGATGAAATTCGTGATGCCATAACTTTGAAAGAGTTTAAGGAAAATGTAGATAGAGGTCATTGGGAGGAGGCGACAAGCAACGAAATGGAACAAACTACTGCTCATTTTTCCATTCCTCAAGACATTCTTGATAAAATTCCTCCTAAACAGTTGGCAATTGAGTATGATTGTTCTTCCAAATCAGAATCAAGGGCTTCCGCTATGCATTTATACATTGCATCATATAAGTTTGATAGTAGGTAAGTGTTCATCATATATGATGAAATGGAGCATTTCAAGGAACAAGCTTCCTATACATGCAACTAGGCAAAAGAGTGCTTGAGAAAAGATGATAATATTTTACAATGCCTAAAACATAGAACAGCGTTGCAGAAGAAAATTGTGGATAATCATTTCAGAGCAAATAGAATTATGAAAGGGAAAGAAGAAATAGTTAAATTATTATCCGAAGAAGTAGATAAACACACTGATGTTGCTCAAAAAGCAATTCAGCCCATGAGGGTTGCGTATGAAGAGGCTTTGGAAAATGCTAATGCTGAAGCGAGTGAACTCAAAGAAGAGTTGAAAAAAGGACCATATGTTCTCAATGCACCACACGTGAGGATAGAAATGGGTCCTTTATAGGTAATGGAGAAGAAAATTAAAGAATATGAACAGGTAGTACAAGAATATCAGTTGAAGTTGAAAGAGTGGGAGGGAAGCCATGGAAAAAAAGTTGGAGAATTAGAATCAATAATTTTTTATTTGAGAAAAAACATTTCTAGGAAAGATGATAAGCCGAAAGGAACAAGGTTAGCAAGGATCTCTAAAACTTTAAAACTTAAAAAACAAAGTAGAGGAAAAAAAATTTCCAGTGAAGAAGGTGGTGAGGGTGAAGGTAAGTGTACCAAAGGAGACAATGGTAAGGGTAAGGGTAAGGTTAAGGGAAGATGGAAAAATACACCTAGAGGTACAATGTCCTTAGAAGAGAGAAAGAAGTCCTTAGCAAGACGAGAGAAGATGCTACAAGAAAGCATCTCAACAAGCCTTGCACTAGGTGATTCGTATGGCTCATCACCATTACATAAAGAAATGAAAGAGAAGATGGTCAGGAAAGATGCAAAAATAAGGGAGTTGGAATCAAAACTTGTAGGAAGGTAGAAAATTCAGCATTTGGGATGTGATACGGAAATTCAAACACTTAAATCCAAAATTACTGATTTGGAGAAGGAATTAAAAGGGCCACCTGCTGCCATGAGTACAATTTCTATCATTCCCAATGAGACAAATTTGAGGGAAAAAGAGCAGGAGAAAGAAATACATAATCTGAAACGTGAATTGACTGAAGTTAAAAACTAGTTGAAACATACCAGAGACAAATTGGAGGTCAAGGAAGAATAGGAATCAACGAAGTATAAGAAAAATGTGGAAATGTTGAACAAATTGATGGCGGAAAAAAATGTTTTGCTTGAAAATTTAAAAAAAGTTTCACGAAGAGTGAAAGAGCTTGAAAAGAAATCGCAATAAGTGCCTTGTCCAACTCCAATACAATTACAGTCTTCTACAAAAGGCAAGAGAGACAATTCATATTTGTCTTCTGCTCAAGAGGATGGATTGCAACCATCTTTGAAACATGCTAGACATGTATAAATCAATGTATATATGTATTTATCGATAGTTAATGAAAAACAATATTTGTATGACGGAGTTTTGTATTTATCGACATATAATGAAAAATGCTTTTTAGTTGGCATATCACTGAATACATGTATTTATCGAAAGTTAATGATTTTTTTTATGGTGGAGTTTTGTATTTATCGGCATATAAGATAACATTATAGAGAATTCATCTCCGAATCCAATGTTTTCAGTGATCAATACGAGACTGTTTGTAGGTTGTGAAAGAAAGCATCAATCTCTTCGAAATAAATTAAATTTATGTATGTTAATTAAATAATAAACTTTGTTTTGTTTATGTCTCTTATTTATTTCATATTTTTTAATTAACTGGTTGAGCAATCTCTATTTAAATCGTTGTCTTGTGTGGGCATCTAAAAAACTTTTTTATTATATATTTTTAAGCTATGTGCGGGCAAACTCATACGTTGTGTGAACATGATTTTTTTTCAACATGGAAGGTTAATTTTTTACTCATGTGACCTCCATAGGGAAAACTAAAACCATGACTGGATAAACACTTCAACAAGGAACAAATACATGTAATTTGATGAATTAATTGACACACACACACACACATCATTTGGCTTTGAAAATAGCATTTTAAACTACAAATTTACCACTTGGACAAAATTATAAAACCCTAAGTCAACATGAGGGATTTTTAATTTCACCAACTCCTAAAGCAATGGTACCAGATGATGTAGTACATCCCATTCAGTACAACCAAACTAATTTCCCCTTCATACTCATATTCTTCTGAGTCGGGCGGGAATTTTACTGTATTGGAGCAAAACAAGCCAGAGGGCACTTTTGGCATACTGGTAAATTCATCTTCGGAGATTTTTTGGAAAAAATAATGATGTGGTTAGATGCACCAATCAACACTCTAGAGACCCATACCCTGAGAAAAATTTAGTCCATCAACTACTGGAAATGGCAGGCATCTTACTGAGGTCACTTACGCATTTTTACCAGAATTATTATCAAACCCCAGGTCAACGCAATGAGATTTTTATTTTCATCCAATTTGAGGTGTGAGACACCCAATTGGTAGAGGCCAACATGGTGATTCCATTAAGACCACTTTATTCCTCTGAAGCTTCTTTGTCTCTCCTCGGTGGGAATTTTCTTCTTCTAATGACTTATTATGGATATTTTCATAACGCAACTGCTTTAGAGCAATTTTTCATCACTTAGTCAAATTCCCAAAATTATCATACTCTTGCAAACCACTATCAGAATGTAACAAAGACATCATGAGACATTAGGACCCCATCATGTGTCTTTCCAACCTCATCACATCATGAGACTCGTATTTTTGCCATCTGTCCATCACTAAGCAAACTGAAGGTATGGTTAGATAGCCAGTCCACTAGGCAACAAGACCATGTCACCCTTAGAATTTACTAAGATAGCCTGAGCCTCTGGAAGGCATATCAAAATAGCTTCTTAACTTCTTTTGAGCATCAAAACATATTTCTTCCTATTTTAGCAGACTCCTATTTTACATGTGTGAACACCCTATGGAGACCTGAAGTCATGAGCAGATGGAAAAATTACCAAAGAATGGATCCATTACATTCGATGAATTTACATGAACAAATGCATCCCTTGGCGGTCATTTCCAACTGACCTCTCAAACGCCTATTCTAGTCAATTTTTTCATACTTTTGAATATGCAAAAAAAAATTATTCGATTTTAGCAGATTGCTATTTTCCCCATGTCATCACCATAAAAAAAACTAAGAACATGGCAATATAGACACTTCATCAAAGAACAACCCCATACCCTCAGATAAATTTATCATCATCGGGACAATCTCTGGCAGGCATTTCCGTGAAGCCACTTAGGCAGTTTTGCCAGTACTGGAATAGTGCAAATATGGCTTGGAGGCACTCATTAGAGGAAATTTGGGGTCTAAGAGGGGCCTTATAAGAAAACGTGCTAGCAATAAATTCTTGTGAGTTGGAACTCAAGAACCAATAGAATTTCAATAAAATGAGTCAATCATAATGGTTGAATTGACATATTTGTCATAAAATAAAATAAAACATTGTTCGTATTTTTTACATATCTCCATGTGTTTTTACTCAAATTTCGAGCTAGAGAGCTCGTTGGATGCGGAATTTAATTCCACGTCCAACGAGTACCCACACTGGATACTTTTTACGAACCCCTCTACCTCAAAAATAATAAATACCTGAAAAATGTGATGATGATGTCATCATCACATTTTTTCAGGTATTTCTTGTTTTTGGGGTAGCAAAGCCTACCAAAAGTATGCAGTGTGGATACTCGTTGGATGCGGAATTACATGCCACATATAATGAGCTCTGATGCTCAAAATTTGAGTAAAAACATAGGGAGATATGTCGAAAATACAAACAAAAAAATAGTTTTTTTCTTTCTTTCTTCAAAATTAATAAATATTATTTTATTATTTTAACTATTATTTTATTGTTTTCCTTAGGAGGTCCATTTTAGACCTAAAATTTCCTCTAATGTTTGGCAGGTTGACATCTTCCTCCTTAGAGACTCTCTGGTGAGGCAAGTGAGATGGTTGTATGCTCCATACAACACTCTAGAGACTCACATTCTCAATACGTTTTTCACATCATCCTATGAAGCATGGTGGGAATTTCCTTAAGGCCACTTGGGCAGATTTAACACCAATTCCATACTTAGAAAAATTTCTCAATTTGGTCTAATCTGCCCAAAACACCCTTTTGGCAGGTCCATAATTGTTTCTTCATCCACTTCCAAGACAATCTGAATACATGGTCAGGTAGGCCGAACACCAATCTACAAGACCCCCATGTGCTGCGAGCATTTACTCTAACCCATAATTTAGGCCGGGCATCTTTCTAAGGCTACTTAGCCATTTTTGCATCCACTAGTGAAACACCCTGTTTTGGCAGGCCTGTATCTTTCTCCTCAAGAACAATTAAAGAAAACTCAAATCATAAATACATATCCAAACCAACTAGCCATAGGATGGTACCATGGTGCGGGCATTCTTCTCAAACCATGAATTGTGGCGGGCATTCTCTTAAGGCTGTTGGGACCAATTTTGACTAAGGCTGTCGGGACCAATTCTTCCTTAAATATATGTTGTAGTTTGGTGAGGCAAATGACATGGTTTTGTGCTCCATACAACACTCTAGAGACTCACATTCTCAATACATTTTTCACATCATCATATGAGGCATGGAGGGCATTTCCTTAAGGCCACTTGGGCAGATTTAACACCAATTCCATACTTAGACAAATTTCTCAATTTGGTCTAATTTGCCTAAAACACCCTTTTGGCAGGTCCATAACTGTTTCTTCATCCACTTCCAAGACAATTTGAAGACATGGTCAGGTAGGCCGAAGACCAATCTACAAGAACCCCATGTGCTGTGGGCATTTACTCTAGCCCATAATTTAGGGTGAGCATATTTTTTAGGCTACTTATCCATTTTTGCATCCATCGATGAAAAACCCTATTTTGGCAGGCATGTATCTTTCTCCTCAAGAAATATTATATAAAACTCAAATCATGAATAGGTAGCCAAACCAACTAGCTATAGGATGGTACCATGGTGCGGGCATTCTTCTCAAACCATGAATTGTGGTGGGATTTCTCTTAAGGCTGCTAGGACCAATTTTGACCACTTTTCTAAAAAATTTCCTCATGGAAGGGTGGGTTGTCTAATTTGTTTTTGCATGGAAACCTTGGTAATTTCGGCATGGCAACTCGAGTTAAACTCTATTGTTGTAGTTTTTCTTCAAGAGTTTTTAACCTTGGATATTTTAGGGTTTGGTCTAACTTAGGCATTTGCAGGTATGGTTGTTGCTGGAGTGACGGTTCATTCTTATTCACGGGGTGATGTCTACGCTATATTGCTTCCACAACTATAGTTGACTCAAATAAGTGATTTTCTTTTCCTTATGACAATTGTAAATTGTAATGTGTAACCCTAATATATTTTCTTTGGCTTTTGGCTTTTATGAATTTATCTATGAATATGAGGGTTGTTGTTATGCATCCCCAATTTCTATTTTTCATCCTTACGTCCATGTGATATACAATGAGTAATGCTAATTGAATATATACATATCAATAACAACCACAAGCCCCATTATCATGATAAAGATGAGGGAAACTCAATGTATGAAAAGGGAAACCACTGTAACTCAATAGGAATGTAGTAAGCTAATTAGTGGCTAATTCAGAGAGGGATGTCTCACTATTTACAGAGTTTTCATATGCAATATATTCAATCAAAGACAAGTCAGAAGGTCAGATTTCTAAATAGAACAAGTTTGTTTTTATAAGGTCTGGTGGGATGATCATGGAGGGGACCATTGGGCAATGGAGTCAACAATCCAAACTGAAATATGTTGCAGGAGGTAAGGAATCACGAAAGTTTAAGGACAGAGGAAATATAGTCATCCATCCTTCAATTTGGAGATATTTAGCAGGTGATTAGTAGACAGGAGAAAACAGTCCATCACGCAGAGCACCTAACCAAGGTGAATTCTGCATGACTTTAGAAGAAAATGTTCGAAAATGCTTGAACAATGTGTCGAGAGCATACAACATGAATTATGGACCATATACACTAATGCTTAAACATAAAAAGAAAATACAAACTGGAATGAAAAACAGGGTAAACATTCACGTAAAGAAGTTACTTATTGAAGAAAAAGATGACACGTGAGGATTCTCTGACATGAAAGGATTATCATTCCTCTGCAATTTTATTCATATCTGGAAAGCTTGAAACACTTTACAGTGGAGAGCCTCTTCTCTCGAAAATTACCAACCCTTCTCCCCTCTGTGGGGAGCAATTTATACTATCTCTATCCCAGAGGCTAATCCTCGAAACAGGACATGAAACTGTTTACACTAGTCATAATCAACTACTAACAACATAGAGCATTGTACTACTACCACGGTTTACATATATTAAAACAGGCATTATATATGAACCACTGGGCTTGACCACTCATCTATTTGTCGAATCAGAAACGTGTCCTTCCCTGGGTGTGTGTTTTGTGCTCAAAGGCACCCTTTCTGCATGGTTTCCAGAATGGTAAAGGAGTTTATATCCTTTCCATGCTTTTCCTTTTCTACAACCCCCCTCTATCCTGGTAATACTGTTGTATGAGGGGACATGGAGAAGGGCAGATTTGTACTCCCCACCTCCCATGGCATGGGTTCTCCTACAAGTCATACAGTGGGGGGTGTCTTCCACCTCCTCACCACCTCAGAAAAAGTTAGAAAGTGGAGTTCACAAACGAGGTGATGAAGACTTTGGACACCCACCACCCCAGCATGAGTATTCGCTCCCACTGATTTCCACTGTATAAGATCACCAGGTACTGGGACTTTGGAATCCACAATTTCTTCCAAGGTATCTGGTGAGATACTCTCGAGACAAGAAAACCTAGGCACCACGCAGCCGGAGGTACATCTATCCATATACATTCAAAGTGCTTCACATCCAGGCCCCAATGGTTGGAGCTTTCCTGGTGTGAAAAACTAGGATGAAAAATGAGCATGGAATCAAGCTCACCAACCATCAACACCCCAAGACTGACAAGCTTCTCAAAGCATATCGCTATTTCAACTCTTTCACAATTCTTAGAATCTCTTAGCAGAATAACACTTCGAGCATTGTCTCTAATTACTTATTCATCTTATTTATCTTAATCAGCCTAGGAAGGTGGTGTTTATATAGGGTGATGAAGATGAAGATGGATACAGAAATGACTGGTCATCATAATGGCATCACAAGTGGACACATGGGTAGGGATCTCTATTTTCTGCTAAGAATCCAGTCATGCCGCCTCCTTTGATGTTGCATTGTTGTCCACATGGATCACGGTGTTTGGACGCAACATTCGTTGCCTTTTCACTTACATTGATGGTGGTGTTCGAAACAGTTTCGGCTAGCCGCATCCCTTTGCTTCATGTAGAGGCTAGTTTCGTCACTTCAAAGATCTGAACTTCATGATCTCCCATTGTTTTCTACGCAAGCCACGTGCCAGATCTCTGGAGTCGGGAAAGTTGGTGAATCGGTGATGCTTTAGACATGATATTCACCTAAGGAGTGTCACAAATGGCATCGAGGGATATTATTATTGGTCAGCTTGTAGTTTGATGAGTTGCATGATCGTGATGTTATCTCCCTCCGTACTCCTTCCAAACATTTGTGGTTTCTCACGACATTTGTCCTCAACGCTACCAAAATACTTATAAAAATTACTTGTCTTTACATCCTCTTCACTTTAAATCCTCATCTCATAGTCATAACTAAGGATTATTATGTCTGCACATCCTCACCTTATAATACGAGTTGGGTCAAGGCGCAAAGACAACCATAAAATATTAAATTGTCATGATGCAAAGAGTAAGAGAGAACTATAAGTAAGTCTTGTATTAAATTTACCTTATAAGTCTTTAATTAACACTATCAACTGAGATTTGACAAGTTGGATTGTTCTAATCTTCTTATCACTTCTTATCAATGTGATTGCAAGGCATTTATTGAAGGTGAAGTCCATAATTTTAGGTCCTCTTACCTCAGTATCATGCCTTTTGGTAAGGCAATAAAGAGGGTAGTGGAAAGCATCAGCATGGAAAACAGTCTCGACATAGAGGTTATACACATTAATTGTTTTTATTAAATAATTTAAATTCCTACCCGTGACTATGGATTCAGTGAATCATGGACTGGTACAAAACAAAACAAATTTTAGAGCCACAAGCACTTAACTACTCACACCTATAACTTTCTGAAATCAGCCATTAATAAACTTCTTTTGGTATTCTTATTCAATTTAAAAGGCATATTGTTAGACTCAGACATGCAATGAGTTGCAAGGATTCAATTGAGTTAGGCCCCTCCATCACATACATGCATGCTTTCACAACAAGCGTTGAAAGAACAATTTTTTTTTTTTTTTGCATTTTCTTTGTGTGAAAGGGTTTGGTTAATTTATACTTGTCAATTAAAGTACAATTATTTATATTTCCCTTCATCTCTGAAGGTCTAAGAGAATAAATGCCCTTCCAATTGAAATTACGACCCACTTTTCAAATTTGATCATTGGTTGACAGGGATCAAATTTGAAGGGCAGGTCTCATTTTACTTTGAAGGGCTGTGAGAAATTAACTAGCCATATGGAAACAGTTCATGAGTAACTAGCCATTCAATTTCAAACTCCACCTACTCCCTAAGCATCGTCTTCACCATAATAAACCTAAGTATTAGAAGACTTGAAAATTTATCTTTCAAACTTTATTCTTGAGTCTACTAACATCTATATGTCAAATGAGAGGGATTGATAGGGATTCTCATTTCTCTTTTCAAAACTCGGTGCATATAATTATTATTCAAACACATTGAAAAAACTATCCTTCAAACTTCAATGTGGATCTTACGAGTATTTGGATCTCACACAAGAAGAAGTTTGAGATGGATTCCACACTTATTTTTTCAAATTTTCATCTTATATTTATGTGAAAAGGTTAGACAAAAAACAAGGGCTATTATACACCATAATCTCTTTGTGAACCTTACAAATTCAAAAGTGTTATTTTGACAAAAAACATATTTACAATCTCTTGTCTTAAGTTCTGGGTTGATAGGTTTGAGGAGTGGTATCCAAGGTAATTGTAGACTCCATTTGATATGTCGACATTACGAACCTTTATCAAGGTTCATCATTAAGACAATGAGTCGATTTGAGCAACGGATAAATACTTATTAATATATCTTTAACAACACATTTCAAGAGAAAATTAGGAAATTGATAATGTTGACTATATAACTAAGACCAAACCCAAACCCTAAAAATGTTAAGCTAGACAATAAGGAAGTCTAAGTTGTGATTAAAACAAACACCCTAAACATAGAGACACGCGCAGGTACATCATTATTATTATTCTAGCTAATGAAATTCCATACATATATAAAGCGGTCTCTACTCTCCCGGTCCATGGAGAATATAGTTTATTGAACTTAGATAAGGGGCAACTCTGTCGGGTCGGTGAAAAAGTCGTTCGTTAGGTCGTTGATAAAATAAGCCATTGGAATTTGGAAGGACCTTTGAATGGAGGACTGATTCCTCTCGATGGAATCTATTTTGGTCAATGATGATTATCATGATGATGAGGGCGAGGATGAGGGCGAGGATGAGGATGATGATGACGAGGATGAGGATGATAAGGATGGCGATGATGTCTAGGATGAGGATGATGAAGATGATGATTATGATTATCATGATTATCATGATGATGATTAGGATGAGGATGATGAGGAGGAGGAGGAGGAGGATGATGATGAAGATGAAGATGATGATGATGGTGACGGTGATGATGATGGAGATGTGATGACAAGATCTTTACATTGGTCTTCACTAAATTGTTTTGAGCTTCGCCAACATTATAATAGAATGGTTATGAGTGATTATTCACTCCTATAAAGAATGCACTTTATGAAACTACCAAACTTCTCAGTTTGGATCTTCCTCTTTTAAGACACCGGACTAGGTCCATAAGTCTTGATTATTCATGTGCACAAATCGAAGAATAGGAGGCTTCACAGTTGTATTTTTTTTTACTACTTCCTCAGATCATATTGAATTGTTAGATTAGTCCTTGGAATGGGTGTTAGGACCAATCCTTAATTTTTCACTCAACTGGCTACTCCCCCTATCATGTAGACGTCTTCATTCACTGAGCTCCCCCTAAAATTGCGATGATGAAGATGATGATTATGATGACGAATATGATGATGATGATGATGATGATGGCGATGATAATGAAAATGATGATAATGATGATGATGATGATGAATATGGTGATCATGATAATGGAGATGCTCATGAATTGGATGACGATGAGTTAATGATGAATATGATGATGAAGGTGAAGATTGTGATGATGATGATGATGAATATGATCATGATGATCAAGATGATGATGGTGATAATGAAGACCTTAAGTGATGATGAAGATGATGATTATGTTGATGATGATGATAAGGAAGATGGAAATGATGAAGAAGATCATGATGAAGATGATGACGATGACGATGATGATGATTATGAAGATGATGATGATGATATCGATGAAGACAACGAAGACAATGGTGATGACAATGAAAAGGATGATGATGATGATGATGATCGTCGTTGTTTTCATCATCACCATCATCTTTGTCGTCTTCATCGTCATCATGATCATCATGATCACGATCATCATCATCATCATCGTCGTCATCATCATCGTGTTCGTCCTTGAAGGGACTTATGTATAGGATCTCACTATAAGCAATGCAACCAATACAAATTACAACAAAATCCTAGTTAAATTAAATTAAATTAAATTAAACTACACTAAATTAAAACCATAGAGTTGTTTAACTATAATTAATTTAAAATGCAACAAAATATAAAATTTGCAAATAAAAAAACCCCAAAATAAACTAAACAAAAGAAAAATATGCAAAATAAAAAAACCAAGCAAAACACAAAATATAAAATATGCAAATAATCACACAAAAAAAGTATAATTCAAAAAGACCCCACACTAGCTCATTAGCATTCAAAAACGGAGACCCGCGCAGGATATGCTCCGTCTCCCATTTGGGGGTTTTCGATTTTGAACTTTCACTGAAGGATATGGAACGGGCTATGATGTTTTTTTTACAGGAAGGGTGGGTGAAATAATTTTCCTATTTGTGCATCATCCACTCCCTTCGCACACGAGCCCATTCTTCTAGAACCACCTGCCCTACCTCCAAAATGGCAGCAATGTTTAGACCTTCAGGTTTGTTTCCTTCTATGTTTTTCTTGATTACCTATTGTGTTCTTATTTTACTCATGGTTTTTTTCATTGTTGTGGATGTGGTGTAGATGAAATGGCTAAAATATCCTTGCAAGCATGAAGCACGAGCCGTCCAGGTGAACTTGGAAAATTCAATGTGAGACATAAAACCAACAGTTATCAAGGAAAAGGAGGAAGGGAATGAGATATTTTAATGCTGCCATGCCTGTGTTTACTTGTTGTGAGATACTTTGACAATATGCCTGAATGGAATGTGGTCTTTTTGTGGAGCTATATGATTGCAGGGTATGCTCTAAATGGGAAAGATGAAGAGGCTCTCAAGATGCGTTGGCAAGTGTTGATGATAGGGATGAGGCCTAATGATTTTACTTTCTCGACGGTGCTTCTGATTTGTGCAAAAATCATGGCTTATGATCAGGGTAAGCAAGTTCATATCTTCACCATAAAATATGGATTTGATTCATATGATTTTTGTGGGTATTATCTAGTTGGCATGTCTGCAAAATGTGGGTTTGTTTCTAGTTTTGTTCATCCCTTTTGGGCATCACGTCAAAATTCCCATGAATTGGCAGTTCAAAGATAGACTGAGAATGTTTTTAATAGGATATGTAAGTCGCTAGTGTTAATTATAATACAATAACTGGTGCTCTGTGGACTCGAAAACCCAATTCTCTTAGGTGCCAAGATAACTCCATGCCATGTTTTTTCTTTAAAGGGCCAGGAAGTATTCTATTTGAGAGGAATCTATCTTAGTTGTTACCATTTCAGCAAACATTTCGAAAACAAGGTTGTAACATCCCTATATCAACACACTTCCACATGTTGCCTATAGTCTGCAATAAACAGAAAACCGTCAAACTTTGACATCCCTCCCTACCTGCAATCACAGTAAACATCGAACTGAATCAAAGGTTAACTATTAGTTGGATGGTGATATTGTTTAAGAGAAATAAATAAATTCTAAAAATTTAAATTATTTTCATAGCTACAAGTCTGGAACATAGATTTGGTGGTTGTCCTATATTGCTAAGAATAGTGTTCAAGGTTTGGAGTGGTGTGGTTTACATTGAATGCAAAACTAAAACTCTTATACACCTTACATTGGTAACCTTCACCACTGCTACAAAATTTTTATAATTAGAACTATCATACTGTATTATTGCTGCTGTATTTATATGAGTCCTCATTCTTGAATGGAAGGTTATTGGTTGGTTAAATACTACAATTGAATTGTATATGGTTACACTGCTAATGATCTCCTGTATGCTAAAGTGCTACTGGATGACCTTGCTACTAATTCCATATATCTTGAATTGAATACATTGACTTGATATCATTTACATTTGCATCTATAAGCACTAAATCAACTTAGTGTGTCTTCTTCATTCATAGAAGTGATTGATTGAAAGGCACTGGTCGCTAATAAAATTGTGTAAAAGTTATATTTGTTTGTCCTTGTAATTAAATAGAAAGAAGGTTCCCTGCAACCAAATGCATTTTCTAGGGCACTAGAGTCCATGGCTAAGTTGCTGGAAAGACCAAAATAGGTGTCGTGCCATGAACATTTTGGTACATAATTGGGTGGTAGAGACTAGAAATGTGTTACCATTTACCTATTTTGACTTGGTTTGACTCAATTTTTTACTAGACTTGACCAAAAATGCTGGTAAAAGTTGACATTTCCTCTATCTTTCCTTTTTTATCCTTTTACTTAAATTTTTAACATTACCACTAATTGTTCCAGTATGTTTGAGAAAGTTTCCAACCTCATCAGACTTCATATGGAGAAAGTAGAATTTCATACTCCATTCAAAATTCAACAGACTTAACAATTTAAAGGATTTCATGATTGGCAAGATTACAATCATTTGATTGGATTCTATCATGTATCAAGTAATGGGATTGGAATTTAATCAAGAGCACCAAACCCTTTATGTAAACCGATGTTGGTGCCATTGATTGTTGAATTCCTCTATCATGGCCTTAGAAAAAATGTACCCTTCACTCAAGCCAAAATCATTTATTAGGCATGAGCTTTTTCTATGCTATTTTAAAGCTTGTATTAGGTAGTTTCATCAAAATTGAATGGTGTTAATCGATGTCCCTGGAGGATTGAGGTAGATCCAAAGGCTAGATGAGGAGGCAGAGGGTGATACTAATGGTGAGGAACCCAATATAAGCGATGGTGGAACTTTTCTTGTCATTTAAATGTTCTTGATAATGGCAACTTTTTGGAGTTTGAAGCCCAAATTTTCTATAGCAAATTGTTTTTGTTTGCTCAGAGTGGTTTTGAGGCTACTGAGTGGAGCTTTGTACCAATTGTGGAACGCCAGAGCTTGTATTCAGTTGTACATGCATAATTTCTTTGAGTAATTAGTGAGACATCGACCCCAGCCATAGCATTCTCTATATAAACTAATGAAATCTTGTTCCATGCATCAATTCTTGCAAATTCTAAGTGTAGGCAAGCGTTGCGATAGAAGAACACAATATTGCCTCTGCGGTTTTCCATTTCTTGTGTCCAAGATGGAAGAATATTCTACTAGGAGGAAAGGAAACAGCAATGAGGGCTACCTTGGAGTGCTTCCTAAGAAGAAACCCAAGCCTTAACCTGAGGACAACAAATTCATGTTCAGGGTTTTGCTTCTTAATGGTTTGAATTTGAATCTGCAGTTGGAGGATGTCGTTGAAAATATGTCGGTCGTCGAGTTTGTAAGGACTGTTAGGAGAAAAGATGAGAAATAAATAATAGAAAAACGCCCAAGAAAGATCCACTGTGGTCCCCAAGTCTATGTGGAAGATGCAATGGGAGAACGAATAATGATGGAAACATCATATGCAATGATTCTCACAACAAGCCCATGCTCATAGCTCTATAGGTTCATCCCTGAACTTCCTCCCCCAAACCATTTCTTTACTTGTTTTTATAAGTCAAAAAAAATGTATTAATATGTGCGGTACAAAAGCATTCCATGAGCTCCTCAAAGTGCATTCTATTGGAACAAATATTTCCATATGTGAATATTATTTAATGGAAAAATTTTATGTTTTTTTTAGTAACTAGGGGAATCGGAAACTAGAGCCCCATTCCCACTACCACTATACCCCTAGGTTCCCCACACCCTTCGCAAGACATGGGACACAGGTAAACCTTGGTGGGATTTGATCTTGTGACCTCCAATTTACAACAAGTGACTTCATAACAACTGAACCGCCAATGAGCCACACTTGTGTGGGATATCATTTACTCGAAAGTTAACATTTCATAGATAACAAAGATTTATCTGGAGTATTTAGTGACATTTTATTCATATAGTAAGACAACATGACTCTTTCCTTTGTTTTTTGGTTTTATATTGTTTGACATGATGGTGGTATTAACATTGTCCACACATTTCCAGTAAAAACATATTTATATGTGTCTTTAATATATTTATGTCTTAAACTTTAAAATTTGTGCATTTTTTTTTCATTTTAATACAATGGTTAAAGAAATCTTGTCGAATACAAACACAAGTTTCCACATCAATGAGGCAACGGTATTGTAATATAGCATTTAAATGCAAGTTGATATTCTGGTGGAAATTGTGTGCTGGATAGATTGATTGTTGATTTCCTTCACATGACATGTGGAATGTAACTCCAGAACCACATCTCTTGATGGAATTACCACAAGAACACACTTTCCAGACAGCATTAGCTGATTTAATTGTGTGCCCATTTTTTATTTCATAGAGTATTTTGATATTTTCCATGCCTAGCAAAATGACCACTTGTGTATAGGTCTAGGAATGGATTATTTATTTAATTTATAAATTTAATTTCCAGCCAACACAGTGGTTTTCCTTTTATTAGGACAACTCTTTCCAAGCAATATGGGCCAATGGACCTGGCGAAAGGCGATTGATAAGGTAAGGGTTCTTGCATTTCCTACATTCTTCCTAGGCATTAATATTTTATATGACTTGCTTGTACCTGTCGTATAATATAACTTTGCTATTTTCATTTCTAGCCTCTTCATCATGCTTCCTATCCAATGTTTGTATAGAAACATAAGAATATCAGACTTAACTGTCTTTGTTGTGTTCTTGTTGTACCATTCCCTGCTTTTATCACTCTTATGTTCTCTCTGTGCATTGCCCACCTCAGTTTGTTAACCACTTTCCCTCTATCAGAACTGTTTGTTTTCAGCTTTTGGTTGCATTTCTTCATCATTTCTTTAAATTACTATTCAAAATTGTGTCTTGGAAGTTTTTGTTCCTGTTTATTTTCTACCAGACCAAAAGAGTGCACGAGAAGCCTTTTTTGGGTGGAAATGGAGGTGCATTTTCTGTCATCCAAGCTTCTTCCAACCTTCTCACGAGGAAGATGAGTCTCAAGTTTTAAAACCTAGTAAGAGCAATTATCCTTTATCCTCCATCTTTGAAGCTACCATTTGTAGTTATATTACAAGTGTATTGTGATAGATTTCTTGGCTTGGCATTGGAAGCTTTGTTGGGGTTGAAACAGAGTATATTGCCATTCTATACCATTCATCTTGTAGTAATAATTTTTAGGAATTGCGGTGACATTGCCACCTCATGGCTCTAGTTTGACAAATATCTAATGTCTAGCTTAGGATTTTCCTATTGAAGATTTTTGAAGTGGATCTAGTTATTAAGGAGCAGATTGGGTTTGAACCATTCAACCCTATCTACTCTTTAATCACTAAAGCCTCCATGAGATCCTCAATTGACCCCATCTGCCTAAATTGGATTTATTAGGCAATAATCACAGCTTTTATGCCATTTTAAATCTTAATTCTTCTTTCATTTTCTATTTTATAAGATCTAAAAAATTTCATAATTTACATATATTAAACTCATCCCTAAAACATCAAATCACATGGTAGGTTTGCCCCAGTTTGTGGTTCGGAATTACCTTCTGGAAATCTACTTTGTACCGCTGATTAAATCTGGTCTAAAACATAATTAAAAGTTCCACGAGACTGCACATCAATCAGAAGGACTTATTGAAGATCCAAAACCGTGGAAAGAAATGTGCCTTTCCATGGTTTTTATTTTTTTTAAGCTCCAGGTTTCGTCTCAATATCGACACACTTTCGTCACGGGTATTACAAAACCGTCGAAACCTCGAGTTGCCTTCCATGAATAACGTCTCTATAGCGACATTGTTTCATGGAATAATTACCGTTCAACATGCACATTTAGTCGATAGAGATTATTTTTCCACGGTTTTTTGTGGAAGAAATTTATGTTCAAATTCCAGAATTCGTCGATAGAGGAACACACGTTCGTCAAAAATGATCCACAGTTTTACGTGGAAACAAAATTTTACCTCGTAGTTTTTTACCATATTTGCATCGTTATAGGGATGATACTTTTGTTGATAGAGAGACGAAACCTAGAAAATGAATTAAAAAAAACCAATTTAAAGGTTGTCGTAGAGAAGACATGTGGCAGTTTTGCGTGGAATAAATTTCTGTTCAAATTCCAAATTTTGTCACTAGAGAGATGAATCTTCGTCGAATGTAATCCACGATTTGGCATGGAAACTAGATTTTGTCAAGCATTTTCTTGCCATATTTTCACCGCTATAGAGACGAAACCGTTATCGATAGAGCGACGAAACCTAGAAAATCAATTCTAAAAAATCAATTTCAAGGGCACCGTGCAGAAGACACATGGCGGCCAGTTTTCATCTCTATATCGAGGGCATATAAATTTCATCGTTATATCCATGAAATAAGTGCCACGAAATGTCATGACTGTTATTGTCGCGATTGAGATGTAAAAACATGGAAAGAGCAACGAAAAACTAACGCAATTTTGATATTATGTATTAGTGCATGTGGATGATAAGGAGTACTCTTCGTGTGTTGTATCTAAAGTTCCTCTGTCATCGCACTGATGGTGAGATTGATGAAGTGACTCCCCTGATCTCTCATCAATATATTTGGACAACCAAAACAAGTGACAACATTATCAAACAGGAAACTTGTTGCAGTCGCAGCAGTGCAATCTATGACTGATGCAGCCTCTACCCATATTATTAAATAATCTGTTGTTGTAATGATATATAGTGGATCGGTTCTCTTTCTCAGTGGGTTGATTGGTCCCACAAAATCCACTGTCCATTTGTTGAATGGTTGCAGCATCACTTGAGGTACTAGCGGCATCTCATCCCTCCATGATGGTTTCCTAGTCCTTTGACAAACATTGCAAGTGTAGGCATAGTCTATCACATCACCATTGAGAGTTGGCCTACAAATTCATGCGTGGAGTACCTTCCTAGAAGTAGCGCAACCTCCATAGCTTCCACCAGCAACGCCCGCATGTGCTTCCACCAAGACCGTTTCCTGTTCATGCGGTAGGACATGTCGCCATAAGATCTCATCCAGTCCCTTCTTATAGTGTTCTCCAGCAATCAGCTGGAAGTTCATGACTTGAACAACTAAGTTCTTCTTCTGATTGGTAATGAGCCCTTTCGGTGTTGTTCTAGTAGCAAAAAACTAAACTATTTCCTCATAGTAGTCGTCAACCATTCCAACCCTGAATAGTTTCGCATCAGGTAACCCATCTTCAATTTGTGTCAGTTATTCACTTGTCTCTATTTGTGACAATTGGTATGGGCCTACATTCAAGCAACCTAGATTCATAATAATCTCGAAATCAAACTCTTGGAAGAGGAGTATCCAATGGCATATATTCCCCCACAACACAGGCTTATTCATCAGGTATTTCAACGTAGAGTGATTGGTGAAAATTTTGAAATGACCTCCCAACAAATTTGCCAAAACTTTTGCAATGCGTAGACCATTCCCAACCCTTCTCTCTCCATCGTGGTATAACTCTTCTCTACAAATTACAACTTGAAACTAGAAAAAGCAATAGGGTGATCAATGTCTTCTTCACTTGGTTGCGCCAACACTACTCCCAACACGATTGATGACACATCAACATGAACATGGAATTCCTTCTTCCAATCCAGAAAAACCAAAATTGGTGTTGTATCCATATTCAGCTTTAATGTGTCCAAACTTCCTTGACATTCATTATTCCATTCAAATTGTGCATCCTTTTTCAGTAGCTTCTCCATAGGTGTTGTTATCGCAGCATATTGTCTGATGAACTTGCGATAATATCCTGTATGGCCTATTGTCACTCTAAGTTGCTTCAGATTTGTGGGTGGTGACAAGTTAAGAATTATCACAATCTTTGATGGATCAACCAGCAAGCCTTCCTTGCAGAGAATGTGCCCCAGAAACATCCCAAAAGCCGCACAAAATATGCACATATTCGAATTCAGCGTAATATAATGTTGTCGACACCACTCCAGCATCAGTCGCATATTCACAAGATGGTCCTTTACCAACCCATACACCGTCCAATCATCCATGTATACCACCAAAAACTTCTAGATAAAGTCCTTGAATGCAGCGACTACAATCCTGGAAAATATCGGAGGTGCATTCTTCAGTCCAAATGTAATCACTGTGTACTGAAAACATCCCCATCCAGTAACAAAATTTTTCTTATGAGGATCCTCTTTCACGATCTTAATTTGATGATATCTAGAAAAGCCATTTGTGAATGAATAGATCTCTTGACCACCCACTCCTTCCATTACCTCATCAGTAAACGATGTCGAAAACGGATCATGCAGGAAGGCATCATTCAATTTTCTAAGGTCAACACAAATCCAAACTTTGCATGTCCTCTTATCTTGCACCACCATAGGACTGATCCATTCTGATTGTTCAACTAGTTCTATTATTCATGTTTCCAGTATCCTATCGAGCTCGACCTTTACTCTTTCCTTGTATCATGGGTTCAAGCGATACAACCGCTGCTTTACAAGCTTCGCATCTGGCTTCAGTGGGATTTTCATTTCTCTCAAATATCCTAATATCCCTTTCATTTCAGAAAATTTCATTGAAAACAAGTCTTGAAATTCATGCAGCAGATCAATGATCTTTGTCATTGTTTCTTCATCCCAGTAGTCACCAATAAATTTTGGTGCCTCCTATGTTCCAATGTTGACCTTTCGAATCTTCAATGGTTGACTAAATTTATCTATCAGTATCTCTGGTGCCGTGATACCGTGGCTTCCTTCAGATTCTCGAATATTGACATTTCGTGGGTCACCTCCATCCTTAGCCCCTCCTCTCACATTGTAGCATTCCATCAATGACTGCATCACTGGTGCTTCATGCAGGTCCATAAGATATGCGACTAGAACTACCTTCAAAACAACATCACAGATATTCTGCAGTGTACTATGAATCACCAGATCAGCATCCACAAAAGCTAAAAGTGTGACTGAAAAAAACTGACAACTCTTCCCATGTTGTAATCTCTTTGCGAAGTTTAGCTGATACATACCACTGTCGCGGAATTTCATCCGACGTGTGTACAAAAGCATGTACCCACTCATTCTTTGGTCGTGATACCCACATGGTTTGACATGCAATCAGATGATCATTAGGATCACTACGCCCATCATACTTCTTAGCTTGGTATTGTTTTGTTGCACCAAAGTGAACCTCCATCAACCTGCACATAATGACCATCCATTGATAGACTTATTATGGGTCGCCCACCACCATGTTGGAGTAGCCTTCAATGCTTCATCCAATGCCAATGACATACGTGGTTCTAACACCCTATCCTCAAAATCAACCATAAATTTAGGTAAATCAGGCAAGCCCTCATAGGTTGGTAACTCAACAATCTTTGTTGTGACTGGGCATAGCGACTGAGTAATCATACTACACTTTTGAATTGGTACCTCAAGCATCTAATTTTGCCAATTCTCCAAGGTGTTGGCAGAATCCAATGATGCGGATCTAGAACTTCGCCAGCCCAGCTCTCCATCAATAGTAGGGTAGATATAGTCTTCTGAAATGTTGTACGCATGGTCCCATCCCCCTCCAACTTCTTTCTTAACTAGTTCAACATACCTTCTTCCTTCATTTGGATCCATCGAGGCTATAACTCTGACGTCGTGGTTCTCGAAGGTCGTAATGCACTTATTAAAATAAATCACTGCCAAACTGTAGATATCCAATCCAATCCCTAGCAGTGTTGGATACGAGCTTCCACCATTAACAACCTCAATAAAATCAAATCCCACGTAAGTATTCATTCCTTCAACTTCCATTAATAGATGCGGAACTTGCCCAATCAGTGTCATTTTGGCCTGGTTAGCCAATCGCAGCTGCCCAGGGGACCAAACCAACTATGGGTTCCCCATCTTTTGCCATGTCTGCTTTGTCAAAATGTTAACATCCGAGCATAGATCTGGAATGACTGAATCTACCTCATAATCCCCAATATGGATGTTCATTCTCATTTCTTTTCCAATTTTCTTCTTGTGTAGGGAGTTCACAGCAGACTCCCTCCATCCCTTCTCTGGTCGATGCAGCAGACTTGCAATCTCTGCGAGTGCATCATGGTATTTTTCCAGCGACATAAAACATTCAAATAAGTTCTACAAGGTACCATGTTGTTGCGATGGTCTTGCTACCAAAGTTGAATCAAAAATAGGTGGCATTTCATAAACAGACAACTTACCCAGATCTCTTCTTATCACATCGTGTGCTTCAAAGAATGTATCCCTCTTAGTGTCGACATCAAATTGCGCCTTCTTCTTTCCAGCCAATCATACTTATGAAATCGGGCCATCATCTCATGTTATCGCACCTGCACGAGTAATGATAGCAACATCAGTAGAATGAACTATGGGTTCTGCTGAGATCTTCGCAACCATTGGTCCTTTGTTCTGGTTTGGTGGTGGATTCGTTGGCTAGTTCCCATTTTGGTTTGCATTCTGGTTCTTATTCTGATTTTGGTTCTACAACTGTGGAGTGTTCCTTGCTTGCCACTTCATGATCAGTTGTGTACATTCTTCAACTGTGTGATCTACAGCAATACAATAAGGACATTATGCTTGCAAGTTTGGACAATCTCTTTGATACTTTCCTAGTACTCCGCAATTGTAACAATGTACAGGTCCATGACCTCGTCCTCCTGCTCGACCAAAACCTCCACCTCATCCTCCTTGGAATCCTCTGTGGAATCCCCACTACGGTTGATTAATTTTTTATGCATCGGGGGATTCAGCTGCGGTTGCGTATATTGTTCTTGAGTAAACTGTGGTTGTTTCAATGCATATTGCATCTAGTTGTATTGCGGTGGTGGCAAAGAAAACTATGGTTGTGGCACAAACTGCAGTTGCGGTTGCAGCTGTGGTACAAACTTTGGTTGTGGTTATGATTGTACCACCTGTGGTGGCTGCTGCAATGGAGGCATCTCCATCAGTCAATGGTATTTCCCTTCACATAATATGCATCCATCATCTTTTCCTGGACCAAATCATATGCTCGACAATCCTTATCTTCATGACCAACAGATTGACAGAATGTGCAATACAAATTTGTCATCTTTGACGCCATCTTCTGCATAAACACACAATCTTTGTGTCAATGTCCATGCAATTGGTAGACGTGGCACCATGGCATACTGCCATGACTCAACAGATTTAGAGATCCCGACAGTAGGTAATTTCAAAAATCTAGACATTGATCCTTATGATGTCCTTCTGTGTGACATCGAGTACACCAAATTTCTTCACGATGCTCTCTTCCCTTATTGATGCCTTACAATTGGATCATTAGGTTCACAAGTTGCGATTGAATCTAATTCATACCAACTCTGATTTCGTCAACAAGTGAAGCTTCCAGCTTCATCACGATCTCTAGAGCCTCGCTGTGTGTCACAACCTTTTGCTGCATCAAGGGAATCCTGATATGCGGTACTAATGCCGTAATGAACCACTCCTTGTGTACGTCACTCATTCCAAAACTGAATTTCGCCATCAGCATCTTGAATCACTAATCAAAATCCCAAACAGTCTCATTTGGATATTGCTTGATCTCCTTGAACTCTATTATATATTGTGCTTCAGACTTAGGATTTCTGAACTCCTCGATCAATCATTTTCTGATCTCAGCCAGAGTCATCGCTGGAGTCTCCATGGGAACTTGTGTAAACTTCATGTACCAATTCAGTGCACGACCTTGAAAGGTCATTTCCAGCTGAACCTTCTTAAAATCATCATCCTAAGCTTGTTTTATAATCCAAACTGATTCACATATAAACCACTATTGTTCGAAATCCTCAGTCCTGTTCCCATGAAACATAGGTAATTTACATCATCACCCACCATCCTGGTCCTTCTTCTTACGTTCGTTGATCCTCTACTATTAGACTATTGATGAAATGTTGGAAAATTTGGTGTTGAGCTCGTATTTCTTCTTGAGTGTGGCACAGTTCATGGATTTGTGGGTACATTGTTGCTATGGGTTGGTCTTTCTTCGAGCTTGGGCGTATCCTAGTCGTCTCCTTCATCGCTGTAGGGTCGCTTCATCCCTTGTGATATTCTCTTGTAGCCTCTGGTCTCGGTCATAGCACGAATCACTCATGTCCTTTGCCTCTTCTCTTGTCGAATCCTTACTCCACTTTGCAGAAGAACACTTCCGTCCCTGGCTTCCCTCATAGTCTCGTCATAACTCCCATCCATCTACCCCGTATCATTTCATCCAACCCTCGTGTCCATGGTACCTACAGCCTCCACACACCAGGGCTCTACTCATCAGACTTCATCTTCAATATTCCTTTTTCATATATGAGCATCTTAATAGACAATTGCAAAGATAACAGAAACCTACCTCTTGGTCCTTTAAAGAACTCCCTTTACATGTCACTGTAATATTTGACTATGTCGAATACAAACTTAGTAATGTATTTTTCCAAGATGTTTTCAAGACACACTTCGACAGCCCTCGATGTTATGTTATCTACATCCTGCAGCTTCTGGATCAACTCTGAGGTCCAGCAAGTGGGTTCACCTCCTTAAAAAATTGTTTTTATATAGGTCAGATGTGCCAACCACTCGTACAGGATGATCGGGAATTCAGAAAATAAGTACTCGGGTAGATTAGAATACAGGTACCTCCCCATCCACTGTTATGTAGTCAATCCAGGGTTCTGATTTTCTTCTGTTGCGAATTCCCGAGCCTTCTGGTCGAACCAATATTGGATCTCCGGTCTTGTTGGATGCCACTAAATGTCCTCCTTCTCCTTCGCACTACAGTCTCGGCAATAGATCCATTTGTTGAAACATATCCGTCGACAGGGGTTCACTCTCTGTCGACACCCTTAACCCAGTGATCTCCTTGAGCACCAGCCTAGACAAGTTTTACCCTGTCTAGCAACACCTACGGAGCAAATGAGGTCTCACCCGAGATGTTCAAGGGGGGATTTTCGAAACAATTTTCCTTAGTAAGAAGGAGGATTTTGTGCCTCTATTGTTCAACTATTGCAACATCACTTCACATATTCAAGCATTAGTTCGTTATAGCATATTCATACTAACATTCATCATATCGCATAAAACCATTCAGATCGCAGCAATACATAATAGATTAATCATCATAACATGATTTAAGACATAAAAGTATCGCATCATTCAGAAAGAAGCATCATATTGTAGTATTAATCCATTCACATCATATCATAGGAAAATAGAAAGATGCAAAAGAAATAGTGTTTCCATCATATCTTTGTCCTGTCATATTACTTTTGTATCAAAACTGCAGGTTCTCAAAATAGTTCCACAATTCATATCTTACATCAAAACATATCACAGATGTGGTCTTCAAGTACACACATAAGATCCCATAAAGATGATAAAAGATCATATGATATCTAAGAAGGACATCTCAACATTGCAACTCCTAGATCTATTTATAGGTTTGCGCCCTTCACAACGTGGTCCACTTAGATCAACTTCCTAACTACTTGGACCAAAAACTACAAAATAATGACCAAAATATACAAAAGATTCCCAAACTTCCTTACACGCCATCTTCTGCCTTGCGCAACTGCTTTGACCTTGCGCATCATCATCGGTGTTGCGCAACTAATTATCCTCAAAACTGCCTGCCAACATGCATCTAACCAGTCCATCCCATTCAATACATCATATGACCCAAGTGTTATGATGTTCAAATATGCACAAGTGCCTACTCCATGCATATCTAGTGGACAACCCTTTACTAATTCATTAATTTTCCTTTTTGTTCCAGTATCCAGTTGAATTATCCATGTTCTATCATGCTTACTTTTCTTTATCTAAAATATCTCAACTAAATTAGGATCAATATAACTATGACTTGCTCCAAAATTAATGAGAATAGCAGGAGGTTGATTGGCAATTTTACCTTCAACCTCAATCATGTTGGATTGATTATATACTTCTTCATTGTCCAATGCTCCATATATCCTAGAAATGTTCCTTACTAAATCCTACATAGTACCTTCTTTTTGTAAATTGTGCACATTTCTCATTCTATCTCCTCTTTGTGGAAAATATTTATACATGTGGTTTCCTTCACATCCCCAACATTTTATTTTCTACGTGGTTCCTTTTCCAACACATTCTTCTATCGTAGGCCCATTTTGAGTTAGATTAATTTGTTGATATTAATTCTATTGATTGTTGAAAGAGGATGGTCTAAATGCTTTATTCCTTTCATCCTTATTATGCTTCATATTATCTCTCCAAGATTTCTAAAAAAATCCCCTTCCTTTGTTTTGATCATACATGTGCTTGGCCTTTTGAATTGCTTCTTCAATAATCTTGGGCTTATCATATTGAATCTTATCCTTGTAAAATGGAGGCAAACCACTGAGAAACATGTGTACTTTTACCTTCTCCTCCTTCATAAACCCAACATATATGAGCAATTCTAGAAACTTCTTTTCATTTTCATCCATGCTCATGTTTTCCAGCTTGAGTTCAAAGCACTCTTCCTTCTTCTTATCATAATAATATTTTGATCAGTACTTTTTTATGAAAGTACTTCTTGAATTGCCTCCATGAAATACTCTTTTCACTTATATGCTTGACTTGAACCAATTGATCCCACCAAATGGAAGCTTTTCCTTGTAAGTTGTAAATGGAAATCCTAGCTTCCATGTTAGAGGAGTAATTATGTAGCTAAAGATATCTCCTCATTTCAAACAACCAAGCTTCAACATATTCTCCCTTTTTGTTTCACCATCAAATGTCAGTGGCTTAGTTTTTCCAAGTTCCCCTTGCAAATACTCTCTCTCATACCTTCTTTTATGATGTCTAACTGGAACTATGTTTGGGATACTACTAGAAATATCATATGTGTGTGGGGGAGGGGNCATATGATCTCTTCCTTGAGTCTCTTCTTCCTTATTCCTCCTCCATTTAGGTTGATTTCATTTTCATTTTCCTCTATAGCATATTCAAACTCTGCACCAGCTAAGTGTTTAACTCATTTTGTTGTTCTTGGGCCCTCAACAACCTCTCATTCTTTGTCCCATAAAACTACACCTCCATCCTCAGACTTCTTATGATTTCCAAAAATTATAATGGATTTACATCTTATCTATGCCCATTTGTCCAACGTCGATATCTTAACCTCTGGCATCTTCTCCATGGTTGTATATAGTTTCCCTTCATCCATTTTCACAGTTTTATATTTTTCTAAAAACATGTCTTGTGAATGTGTAATTTCAAACTATATATGCAATGTGTTCATATTATTTCATTTGTTAGACAAAAATCAATTATAAAATTCAATAAAAATTTTACATATACATGTATATCCATATATTTCTAAATTCTCAAAAATGTCGTTCACATTTTTTTTGTCAAACAGGACCTACGGGTCCCTTTCTACTCATCTCCCAAAATTATTTGTAAACCCTGTTTTTGAAATCCTGTTTGTTTTCATTCTCCTTCTAATAAGATTTCTAATTATTGTGTGCATGTTCTGTTATAATATTGGATATCTGTTGGGTTAAAGGTTCATTGGATATACGTAATAAGTGTTCATGTAGTCTTGAACAATCAATGGGTCACCACCACAAGTGGAACCACTTAGGTCCATAGCCACCCCTTGATGTGATAAACCTGTGATAAAAGATATATCCTAGAAAGTAATATCTAATGTCTCATCGTGAAGGTCAAATACACCCTGATCAAGATCCCAGTACCTCACCAAGGTTTCCAATAATCTAGGTTGGGCACACATATTGATCGTAAATAAGAACTTGAGAAAACCACACCAACAGAGGGAATTTAAGGTCAATGGATCGTGCATGGCTTCGCGGTCTAGATCCTCATGTTCTCTCTCACACCATTCAAGCACCATCTCTACAAACAACAATGAATTTTGGGTCAATAACCATGTTTTACACTTAACCCGCAGAGTACGTGTGTGCAGCATTTTGCATAGTGTTCACCATACGCGGGTATTAGCTTATCCACCCACGTATTTTTTGCAAATATGTGAGTTCACAAGAGTCCATGAGTTTTATCATTTTTAACTTTCTAAACAATAAAAAAATTGCATGTGAAACTTGAAATAAATGGCATGAAAAGAAAGAGAGTAAAGAGAATACTTACCTAGAACTTGCGGAATCGGATTTGGTCCATCAGATTTATTGTACCAAGCGTTTGAAGATATAGGGTTGTTTTTCTCTATTCCAAGGTAAAAACCAAATGACTTGGGTTTTTAAACCAAAATTACTATTTATGGTAAAAAAAAAACTACCCACTTTATATAGTTTTGGCTGATTTTAAATCCTATAACTAATGTTGTTTCGACTTTTGCCTAGATTTTCAAGTTATGAATGAAAAATGATAATTATACCTCAACATATAAGGTAGTATATTGTCATATTGCATTTTTGCATCTATACCTTATCCCAGTTTTAGCCGTATGATCCATTTTTCTCCATGGACTACTATTTCTGGCCTCCTAGTATCCTTCAATCGTCATTGTTCTTCCATAGAATAGAGCCTACCTAACATGGATTACCCTAGTTAGAATCTTTCTTGCCATTTTGGTACCCATCGTGCACGTTGCTAGGACTCGAGAGCCTTCGTAGTTTCTATAACATGCGAAAAGATAAGCTTCATACTCTTTCTTTTTTCTGACTATCCCTTGTAATAGGCTCCCGTCATATGGAGTTATCTTTAAGCTCTGGCCTGACTCCTTAAACATGACTAGATTTTCAAGTTTACTTGTTCTTTCAAACTCGGTAAAGGAATTGAAAGATAATCCACATTGGTATAAGTTTAACATTTTTCTGGACCATGTGGATTACTTACGAAAAATGAATACCCTAGTTCACTGTGTCTAGAAGAGTATTTCTAGGTATAGGTTTATATCTTTTTCGGGCCTAGAAGACTAAATTTATGAAAAGGGAACTTGTTTGAGCTTACCTATTTTTTCTTGCTCTTGTTTAAACCATGAAAAAGAATCCAAACATTCTTTATGCCATTTTCATGCTCGCTAAAACCTCAGTACAAAGAATCGGGTTTATTGTTGGTTTCCCCATACTCGTAAATAAATGGAACAACTCAAGTGATCTTTCCTTCCTTCACACTCATTAAACTAAGGTTGTATGCTTGCTCTTGAAGGAGCTTTGGTATGGTGATAGTTTACCCCTTTTTTGGACCTTACCAACTAACTACGAAAAAGGAACCTTAGTTGTTCTAAGCTAAGACAGTTCTCCTTTGGATTGTTTTATATTTTTTCATACTTTGGAGACTAACCCTACAAAAAATTTCCCCCCTAGAGTTTTTTTGGGTGTTTCAGGATTAAAGGTTTGGCTAGTGGGAGTCCCTTATTTGTTATTCCAACTATTATTGTTACTTTGATTAAAAAAACCATTGGGTGATGAATATCTAGATCTTACCTCTGGGTATGTACGTGGGATCGTGAGTATGTCGTACCCATACTCTAGGTCTGGAGTTTCTTCTTCCTCTTCTTTTTCAAATATGGGTTGGTATTCCTCTTCCTCGTCACAAGAACCCTCATCAAAGTGCAATGCCAATTCGTATTCCTCTCCTCTGATCATACTGCAACTTCCACTTCTGGTCGCAGTCCTTCTTCTCTTTCCCAACCTAAATCTTCTCCCACTTCTTATGCTTCCACCTTCTAGTTCAATCTCGCTATAACCAGGAAACATCTCAGCTTACTCTGCTCCATTTTTCTCAAACTTCTCTTGTGACATATCAAAGGTCTCCGTCCACAAATATTTATTTGTCGAACTCCATTCTCAAAATCCCTTTCTCACATACGAGCATCTTGATCCAAGTCTTTAAAGATGGTAGGTATCGTCCTCTAGGTTCTTGGAAATTTTCTTTTCTAGTTTCACTATATGACCTTATAGTGTCAACAACAATTTCGGTGATGTATCCTTCCAAAATATCGTCAATAATTCCTTCTTCAATAATGGTGGTGGCCTTCCACTAGTACTTGATCAATATCCATAGGAGTAGTACCACTAGGAGATATCTTTCATTGAAATCCAGCTGTAGAGTGAGTCGTGTGGGTATCAGTGATAAATTTAATAGAGACAAGCATTCCTTTATTCCAGGGGAAAAAGAAAATGAAAATGATAAGTATACATTGAAGAAAACCAATTTAAATCAATAGAGAAGAAATCAAATTCAATTTAGCAGTTAGTTTACACTAAGATAAGTGCTCCCAGTGTAGATATTGTTTGAAATAAAAAAATATATTTGTCTACACATGACTTAAAGTAAGTCTATAATGATTACGTGCTTAAATTGAAGGGGCGTTAGTGAAAAAATGTAATCAAAATTAGCCAGCTTCTCTAATGACCATTCTTTGCAAACACAATTAATGCACATACTTCCTTAAGAAGTTGGAGGTAACAAAGATTGAACATGGGACTTAGTAGGGTTGCACACACAATTGAGGTGTTTTTGGTGTTAATGGAATTCACCCAGGAATATGAGGATTTAGAGGTTGACAAGTATGTTCTAAATTATACATCTAACCTTGCTATTAATAAATCATTTTGGGTTTTATAGAAATATTGAGTAATAACTTGAAATTATTTGCATGGTTCCAACTTCCAACTGACAAAAGAGAGTTGGAACCCCACCCCAAAAAATCTATTTGATGATTTGACTCTTTTTCAACTACTATTACAAAGTCCTTTTTTGTCCATAAGTTCATATAATTGATGAAGTCAAAGGATCATAGCTCCATAGTAAACAAAAATAAATGTAATATTTCGGAATGCACAACATCACAACAAAAGTTCTTAGTCATGTGACATTCCAACCTAAATATAGATAGCAAAAACAATCTCACTTAGAATAATTTGCAAAAAGAGATAACAAGAATAGAGAAGAAATATTGGATAGAACACTAGAGGAAAATCACTCCAGTGGGAAGTTTTCCACTCTTATATTATTCATTCACATGAGTACAATATAAAGGCATTATTACATGCAATAAGTTGGGTAAATACCATGGGTCCAACAAACCATATGAGTAGCTCACATTAATGTTGGCTTATCTTGACTAATTTCCCCAATCTATGACATTGTGCCAAGTGTAACTCCAAGTAGTGGCCATAATGAGGTGAAATGAACCTATATGGACCATGAAGTACTTAGGCTAATTGTTGGAGTATTGATACAACCACATGGTATAACCATTGCACCTTTGGGAATGTAAAAAATGTGGACTAACCGACACTCCTAATAATAGGACCTTGTGCGTGGTTTCATATGTTCATCGACATCTAAAGGTTTTGGTGTAATGACAAACCTTACATGGTATCAAAGCTGAGGTCTCAGGTTCAATTCCCTTGAGCTACGTCGAAGGGGGGGTGTTGGAATATCGGTACAACCGCATGGTATAACTTCCACACCTATGGCACACCCTTTTGTTAATCCAAGTAAAATCGAATGGAAATCAAGAGGAGAAAAGGGGCAATCAAGCATGGCCCATGCTTTGAGTTGTAGTGAAGGAAATCCCTGAATTACAACTCTAGAGCACTTGGAACTACACTTTGACCATCATTCACCTTCACAACTGACCACTGGTTCCTCTAATAGGACCACCAAAATGGTGCATGCTAGGGCTAGACCTGGCTGCAAAGGCTAAATTGAGGCTCTTGCATGTGACAGGAGCTCTTCTATGTAGCAAGGCACACGGGTTTCTCTTCTATGTGGCAGGGTACATAGTTAACATTGTTTATGCATTTGATTGAATAGTCCAATGGGGTTTCAAATCCTTGTGGCTTCAGTCTTGATACTTCTAGTTTCCAATCATATATGCGATTTCATTACCTGGGTTTTTGTTGCATCCTATAACTACAATAAATACATTTTTTTCATTTGTATTCAACCTCGACTCTCTGTGCCATTTGTCTTCATTAGGGTTTGGACTAGTGAAAGGAATTCACAAATATATCAAATCATTCCAAAAAAGATTGATCCAACGAGAAGAAGCAGGCCAAGCCACGTATATGGTGGAGATCAAGCCATGTAAAAGGTGGAGATGCTACTAGCTAGTAGCTACCATGGCGACCGAGTGGAGGGAGGCATCAATTGCAACGACCATGTCAATGCATTAATGGCAGCTTCCTAGACTATATCGATCATGTAAATACGTTAATGGCGTTTCAAGGTTAAGCTAGGAGTATAAAAAAAAATTGTAAATTCAGCTAATGATTCTATTTTGAAATTTATATATTTTATTTTGGAGTTTTATATTCTTTAATTATTTTAAGACTCTAACCAATAAGAAAAATAAATTGCCATACACCGAAGGTTATTTTTGTCCATCATGATCTTCCCACCCATTAAAAATAATAATAATAATATGTATGAAACCAATAAAAAATTAATATATATGAATTGAAAAAAGACTTAAAATACTTTGGGTAGGTGCTAATAACATGTGAAGACATTCCAACAATCACATATGATAAAGTAAGTGAAACGGTGGAAGCAATGAGCAAGAATATTAAAAAAACTCCACTTAACTCTCATCCTTATTATAGGAATAGTTATAAAAAAGGGTGTTTGTACAATCACATGGAGCATAAATAAACACAAGGTAAAGCTTCTTAACTACTAAAATCACATTAGGCAAAAAAACATGCACTGGTATGGTTGGTCAAATGATAGTTGGCACGCGTTGAAAACCACGCCCCTTTGAGATATCTTGTGTCATAAATGCTTACAAGCTAAACAACAATGATTACTTGTTAAACAAAGGTCAACACTTTTATCAAATGAAAGGAAAATTTTAAAAATACACAGTTACCTATACGTGTCGTCATCTTGCTCAATAATGAGGAGAGCATTCACTATAAACACACTAAAAATTGGTGCTAACAGGAAGCAATTTAAAGATTAATATTAACTTAAAACTGTGCTCAACATACACACCTTTGTTGGGAAGAATTAAGGTTTGGTCAGAATTATATGTCTAGTCAAATCTATATGTATCGTCATTATCTTTAATAATGAGGACTGCATAAATTAGTGCTAATGGGAAGCGATCAAATTACATGTCTAATCAAACCTATATGTGTCGTCATCATCTTTAATAATGAGGAGTGCGTGCATTCACTAAAAACATACTAAAAATTGGTGCTAATGGAAAGCAACCTAAAGATTAATATTATCTAAAATTGTGCTCGAGATACAAACTTTTATAAGAATCAAGGTATGGCCAAAATTACATGTCTAGTCAAACCATGACATAGTCAATACATAGGGGCTCAATAAAAGCATCATGTCCCTTATAAAAATTGAACCTACGTGAAGAGGATAACAATCATTCCTCCCAACCACCCAAGTTACATTCAATTGACAAACATGGTTTATTACATTAAAGAAAATGTACTTAAATTGGTTTTTATTTTCTTTATCAAAGTTTATTATATTAAAAAATGTACTTAAGCTGGTTTCTTTAGCTTTGTGTAAGCTCTGTATTCAATATTAAATATAATTGTTTTTATCTTATCAAGTTTTTTCACAAATAGACAATGGTTGGGTTGCATTCCAACACCATATTCTATTAAAGGGTTGTTGTTGTTATTATTATAAACCATTATTAATTTAAATAGAATTATTTAATCATAATAAAGGTCTTAATACTTATAATTACATTATCGACGATAAACTTTAAACTCTTCACCATATTATTTACGGAAATAAAATTTGGATAGAGAAAATAAACTTTATTTCATAATCATTAATATTAAACTGATTAAGAATTCATAATTATTATTATATAATAATATATTTTTATGTTAATTCTTTTATATCAATATTTAAATTTTTTTTTAAACGAGTAGCAATTTCCTTATTTTCATCTTTAAGTTAATTCTTTTGATAAAATCAAAAAATTTAAATCTTAAAATTGCATGATTCAAATGATGTATAAATTTTGTTTTATCTCTTCAAATAAAATAAAATAAATTAATATATTTAACTAAATTTCAACGAAAGGTATAAAATATCCTCAAAATCATTAACTTGACTATCAAGTTTCATATAGAATTGCTTCGAAAATTAAACTTGGGCACTTAGTCTAAACCCGTCCTTATCTGATTTTAAATCTCAACTTAATTGACTAGTCCATCTTTTAACATCAAAAGGTACTAGGGACAACTAGAGTGCCCACAAGTCTTCCACATTGGGAAACTCTGCCTTTTAGAGTGGAAGGGATAAAAGTGAATATTTGGAAAGGGACATAATGAAAAGAAAGTCAGTGCCCAACACATTCAATCAATATCTGACTCAATAGGTATGCTTTCTTCAAAACATATGGAGATAAAGATATGATAACTGATGATGATGTGATACATGGGTTGTACTCTTAAGGTTTAATTATATCACATTTATTATTAAAAAATAAGTGCAAATTGCAAAGTGCACTCACCATTCCAAATCTATATTTGCTAGAAATATCTATATACAGCCACATGGTATATAGAATTGTCAAATAATCTCCTTTCCAAGTCACCTTCTTTAAGCATCAATTGTCTTATTCAATAGACATATTAATGTTGACATGTGGCCAATGAGAGAGGAAAAACATATATAAAATGCAATAAATTAGATTGATATAATTTACACATGGCCATTTAAAATTTAAAAAAAAATTATTAAAAAAATTGTCTTATTCAATAGATGTATTAATGGTGACAAGTGACCAATGAAAGAGAAAATATATATATATGTCATTGATGTTTAATGGTGACAAGTGACCAATGAGAGAGGAAAAACATATATAAAATGAAATAAATTAGATTGATACAATTTACACATGGCAATTTTTCAAAAAAACTTATTAAAAGAATTTTAGATTTATTTTACAAATTGCAAATTTTAAAAGATTGTATCAAAATATATATATATAAGTGGAAGTGGTGATAGAAAAAGTATATATATACCTTAACCAAATTTGAACTCTATATTATGGAGGGTTTTTTTAAATGAACAAAATTAATATATTTTCAAATAAGACAAAATACTTAGTTAGAGTTGGATTTGAAGATATATAACAATTTTTTAAAATATCAAAGAAGCTTTCTCATGAAAAGAGAAGCACACTTATAATTTCCATAATGAATTAAGGATTTACAAGTGTAATAATATCTATCTATTACGAATTTTGAAATAGTTCAAGTAAAGAAAATTAAGATTTTTATGATTTTGGTTTTATGTTACATAATTTACATATACATTGGTCACAACTTATGTGATGATTGATATACATCCTAACTAATGAATGTGAACATTATAAGAAAAATTAGTATTTAAAATAGTTTTAATTGATAATAAAAAAATTCTAATTTGAATATAGTAATAATCATGAAGTTTAAGAGAATGTGCCTCTCTTTATATACATCAAATATGTTTCATAAAGTTCCTCTATGATCAACTTATTGATATTGTTATGATCAACGTATTGATATTGTTTTTCGATCTTGTATATAAAAATTTGGACTGTGGAAAATTATCATTTAACATAGAAGAGTGTAAAAGGGTTGCAAGCTATGAATGCCAAGAGTTGTGATAATTATGTTTGGTTAGATGTATGGAATATTAAAGCATAAAAAGTGAGACTTTTTTTTTATGAAGACTAAAATTAACTAAGTAATGAAGTCGATATAAAAAAGTAATAATATGAATTTTGGTGATAAAAGTGTAAATTTTGAAATGTGCACACATTGATCTCTTATATATTTAATGAGTTTAAAGAACACGCACAAATCTTTCTACATGGGATCAATTTGTTTATCTAAGTACAATAAAAATCACAACTATATAGTAAAGTTGATGATATAACAAAGTGAAAAAGCTTGGCGTTAAATTAACAACATCTTAAAATTAAAGACAAAAGCATTGCCTTTCCGCAAAGGCTAAAAAAACCTAATTTGTATTCAATCATCTTTGAGAAGCAAAGGCCATACTAAATGTCATCATGATAAACAATAAACCCGGGTAGATATAAGATGTGGTAAAACCCATTATCTTTCTTTTGTAGCAAATATAAATGTTAAAAGGTTTATTTTTTACGAACATTGAAACACATGACATTATTCCTTTTTAAATTCACTTCTAACACATGGGACTCACTGAAACTATTTAATTATGTTTAACAACCCAAAACATTGAATATTATTATTTACGCAAAAAAAAAACATAATAATAATACTTAAATAACACAACCTTCATTGAATCTTAAATAGTTGCTAAATAACTTTTCATATTCATTTATACTTAACTTAAGAAAAAAAACACCAACTATATTTTTGACATCCAAAATGGCATGAATATAAATAATAAAATGTGTGCCCACTTTTACTTGTACTCAAATATTTAACATAAAATAATAACATCATCATAAACATTCACATTTAGAAAGCACAAACCCTTTAATTTTAAAAACCAAACATATTTAAAATGGCAGGAAACACTTCTCTAATATCAATAAAGTGTTCATATGCTTTCGTCTATGATAACTTTTGACTAAAACCGACTTAAAACCTTTACACCAAATCTTTGAAATATACCCATGCAACATGTCGAACTTGATTAAGTAAACATAATCAATCCCAATGCCCAACCAACTTAATACATAAAATGTACTAAAGTAATAGTATTAGAAAGAAATAATTGTAATAAATCAACAATAATCTTAGAATCATAGAACCTTGGTGCACTCCATTACTAAATCAATATCTTAGAATCCTTCAACCTAAGTGCCCTTCATCATGGCAAACTCTTCCTACTCGTTCTTCGTACGATTTTTTTTTTAAATTTAGTATTTGATTGGTTAGAGTTTTTAATTTAATAGTTTGTGTTAATTTTTTTAATTTAATATTTGCAACTTATTTTAAGGTTAAGGCACTATGATCAAGTGGTCCGATGGTGAAAGAGTTACTGATAATGAACTAGTAAAGTTGTGTTCTCGGATATTGAATTCATGATTTTTTTATTATAATAAATAAAAAGTAGTTTTTAAAGATAATATAGTAAATAAAAAATTTATTTTTTCCTATTTTAAAATATATTTTATATTTTTCAAAATGTAAAAGTAGGTTAACAATTTATAAATAATATTATTTAAAGTAATTAAGATGTTACAAAGAGGTTATTAACTTTAATTTAGAATACTAAAAAAAAAAATTATTTAATTTAGAATACTAAAAAAAAATTATTTAATTAGTTTGAAGCAAAAAAAAAAGTAATTGAGTTAAAATAAGAATAAACTCTCATAAACAGGGCTTTGGAGAGTTTTTAAAACGTCGTGGGAGGATCGGATTTGTATCTCTGTGAGACCAAGAAAGTTGAGGATGAAAAACACTTCCTCTTTGAGTGCCCTATGTACAACCACATCAAATTGCGATTCCCCAATCTTTATTATAATACTAACCTCTCTAATCTTCTAAGTTGTCAAACTACGGTGATCTCTTTACGCTAATTTTTAAGCTATTTGAGCATAGGAATATTTTGTTTTTATTTTTTTTTACAAGAACGGACATGGTTTGTATTAATCGAGGAGTGGTGTAACCACTGAAAAAAGATTTGCATAGTTCAAAACCACAATTTGGAGACAACTAACATAAAACATAAAAAACCTATCTTTCTACTACCCTTACATAGAAAATCCTTGCCCTTACACAGAAATAGCAATGTCAGAAACTTACTACTACCATTACACCGATTGAGATTACCCTTACTCATAGATAACAAAAAGTCATAAAAACAAAACAAGACAAAAAACCTAGGGGAATCCTGAATTACTTTCCTTGCCCGCCACGTTCCTGCGTTGAAGATCCTGAATTTGCAGAGTTCACTCCTTTCTTCGTTGCCATCTTTGCCACTTGAAGCTCCAATTTATCAAACCGTATTTCTAGCTCGGCTAGCAACCCTATCATAGCACGCTTTGAATGAGAGATGGCATCTGTAAACACTTCGCGTAGCTGGGACATATCCCTTTCCACTGTTTCCAAGCGCCTTCCTCCTTCGACATCCATTTGTTGCAGACAACACTTATGTCTCTTAAGTTTCCTTCGAATTTATCTCAGCTCAACAGCGACCGATAAAGCAGGGTCAGAGGAAGCAGAAGACTCGAAGGAGGTATCCATGGAGTCTGACCTGAACCAGAGAACCACAGCCGAACTTCTTCCTGCAACCAATAAGCTATGTTGATATGCGAATTACAGACATTTCATAGGTCACCTCCGGTTAAATCTCCCTTAGAGCTCATTAATCCCAAAATCGTAGTATAATCTATCGCACAAGTCACACACTGGAGGAAGAACAACAAAGGATGCCAGAGCAAATCCGGGTTGCAGCCTAACTCATTCATCATGATCTTACCTGGCATCTAGGGGATACATATAGTACTTCTTGAGCTCAGATTAACAGTCGCATGCAGCAACCCACGCACCAAAGTGTGGCAAAATAATTCGCCACGAATCATCATGAAAGGAGATGGGATAAACAGACTCCACATGGAAGAGCCATGTGATAAGCCCTGTGTTCCTTTGTCCATGGTCCTATGGGATCTGACAAAAGGAACCAGTCCCATTTAAAACTAGGATTTCCTTGCTCAAGGAAGAAGCAACTTTTGCTGCCAAATCGACTTTTTCATTTAAACCTATTAATACATGAAAATATTCTATCTTTCTGAAGGAATTGGATATGCTTTGAACTTTTTTGACCAATTGTCAAATCTTCATCTGAGATGGGGGCGAAATGGTTGCCAAGGCTTGAATGATTAATCTTGAATCCCCAATCCTAGTAATTTCCGAGATTTCTTGGGCTCGAGCTTGGCAGAGGCCTTGCCAATGTGCTAGAGCTTCAGCAACATTGTTTGTTTCTTCATCGAAACCCCATGAGTAAACTTTTTCCTAGACTCCATCGGGTTAAAGAGAACCCCTCACCCTCCTGTCGCCCCTGAGCATAAAAATATTTTGTTATGGCAAACAAAGTAGTTTATTAAGAATGAATAACCAAAATTGATCTCAATAAACTTTAACTATCATCATCATTATCAAACATAATGCAAATAAAATTCAAATTAAAAAAATCTCAATTATTTATAATTTCCACACTTTCAATTACAATTACAATGAAATATAAGATTAAAATTCATAATTTCCCACACATAACAGATCTCAACATCGACATCATTTAGTGGTAAACATCCTTAGACACGTTGTCCCCTCATAAATGAGTCCCATGACTCCATTTCGTTTGAAACATAAAGTGAGATGGTTCCTCACGTACTTCTATGTCAACTTCCATTCCATTCTATTGAGAGACAAACAAGTGTGACATGTGACATCTTAACTGGAATTTCTTGGATAATTAATTACATTTAGTTTTTTTACATAAGCAATCGATTCTCATTGACTTAGGTGATAATTAATTACATTTAACATTTTTTACTTCATTTCTATAAGCAATCCATTCTCATCCACTTAGGTGAAGATTTGAACTTTACACTTTGGAGTGTTATTATGAGTAAATAAACTTTCTTTTTTACATAAAATTCAAAGTTAACTCATATACTAAGGTAAGGGTAAAATTCAAAGTTAACCTATATTTCAAGGTAATTTCAAGGTAAGTGTTAAATGGGAAGGATAGATTTTGGTTGAATTTTTTTTTTTAAAAATGGTAAATTTAGAAGTATTTATATTGTGTTTTTGAATCTATAAATAGATGCAACACTTTCAAATACTTCATGATATTTAAATTATATTATTTCTACAATTAATATATGTAATCTTTTTTGAAAGGAAATGTTTAAAAATTTGGATCGGTGACTATTTTTTCCCAGAATCTAATGTTTTTTATTTTGCAAAATATAACTATGTTTGAGTTTCAATTTTATGGTAGAAATAGATTAAGCACCCTTAAAAACCTGTGGTGTATCTAAAATTCCAAAACTTAACAATTGTAACTTGGATTTTTTTAAATTCCGATTAAATTTTATCAAAATTGGATCGAAAAAATCAAGATTTTATCAAAATCATATAAAAAAACAGCCTATTTTAACTAACATTGTATCATTTGTATATTACACCTAATCAAAATGGTAATTTTACAATAAAATTATATCAAAATATTTACTAAAATAAAACCATTTGTATTTTTTATTTCACATTTTTGACAATATCATTGAGACATCACATCTACATCATCACCCACCAAATCTAACTTCTAATGACAAAAAGATGGTTAGGTTGATAATGTCACACTTTTGAGCCTACTCATTATAGCACTGAGGAACAAGCATGATAAGAACCATAAATGAACCCCACAATGGCATCACAATGAGTATAGATTTGATGAAGAGACCCACCAAACTGTTAATGCATTTTATTTATATTTATTTAATATTTTTTATTAGGTAAAAGTGTGTAATAATAATAATTAAATTTTAGGATTTTGATTTATTTAGATATTAAATTAATGTATGATATATATTTATTTATGGAAGAGAGGATTCATTTTCACAACTATTTTATTGTTAAAATATATAAAAATATACATATCTTAAATTATCTACATTAAAAGTTTTCACCTCCTAAAAATATAATTAATCTTAATTACTAAATAAATGTGTTATAATTATTTGTTTAATAATTTTCATATAATAAAGTTTTTACTTAAACTCTGGTAGAAAAACAAATTTTGTATACATTTATGACAGATATGCTTAATATTGAAAGTTTAAAAATTTGTTGTGTAACATCAAATGTAATATCTTGAATTTGTGCATACAAGAAGAATATGTTTAATAATAATTTAAATATCTTTTTTATTAGAGCAAAATGAAAGTTCATTTTTTCTATATTTTAAATCCAAACCTCAAATTAGGAGTTTAAACATGTATTTATTCAACTTTTTATTTATTTATATAGAATTTGGTGTTTTTTAATCATACTTGAGGGACTTCAAATTAGGAGTTTAAGAAGGTATTTTATTCAAGTGTTTATTTATTTATATAGAATTGTGGTGATTTGTAATCATACTTCGTGGACTTTAAATTAGGAGTTTAAGAAGGTATTATTTTACTTTTTATTTATTTATATAGAATTATGGTGATTTTGTAATCATATTTGACGGATACAAATTTAATAACTTTTATTTGTGAATATAAATCTTTAACTAAAACATATACATCGAGGTGTTTAACAAGGTATCTATATCAACATAGATATATCTAAACTTTGGATCTACCATGCGTTGAGAGGGATCAAATCCCTCTAGGCACAAACCCCTCATCCACTTTTACACACTAAAAAAAGTTTGCATCTTAAGGAAATTGATCCCTCCACATGGTAGATCTGAAGTTTAGATGGATCTATGTTGGTTCCAGTTGTGGGAAAATACATCAGAACTTTAGATGATCGTCCTAATTTATATGTATTTTAAAATTGGTTTGTGATGTGCTATTGTTGAAGTCATTTCAATGATAATAATTTTATTTACTACTAGTCCATGTTCTCAATAATATTGTATGGGATTAAAGTTTCACATTTTGCAAAGAGAAGATGGTGAAGTCAATAGATTGAGGTTGGTTTAACATTGAGGTTCATTGATGGGCTACTAAGGATTGCTCTCGCATTCTCTCACCAATCCCCTTCACTCTGAAGTAACAATGAAAAATCTATAGCAGTGTTGGTTTACTAATCGGATACTAAATCACTTTTCAATATTTCATCATTGAAACCATTGCATCCTATTGTTTTTCATTATGCCATTGTTGAAATCAATCCAAATATTTAATTTCTCTAAATCATTTTTCACAGTATCATCATTGAAATCAATGCACCCTGCTATTTTGCATTATATCATTATTGAAATCAATGCAACCACTAGATTCCTATGCATTATATTATTGGACAAATTGATCAACTTCTTCAACTTTTCATAGAGTGATACATGTTAGATTTTCTATCTTTTGGTATGAAAGATAGGAAAAAAGAGGTTTAAATATAAGACCATTTAAACCTTCATCTCAATATATTGTAGTAAATGCCACACCCTACCTCTCTTGCTTCCCACTATTCATAGTAGCTTTCTCCAATTTCAATATTAATGAGTTTCATAATTCTTTTGCAATGCCATAAAACGCATATAAATATTTATTAATAACATGGTGTACCTATTAAAATCAATTCACGAAGTTATAATATTGAAATCAATGCAAACACATTGAAATAGATTTATTCCATTTTACATCATCCATTTTCTCATTATTGAAGGACATTGAAATCAATGTACAAAGAACTGAAATCAAAGCATGAAAGTAATATGTCAAAATCAATGCAACAAACACTCAAAACAATGCATGAACATTGGTTTCAATGTTGTGTGCTAAGTGTTTAACAATTCCTAATCAAGCTGGACTTGTTGAGGGTTTTTCTGAAATGTAGTTGGTTTTGAATTCAAACTAGATTTGATAATTCTGGAACGCCAATTTTATTTGAACAATCAATATATTATTCTAATGTTGAAGCTAGAGTAAAGGTCATCACGCCTATGTCCATATGTAGATCTACCCATCTAGGTTGTTGTTGCTACCCTAACATGTATGGGCATGTATTGGCCTCTGAGGTAGCATAACTTTGCACATTTTGTTTTCTTGTCTTACTATAGCATGTCTATAGATTCTTACATGAAAGCAAAGAAATACAAGCCATTTTGGATAAAGATTATCCTACTCCCTTGTTTACAGATGCTTTTATATTTTTTAATGAGATTTGTTAGATTCTATAGCTAAGAAGGCATATCATAATAATCTTAGGTTGATCTAAAAATTGTCCTTTTCTTAATTTTATTAAGGTTACAATGTCAAAAAAATCTTATGATCTAATGAGAAGCACTCCATACCAAAGAATTGAAATTATCCTCGGTTTCATCTCTAATTTTATGCTTGACGTAACTCCTTAGCAATACAGATTACCTTATGCAACATTTTGAATTCTATCTTTGGCCAAGGATCAAATAGGATTTTATCTTTAATCGTATTCATCCACAATTAAACCTCCATAAATGTTTTGTAATGTTTTGCAACAAGTTGTAAGGAAATGTTATCCACCTGATCTGGATTTATGTGAGAACGGAATGAAAGAATAGATATAGAACCATACGCACATATATATTGCAAAAAATGCAATGATATAGTAAACACATATGCTATTAAATGGAGGAAATAGAACGGACTGTAAAATAAACAGCTAGAATGGTTGTGGAGCAGGTATCTCTAAGAAGAGATGTGGCTGCTACACTCATTTGTGCCAAGTTGAATACAAAATGAGGTCAAAAGGGACTATTTATCATAATCATGAGGGAAAGAACCCTAAACGTCCAAAACATGACCCTAGAAGATGATCTGTCATAAATTTTGTGGCCCCAAGGTGGTTAGTTGAGCAGTTAACTTCCCAGGGCCATAACTTTTGCATGCGATCTATGTTCGGGGCACTCGATAACCCGTTGGAAAGGTATATCTGACATTTACAACTTTTGATTGCGAAAAATGCATGTCATAATAATCATTTCCCCCCTCAATATCCAAAAAACGTCGTTTAGGTCCTCAAAACAACCCCAAAAGTTTAGGACCCAAAAAACTGTATAAAAATACTAGGAAACTAACAAAATGGACAATTATTTTGAGCCAGTGGAATAGGTGGGTGGCCACTAATATCCATCTGGATCACCACCTTTCATTATATTTTTAGTTTTAATTGATTTCAATGTATCTTTGGTTTTGAACTTTATGTTAAACATGTGATTTATTGGGATGTGATTTCATGTTTTAGGAAACATGAAAAAACATTATGAGCTCTAGTGTTAGTAGGAAATGCAATTCTAGATGCAACTGGTCCTATTCTTTCAAGCATTTCAAATGACCCATAATATCTTGGTGATAGCTTGGCACAACTTCCAAGCTTCAAGGAACTCTTCCTTGGCCTGAGTCTAAGGTAAACAAAGTCCCCAACACTAAATCTCTATACATTCTATTCTTATCTGCGTAGCTTTTCTGTCTATCTTGGGCTGCCTTCAAATTTTGTCTAATTTTTGCAACCTTCTATTCCATTTCTTGAAGTAGTTCTGGCCCAAGTACAATTTGTTTTCTGGATTATCCCATGTCATTAGTGTTCTACACTTTCTCCCATACAAAACCTAAAAAATTGACTGTAATGTCCCCAATTTCTTCTTAATAACACCATGTTAAACCCCTAGCCCTTGAGAACCCCATGATTGCTAGTGGAATAATAATCTAATTAATAATGGATTCATTTTGATAAAATAATTACCCATAGTAGGATTGTAAATATTTCATTATTAAATATTATGAATTTATTTAATTTTTACACCTAATACATGTGCTTGGTGGCTAAGGTGGCACATGGGGCCTTGTGGACCCAATGAGTTGTCACTGTAAATGGAAACCAGGGGAAAATAAATAAATATCCATAGAGCCAAAAAAATATAGAAAGTGGCGGAAAAAAGAATTCATCCAGAAAAATAGTGAAAAAAGAAGGCAAGTGTAGAAAAGCTATCAGGATGAAAAGCAGGCAACTTTTAGAGGGCGCGATTTCTAAAAAGGAAAAAATGTAAGTCATCCTAAAAGCAAGAAGGGAACAATTTCTAACGAGAATAAAATAAATTCAGTCTAAAAGTAGGCAACTCTTGGAGGGCGTAGTTTCCAAAGAGAGAAAAAGGAATGTCATGGAAAAAGCAAGAAAGCAAGCAAGTTTCCTCATACATTCATGAGACTTCATTGGGAAAGTGAAGTGGGCCACCTATTTAACCAAATTCAACCTTGAATCCTAATTATGCTATAAAACAATGATAGCACACCCCTCTCATAACTTTTGATCATTGTTGTTTTGATGTTGAGTGAACCACAGCTTCTTGTTTAAGTGATGTGCCTCAGCCACCTTGGGTGATGCACCTCAAGCCTTCCTAGTCTCTTCTATCTTCTCTTCTATTCTTCAGTGCAGCCACAGAGAGCGAAGGATAAGCCATTAAAGACCAAATTAAATCTCAGATATCATCCATTAAGCCTTGGAAATCAAGTTCCAGTGAAGGGGACTTCACTTATTTTCTCATAATTGTGAGATTGGTGCCGAGTGTTTGTTTCAAACCTCAAATATTTAGTTTTGGGAACCATTGAGGGAGATCAGCTCCTAAAATCCATTTATGAGCTTATAATATTCTTCTAATGTTTCTGATCTCTGATATACAGTAATATTTCTACTCAAGAAGGTCATAATGCCAAAATTTCTGTGAGAGAGGCATTCCAATGCTCATTTAATGAGCCTTTTGTAAGTCTTCATGTACTGACAGTGATTCCATGGATAAAATATTGATATATGAGTCTGATGTTGTTAAATGTGGTGTGGAATATGTATTATAATAATTAATTGCATATCTGATATGTTACAATAGTAAAATTCACCTTGTTATCTTACCTATGCTCTTTAGCTAGTTAAAATTTACTAGTTTTATTGTTTCTGATTCCATGAGAGTTCTGTGTACTCAAATTTGATTCTGTAAGTTGAAGTAGGTCATCCATTCACCCAAAACCCCAATATAACTCATAGAAACTTATTTAATTGAGTATGAATAGTGCTTTGAAAGCCTCCTTTGCTTCGGCAATCTCTAGGCCAACTTTTGCTAATTTTCCCCAAACACTCCCAAACTCTTCCGAACTATCCAGAACTCTTCTAGACCTATAAAAATGGATGTTATCAGGATGAAAAGAGAATTATATACCCCATAATCCTTCCTTAGCCTTGGTTTCTTGGATTTTATTGTTTTAGATCTCAGTTTGTGTCAGTTGGGACACCCAGAAGCCTGGTGGTATACTTTATACTAGATGATGCTCGAACCCTAAAAGGGACCAACATCCAAGAGCTTAGGGATATTAACTTTCAGTATTTAAAATTTTATTTTTGTTTCTCCCATGAACCCTATGCAATCCCAGTACAATTCCCAATTTTTACTAAGAAAATTGCCCACATGTCAACTATTTCTTTGATTTTGTTTATCATAGCAGTAAGAGTTAATATTTCAGATCTAATGCATATCAGGGGTATTACAGTGGTATCGGAGCTCTTTCTCTACTCTTGTGGAAAGTAATATCATAGTGAATAAATTTTGTAGATCACTAATTCAAGTTGCAACCATGAGGCTTGTACCAGTAGTTGACAATGATGACTTTGATAAGTTTGTTGAAGAAGAAGAGGTGATCTATGTTAATGATTCCTTGCAAATGTCAAGAGAAAAGGATGGTTATTTTTGTGACCATGTGAAGTATGAATAAATCATGGTTAAACCACCAATGGCTAATCCTAATAAGGATTTAGCAAAGATGATATATGCAATTGAAAACTTGCCCCACCACTATGAAGAGTATCTTGCCTTGGGGGAAGAGATTTGTAAATCTATCCTTTCAAAGAGTATTTTTATTGAAGATTTGGATTTGAGCCCAAGGATGTAGATGGTTATTCTTTCAATAGAAACAAATCATCCCTAGAGGAACCAAGTTGTTCCACCTCTTTGAGCAATGAGGAGGAAGAAGGAACAAACAGTGAATATTCATCAAAGCCATTAGCATGTTCAAGCATTGTGAGTTTCTTTGGTTTTTATTCAAGAAGAGTCTCTACAAGTGATGATCATAAAACCATGCAATATGGAGAAACCTCAAGTTTCTTGAAAGAAGATGCTCCAAAATATGTTGCTTGTTCTCCATTACTCCAAGAAGAATATGGAGAGGATCCATGCAAAACTCAAGACCCAACAATTCAACATCTGATTATTGGCAGTGTGGGAGGTAAAATCACTTCTAGTTTCTTTGTTGGTGACTGAAAAATGATTGCAAAGGAGGATGATTTGGTTAATGGTGGTAAGACATATTTTGGATCAAATCCAAAATAAGAATATAGATCAAATCTGAACTCACCATTTGAGATTCAAAATGAAGCAAAATATAAGACATCGCCACTTGAGTGTGTTCCAGAGGGTTCGATGGAAGAACAAACCACCATATCCATACCACATGAGGAGGAAGATATGATGCAAAGGTATAATAAGATTTATTATTTCTATATTCCTTTGTGGCATCATGTGTATGCAGCTACTTCCAAGGAGGATATTTCCATGGTTGAGTCTTTTTGGTATTGGGGCTCAAATTTTGGGTGTTAAAGATGAATGCGGTGACAAGGATAAATCATTGGATGGGATTTTGTATGACTCGCATATGAGGTATGATCCAATATGTGGCATAACACACTTTGTTTTCAAGTATCCGTGGAGGGACTTAGAGATCCTACTCTTAGTCACAGAGGAAATGTTACTACAAGTTCTATCTAGAACCAATGGTGCACACAAGATTTTTGAATATCTTGTTGGGAGAGTCCAGATGGAGGAGAGACAAAGTGGAATTGTGGGAAGATTCTCTAGCTCTGAACTGTGCATAATCAGAAGATATATGGAAGAGATGAAGAATGACTACTTGTCGTTGTTCATGGACCGAGACATTGCTCTCAGATTTGTTGAATGCAAAGAAATATCCAAAGGAAAGCAGTTTCTTGTGGAAGTGGGAGATTCCCATTCCTTTCCCATAACCACTAGTGATCCTATGTGTGTGAATAATTGTGCACATCATGCTTTGGAGGGACCTCATGCACAAGATGAGCATGAGGACTATTCAATCATACAAGTTCTTGAAGGAAGCAGTGACATGGAGTCTAACTATAGAACACTTACTTCACACTAGGATGAACGTCATGAAAGATTTGAACATGAGGAAAACTTTGATTTGCAGGTGTTTATGAAGGGAGGTGATATTGAATGCATTGGCCAAGCACTTTTTGTAGAGAATGATGAGGAGTATTCAACTATGGGAGAGATAGTCGAGGACAATTCATGGGGATCAACTAGCAGATGTGCATATTTATCCAAGGATTGGGTAGATGAGTACATAACAGAGATGGAGATCCAAGGATGCACCATTATTGATCACCTTAGTAGGAGACTCTTTAACACAACATTCATTGGTAAATTTAATGATAAAGAACAGAAATCCAAAATGCATGATCTTTGGGAGTGAATTTTCATGCAGGAAGTTGGTTGAGTGCTAGAAGTGCATCAAGAGAATTGTGAGATAGCCTTATGGGAGAAACAAATTATTTTAAAGGAGGTAGTTACATTTGATCCACTTGGACCAGCCGATAAGAGTTTTGATTCATCCATGGATTGGTTGGATAACCACACCTCAGAGATGAGTGCACATGAAGGTAAGAGTTTTGCTTGTGATATATTCCTTTCCTAAAAGTTTGAAGAATAATTTTGTATGGAGTTGGGAGGGATACATTTTTCCTCCAATACCATTATAAATTAGATTCATATGGTTTATTATAATCATAGTTTTGTAGAATATCCTCAGGTGGTGATGGATCATGAGAAAAATTCAGATTTGAATTCTCTTATGAAGAGGAAAGATGAAGAAAATTTTGGTCAAGCATTTGTTGATTTGAAGAGGAGTCATAAGGAGGACTTAGCTATGGGAAAAATAACTCAAGAAATACTATTTTAGGTTTCATGTAGTGGTATTTTTTTATCCAAGGAGTAGGTAGATAAGTATATCACTGAAATGAAGATTCATGGGTGCACCATGCTTACTTGCATGGGTGAATCATTATTTGACATTTGGGTCTTGAAAGAAAGACTTCATGATCTACCTTTATGGGTGGAATAATTCATCATGAGGAAGATGGATGATCACATCCTATATGCATCAGCAAGAAAAGGTTTCTATTCATCCATGGATTGGATGGGTAGATACATAATAGAGCTGGAGACTAAAGGGTGTGCAAGCTTGGTTCACATTGGTAAGAGTATCCTTTGCATTTGTAGCAGGTTTATAGATGCATATTGCATTGTCATATTATGTGAGAAGCATAAAATAAATGTATGGCAGCCATTGGATGCATTGGATACACAAAAATGCAACAATTGGGTATGCATATATGTGGCAAATATATCATCTTGTATTCATAGAATGTGGAATGCAACAATGCATGACAGAAATCAGCTTTAACAAGAAGATGTCCAAATATTGTCGAACCTAATGGTGGAAGTTTTTGGAAGCAAGGGAATTTATGGGATTCCAATATGGTTGTGGGACCCTAGAACTTCTTGGAATGACAACTTTCCAAATTTGACAGGAGAATTTAGATCTCTGCAGAGGAGGCAGTGGGATCTAGGCATTCTACTCAGTTATCTTAAATGGATGAAAAAAATTTGGAAGAAGGGTTAGACATTGGGGGAATTACCATAATTAGAGTGGTGCAAAAAAAACATGGTGGACATTTGGTATTTAGCTTGTGATTGAGGATTTCCAATTCTATACAGCCAACATCACATCTTGAGGATTGAAGTCACTTGTTGGCTCCATAGATGGTTGGAGTTGGTTCTTGCTTGAAGACAAGCAATTTTGGGAGGGGAGGACTGTAATGTCCCCAATTTTTTCTTAATAACGGCATGTTAAACCCCTATCCCTTGATAACCCCATGATTCCTAGTGGAATAATAATATAATCAATGATGAGTTCATTTTAATAAAATAATTACCCATATTAGGATTAGAAATATTTCATTATTAAATATTATGAATTTATTTAATTTTTACACTTAATACATGTGATTGGTGGCTAAGGTGGCACATGGGGCCTTGTGGACCCAATGAGTTGTCACTATAAATTGAAACCAGGGGAAAAATAAATAAATATCCTTAAATCTAGAAAAATATAAAAAGTGACATAAAAAGCAGTGCAAAAGAAGACAAGTGCATAAAAGCTGTCAGGATGAAAAGCATACAACTTTTAGAGCGTGCAATTTCTAAAAAGGAAAAAAGGTAAGTCATCCTAACAGCAAGAAGGGCACAATTTTTAAAGAGGATAAAATAAAGTCAGTATAAAAGTAGGTAGCTCATGGAGGGCGGAGTTTCCAGGGTAATTTTTAGTGGCAAAATTTCGCCAATTGGCTATTTTTTGGGCTTTTTTCAAAAAATAAATTCGCTATTTGGTGTCTAATATCGCCTATATTTACATAAAATATGTTTTTTTTATCATAGTATTCGCCAAAATTTACACATTTCAGTGTTAATTTTATGTTTCATATTTAATATTCGCCTACCTATCTATAAACATGTCACCTAGAATACTATACTTAAGTATAATATTATAATCCTTAAAAAATACCCTAGTTTCCAAAGAGAGAAAAAGGCATGTCATGGGAAAAGCAAGAAAACAAGCAAGTTTCCTCATACATTCCCGAGGGCGCATTGGGCAAGTGAAGTGGGCCACCTATTGAACCAAATTTGACCTTGAAGCCTAATTATGCTATAAAACAATAATAGCACACCCCCTCACAACTTTTTATCATTATTTTTTTGATGTTGAGTGAAGCATAGCTTCTTGTCTGAGTGATGAGCCTTAGCTTCCTTTGGTGATGCACCCCATGCCTTCCTAGCCTCTTCTATCTTCTCTTTTATTCTCCAATGTAGCCACAAAGAGCCAAGGAGAATCCATTAAAGACCAAATTCAAGCTCAAAGATCAGCCATTCAGCCTTGGAAATCGAGCTTCAGTGAAGGAGACTTAACTTATTCTCTCAGAGTTGTGAGATTGGTGTCAAGTGTTTGTTTCAAGACTCAAATCTTCAATTTTGGGCACAATTGAGGGAGATAAGATCCTCCAATCTCTTTATTATCTTCTCATATTCTTCTCATGTTTCTGATCCTTGATATACAGTAATATTTTTCTCAAGAAGGTCATAATGCCAAATTTTATGTGAGAGAGGCATTCTAATGCTCATTTAATGAGGCTTTTGTAAGTCTTAATGTATTGCTAGTGATGCCATGGATAAAATACTGATCTATGAGTTTTTTGTTGTTAAATGTGATATGATAAAACTATAATATTTATTAATTGCAAATGCGATAAGTTATAGTAGTAAAATTCACCTTATTTTGTTACCTATGCTCTTTAGCTAGTTAACATTGACTAGTTTTATTGTTTCCGATACCATGAGAGTTATGTGTACTCAAATTTGATTATGTAAGTTGAAGTAGGTCATACATTCACCCAAAAACCAAATATAACTCATAGAACCTTATTTGATTGAGTCTGAATAGTGATTTGAAAGCCTCCTTTGTGCTGGCAATCTCTAGGGCAACTTTTGCTGGTTTTCCTCAAACACTCCCAAACTCTTCCAAACTATCCAGAAATATTATAGACCTTCAAAAATGGATGTTAGAATCCTAAAAAGATCATTATAAACCACATAATCCTTCCTTGGCCTTGTTTTTTTGGAGTTGATTGTTTTAGATCTCAGTTTGCGCTGGTTGGGACACCTAGAAGTATGGTAGTAGAATTCATCCTAGATAATGCTTGAACCCTAAAAGGGACCAACATCCAGATGCTTAGCGATCTGAAATTTCATTCTCTAAAATAATCTTTTGGTTTCTCCCACTAACCCTCTGCAATCCCAGTACAATTCCCAATTTTTACTAAGAAATCTTCCCACCTGTCAACTAGTTCTCTAATTTTGTTTATCATAACAGTAAGAGTTAATATTTCAAATATGATTCAGATTGGGTATATTACATGGACTCATTCCAAATTAATCTTTCTTCCCATTGTTATATTCAAATTCTACCAAGTGTAAATCATATTCCCACTTGGATGGTTTGACCATCACATACATGCGAAGCATGTCCTCAAGAAACTAGTTTACTCTTTCTGTTTGTCCATCTATTTGTGGATGGCAAGCAATGCTAAAATTCATCTATGTACCCAAATCTACAAAAAAACTTTTCCAAAAGTTGGAAGTAAATTTTGTATCCCTATTTGAAATCATTACCTTAGACAATCCATGTAATCTAAAAATTTACTTCATGAAAATATTTGCAATGGAATTTGTTCTAATGTGGATTTAACTGGTATAAAATGTGTTGATTTTGACAATTTATCCACCACAACCATGATAGAATCATGTTGTTTCACAGTCATTGGAAAACATGTAATAAAATCCATGAAAAATATTTCTCATTTCCATTCTGGAATTGGAAAAGGATGCAACAAACATGTTGAGTGTTGATGCTCAAATTTTACTTGTTTATATTTCATGCACTTAGAAATATACTCAACAATGTATCTTTTCATCCCTAGCCACAAATATTGCTTCCTAGCGGTAGCAATTGTTTTATGATATCTTGGGTGAGTAGAATATGGCATTTTATGGATTTCCTCCATAACAATGTTCCTCAAATATTCCATATTCATAATATAAACTCTATTTTTATAAATAAGGAGTCCATCCTCTTACAAAAGATAACCATCATACCTCTTTTCAAAAATCCGTTGTTGTTATTTGCCTTTTACTGGCACATACAATTCATGTTAAGCAAGATAATTTACAATCTAGTGTCTTAAATTTGATTGACAAGTATTAATAACTGCCACATGCATTTCTTGCACCTTTTTGTTGAGTGCATTAGCCACTTTAGTTTACTTTTATTTTATGTGTTTAATTTCAAAATCAAATTCACATAAAAATTCCAGCCATCCAGCTTTCCCGAAATTTAATGTTGGCTACTCAAATAAATATTCCAGACCACAATAGTCTGTTCTTAACTCAAACTTTTTTCCCATTAAGTAGTGCCTCCACATATTGAAAGCATGCACTATGGATACAAGTTCCAAGTGATGGGTAGCATAATTCTTTTCATTCTCCTTCAATTCCTAGATTCATAACACACCACATGATTTTATTGCATAAGAACTCCTTCAAGTCCATGTTTACATGCATTTGTACACACCACAAAGTCTCTTTCTGGGTCTGCAATTTTTAGAATTGGAGCACCTGTGAGAAGCTTCTTCAACGGTTGGAATCTTTCTTCACATTTATGTGTCCGCTCAAATTGTATTTCCTTCTTTTGCAAAGAAGTGATTGGGTGAGAAGCCTTGAAGAATCCTTCAATAAACTTCCTATAATATCCAGCAAATCCTATAAAATATCTCACAATCGTTACACTCTTTGGATTTGTCCAATTCATAATGGATTCAATCTTTTTCGGATCAACTGATACTCCTTCCTCTAATATAATGTGACCCAAATAAAGAATCTTTTTTTTGTTAAAGTCACATTTTCTTAGCTTTGCATACAACTTATCCTCTCTTAGCAATTACAAATCCATTATCAAATGTTCTTCATGCTCTTCTTCATTATTAGAGTAGATAAGACTATCATCTAGAAAAACAAGAACAAACTTGTCCAAATGCTTACTGAAAACACTATTCATGAGACACATGAAAGTAGTTGGTGCATTAGTGAGACCAAATGGCAACACTAAGAATTCATAGTGTCCATGCCTTGTTCTATAGGTTGTCTTGTGAATGTCTTCTTCTTTGACTTTCACCTTATGGTAACTAGACCTCAAGTCAATATTTGAAAACACTTTTGCCCCTCTCATTTGGTAAAAAAGATCATTAATTCGAGGCAATGGGTACTTGTTTTTCACTAACACTTTATCCAGCTTCCTATAATCAATACATAACCTAAGTGTTCCATCTTTATTCTTCACAAATAGTAGTGGTGCACACTTGGCATTATGTAATTATTTTCTAATAATTCTTGCAATTGCATTTTTAGCTCTAATAATTTGGACATACTCATTATGTAAGGTGTCTTAGAAACTGGTGCAGATCCTAGGGAAAGATCAATTGTGAAATCAATGTCCCTCTTTGGAGGAAGTCCTAGAAATTCATCAGGAAACACGTCACTAAATCCTTGCAACACATTATGGTCCTCCAACTTGGAAATTTCATTTTCCATTTTGTCCAATATATAGGTTGCATACAACTGACAACATTTCCTACAAAATTTCTTCAGTTGCATGGTTGAAATATTCCTAATAGAAATTTCATTTTGAATTCCTTTTACAACCCTTGGGTTTCCTTCCTCATTTCAAAACTCTTTTTTGTTAGATTTTAAACATTAAGCTAGCATATCATTAGGATCTTTAACTGAGAGAACAACAAGCACAACAATCAAACACAAGAGACAATGAACACAGTGTTTTTCCTTGGGGAAACCATAAATGGAGAAAACCCCACAACTTCCTCAGAGATAGAATCAGCACCAAAGTGAAACCCAAAAATAGTAAGACAATCTCCCGACAGCAGTAAGCTCTTTCCTTTTGCCCCAGTGTCTTTCTCTTCCTCAGCTATGCGCTACAACTGAGTGTGTATGAGATGTATGATAAATAGAGAGGTCACCTCTCTATTTATACTAATTCCCGACATGACTAAAACCCTACTAGGGCCGACCTCACTAGGAGAGTCTAATAACCCTAGTGCCCCAGAACTGCGGGGACTTTAACCCTTAAACAATAGGAGGGTTACCCACAATGACTTGACATGACTTGTTTAAATTATAGATTCTCCCGATAGGAACATCGAGTCATGACATGACACAAGAACATCCCAGAATAAACATCGGGTTACAATAGATAAGAAATACAAGTGAATACATTCCAAAGTTACAATTACATCAACACTCCCTCTTAACTAGGAAGGTATTCTCTCGACACAATTTTCATCACTTGTCTTCTTCTCTAGATCTTCTCGTCATCTGCATCTTCAAGTCATCTTCGTCTTCGTCGTCTTCAAGTCATCTTCGTCTCTGGATCGGGATCATCACTCGATCTAGATCATCACTTAATCTGGATCATCATCACTCGATCTGGATCATCTCTAGTTCTAGATCATCCCTTGATCAGGATCATCACTCGATCTAGATCATCACTTGATCTAGATCATCATCACTCGATCTGGATCATCTCTGGATCTAGATCATCCCTTGATCTGGATCATCTCTGCTGGATCATCAATACTGAATCTTCACAGGTGCTATCTCATGATTCTTCTCATCACAGGAAGTTCTATAGAGCCAGCCCTTTTTCATGCTGGATTTATGCCTAGCCACCATGTAGGTCTTCTTCAGTGCTTATATCTGACACTTAAGTCAGAATGGCCCGCCCAACACTTACATCTAATCATGTAGGAACTAATCCTATAATCATATCAAAAAGGCAACACCCAACACTCACATCTGACCATGTGGTAACATAGCCCACAACCCTATTAGAAAGGCCCAGCACTTACATCTTATCAACCAATGATCGAAGAAAGGCACTGCACTTACATCTTATCAACCAATGATCGAAGAAAGGCACGACACTTATATCTGATCAACCAATGATCGAAGAAAGGCTCAGCACTTATATCTGATCAACCAATGATCGAAGAAAGGCTCTACACTTACATTCGACACATACAAGGAACCAATCCAACAAGTATGTTAGAAAAGGCGTGCACTCACATCTGATCCTGTAAGAACCAATTTTACAGTCATATCAAAATGGCCCCCAATCCTAGACCAAGCTACCTGGTAACTGACCAGGTTCCTCCATTCTCCAGGAGAATGGCAGTTGCCCTTACATATGTCCTACTCAACAGAATGGCCAGCACTCATATCTGACATGGAAGGAACCAATCCTTTCACCATGACAGAATGGCTCAGCCCTTATATCTGACCTACTCGTCAAAATGGATATGGATCTCAGCACTCATATATGACATGGAAGGAACCAATCCTCTCACCATGACAAAATGGATCGGCCCTTACATTTGACCATGGAAGGAACCAATCCTCTCACCATGTCAGAATGGCTATGGGTCTCATCACTTTCCCTTGGAGGAAACCTCGATCTGGAGAACACCAAGCTTCTCCCTGAAGTACTCGAACTTCACCCTAGCCAATGGCTTCATCAATACATCAGCTATATGTTCCTCCGTTGCAACATTCTGGAGCTTCAATGCTCCCTTCTGCACCATATCCCTGATATAGTGATACCTGATCTTGATATGCTTCGACTTGTCATGGAACACTGGATTCTCTGGCAACTTCACGCAACTCTAGTTGTCACAATTTATACAAGTAGCATCCATCTGGAGATCAAACAAATCAGACAATAGCTTCCACAGCCATACTGCCTCACAACTTGCTTAATAAGCTACGACATACTCTACTTCAGCTGTACTTAGTGCCACACGGGATTGCTTCCTGCTAAACCAAGAGATCACACCTGATCCCATACTAAAGCAACAACCTGAAGTGCTTTTCCTATCGATGGCACTGCCTACCCAATCTGAATCAACATAACCCTCCAAGTTAATCTTCTGATTCACCTCGTACTTGAGCCCATAATCAATTATACCCCTCAGGTACCTCAGAATGTGCTTTGCAGCAATCAAGTGAACATGTCTCGGATCTATCAAGAACTGGCTCAAGGTGTTCACAGCAAAGCAAATGTCTGGTCTTGTGTTTGTCAGATACATCAAGGACCCAATCATCTGACGATACATCATGGCATCAACCGTCTCTGATGAAGCATCACTTAATAGCTTCAGGTTCGAGGCCATAGGTGTGTCCATAGCCTTGCATTCCATGATCCCAAACCTCTTTAGGATCTCTAATGCATACTTCCCTTGTCTGAGGGAGATTCCATCCGTATTTTGCCACACCTCCATACCTAGAAAATAATGCATCATACCCAAGTCCTTCATTTCGAACTCAGCAGCAAGCTTTCTCTTTGTATCAGCAATCAACCCATCCATACCTGTTACAAACAGATCATCTACATATAGTAGAAGCATCACTGGGTTGCCATCTTCAACCTTATAGTAAAGGTTGGAATCTGCTTTACTCTTGATAAAGAACAAATTGGATAGAAAGTTGTCAATTTTGTCGTACCATGTCCTAGGTGCATGTTTCAAACGTATAGGGCTTTCTTCAATCTGCACACATGAGACTCCCTGTCATGTGTCTCAAAACCGAGTGGTTGTTCTACATACACTTCCTCTTCCACTACCCCATTCAAGAAAGCAGTCTTGACATCCATTTGGTGTATCTTCCATTTCATTACTGCAGCCAAAGCAAGTACTGTTCTAATGGAAGTGTATCTGGCCACAGGAGCAAAGGTTTCTTCATAATTTATTCCTTCCTTCTGTGAGAAGCCACGAGCCACAAATCTTGCCTTATATTTTTCAATGCTATTGTCTGCAGCATGCTTGATCTTGTAGATCCATTTGGAAGTTACAACTGACTTCCCTTCTGGTCTTGGGACAACATCCCAAATATTATTCTTCATGATCGATTGACACTCTTCAATCATAGCATCCTTCCATTCTTTCTGTTCTACCGCTTCTTCATAGTTGGAAGTTTCTTTATTGATAACATCACATAGTAAGGCTACATATCCGGAACAAGATCTGGTTCTCTTTCTTTCTCTGTGATTCTCTTCTGGAGCCCCATATCTTTCTGCACCTTGGATAATTTCTCGTACCCAAGCAGGTTTCCTCTTGTGAGGATTCTTCTCCTGAGGTGGATCTACAGGTCTTTGTGGTTCTTCAAATTCTCGATCTTCTTCTTGAATTTCTTCATTCATGGTTGTATCATGAATTCTGGGTGCTTCTGCTTCTTCAATATCTTCAGCAGGTCTCTTTCTGGATTTGTTGTAAGCTGTGTCTTCATCAAATGTTACATCCCTGCTGATGTCGTTCTTCTTGTATCCTAGGAAGTATATTCTGTAAGCCTTCGAGCTTTTAGAGTATCCCACAAATATACCCTTCTTTCCTGAAGGATCTAGTTTTGTTCTCTTTTCTTTTGGTATGTGTATGTACATTGGACAGCCGAATATTCTGAGATGGCTGACTTCTAGTTTCTTGTCGAAGAAGACTTCTTCAAGAGTCTTGTTCTCAAGTACTCTATGTGGAGTACGGTTCTGTACATACACCGCTGTTCTGGCTTCTTCTGCCCATAGATGCATAGGAGGATCTTAATCATGAAGCATTGCTCTTACAACTTCCATGATGGTTCTATTCTTCCTTTGTGCAACCCCATTCTGTTTTGGATTGTAAGGAGTGGACAACTCCCTCTTAATCCTTGATTCTTTGCATAAGTCTTTGAATTCATTTGATGTGAATTCTCCACCATTATCTGATCAAAAGGTCTTGATCTTCTTTTCTGTGTGATTCTCGATCAAGGCTTTGAATTCATTGAACTTGCTAAAAACTTCATCTTTATTCTTCATGAAGTAAATCCATGTCTTCCTAGAAAAGTCATCAATGAAAGAAACATAGTATACATACCCACTTAGTGAGCTTGATGACATTGGTCTGCATACATCGGAGTGGATGATTTCCAAGATTCCTTTTGCCTTTCTCTCGCTACTTGGAAATGTCTTCTTTGTATTCTTTCCTTTTGCACATCCTTTGCAAACCCCTTCATGTTTTGCTTGAATTTATGGAAGACCTTCAACGGCTTTGCTTGCAAGTTTTAGTGCTTTGTAATGCACATGTGCAAGCCTTCTGTGCCAAAGTTCATTTGGCTCTACTGTGTCATGGACCATATCTTGTTCTGGATGGCCCTTCAGCTTGTATAAGCCTCCTTCTTGTTCTCCAATCACTATTGCATCATCAATAGTCTTTCCTCTTGGCCACATGATGACTTGGCCATCTACAAATGCAACCCTCATACCTTTTGCATCTAATGCTGATATGGATAGAAGATTCTTCTTCAATCCTGGTACAAATAAGACATCTTTCATTTTTATAGATTTTCTGGAGTCTAGCTTGTAGGAGGATTCACCACTACCTTTTATGGGATATTGGTAGTCATCCCCAAGCTTCACCTTATGGGGTGAATTATGTTCGGATATTTTCTCAAAGGATTCCTTGAAACTTGTCATGTGCTTGGAAGCCCCACTGTCAATAAGCCAATCTTTGCTTCCATGAGTGACAGTTCCCGTGAGAGCGGAGATCAGAACATATTCATCTTCACTTAAAGAGTCTTCACTTTTCTTGTTTTACTCTCTTCCTGGGAGGATCATCATCCTCGGCAATGTGAGCATGATGTCTTCTTTTGGAGTTCTTCTTCTTCTTGGATCCATTCTTATTCTTGGGACATTTTTTAGCAAAGTTTCCTATTTCATCGCATGTATAACATCTAAGTCTGGATGGATCCCTTCTCATAAAGTTATTTTTCTTATGAGAATGATTACCTTGGTGATGGTGTTTTTCTCTTCTTCCTTTCTTGGAGTGTACTATGAGAGCTTGATCTTCACTTCCCATCTTTTCTTCTCGAGCACCTATCCAAGCTTCTTCTTGAGAGCATTCTTCCCACAGTCTACTGAACTTGACCAACTTCTTTCTAGCACAGATTCCTTGGATGAAAGAATCCCATGACCTAGGGAGGCCATTCAATGTTGTCATTACAATTTCTGCATTCTCCACTTTTTCATCTACAGCTTCTAGTTGTTCTTTGATTTGGGAGACCCTTACGAAGTATGATTGGATGGTCTCCTCATTCTGGATCTTGACATTCTTCAACTGGTTTAGGAGCAGATTAGGGTTTTGATTTTCCGGAGTTCTATCCAACTAAATGCTTTGAATTTGATCCCTAAATTCGATTTTGGGGAGAATATCAATCCAGGCCTGGGCTCACTAAAAAATTCCTTCTGTGAAAAGCCCTAATTTCCGGCAAGAGTGTCGGGTCCAAAACTGAAAAACCTCATAATTGGATTTTGCTTCAACAGAAAGATGCACCCTAGGGAGGAGTGTTATTCCACCCTACTTTTGCTGAAAATATGTGGAGAGAGATCCACAAAATAGGAAGCCCTAGTTCCCGTAGCTGCACAGTGTCTTCTTCTCAGGTTAGCTCTGATACCATGTTAAATTTTAAACATTAAGCTAGCATATCATTAGGATCTTTAACTGAGAGAACAACAAGCACAACAATCAAACACAAGAGACAATGAACACAGTGTTTTTCCTCGAGGAAACCATAAATGGAGAAAACCCTACAACTTCCTCAGAGATAGAATCAGCACCAAAGTGAAACCCATAAACAGTAAGACAATCTCCCAACAGCAGTAAGCTCTTTCCTCTTGCCCCAGTGTCTTTCTCTTCCTCAGCTATGTGCTACAATTGAGTGTGTATGAGATGTATGATAAATAGAGAGGTCACCTCTCTATTTATACTAATTCTTGACATGACTAAAACCTTACTAGGGCCGACCTCACGAGGAGAGTCTAATAACCCTAGTGCCCCGGAACTGTGGGGACTTTAACCCTTAGACAATAGGAGGGTTACCCACAATGACTTGACATTACTTATTTACGTTGTAGATCCTCCCGATAGGAACATCGGGTCATGACATGACACAAGAACATCCCAGAATAAACATCGGGTTACAATAGATAAGAAATACAAGTGAATACATTCCAAAGTTACAATTACATCAACTTTTGTGTTGCAATCAAGTTTAACTCTATGTGCTTCCAACCATTCCATTCTAATGAGAATATCATATGAACCAAATGGTGAAATATTCATATTTTGACAAGTGGAAAGTCCACCTATTTCTAATGGACATTTCTCCACCAACTCACTAATTTTTCTCTTTGTTCCTATGGCTAATTGGACCAACCATGATTTACTATGAATGAATTTTTTAAAAGCACAAATCTCAACAATTTTAGGGTTGATATAACTGTGAGTAGATCAATGGTTAATTATAATAGAAATAGATTACTTAGCAATCTCAACCTTCAAACTCAACCACAGTTGATTGATCGTCTGATTAGAAGTCCTCTAGTGCAGCATAAATTCTATGGAATTCCCTTGCCACTTGACCCACAATTCCAGCTTCTTGAATGTTGTGGACTTGCTTTGCAGTCCCATTCCTGTGTGGACAGTCACTTCTAAGCATATGGTCCTCTCCACATCCCCAACATTGAAGTGGATGTCTTGGTTCTCTTGGATTATCTCCCATCATCTTAGCTGGATTTGTCACACCTTGTGGTAGCTGCCTTAGCTGATTTATGAAATAAGCAGGATTGAACCCCTTCTTCTTTTGGTCAAACTTCTCATTTTTCTTGTCCTTCCATGCCTTATGGAATCCTGGCTTGCTTTTGGCTTGATCATAACAATAATCTGACTTTATTATAGTCTGATCTAGAGTTTGGGGCTCATCAAACTCAATTATCTCTTTATAATATTGAGGAAGACCACTTAGGAAACACCAAATTTTCACTTTGTCATCCTTGATGTACTTGACATATCTCAACAACACCAAGAATTTGTTTGCATATTCTTCCATAGTCATTTGTCCCAATTTGAACTCATGGAATTCTTTAATTTTTCCATAATAGTACCTATCAAAGAGGTACTTTTACTTTAAGTACTTCTAGAATTGATTTCACGCAATCTTCTTTTGATTGATCTTGTTCACTTGCTTAAGGTGATCCCGCCATATAAATGCCCTTCCATTCAAATTTAATATGGCCACTCTTGCTTTCATATTCCTAGAGTAGTCTTGGACTTGAAAATACTTCCTCATCCCAGAGTAGTATTGGAACAACTCTGTAGTTCCACCCTTAGGATCCTCGTGGTTTCTGCAATGTCTGTGGGAGTCACTTGGTTTATCCTACCATTAGATTATGTGTTTGCATTTTCAATCTGTATGTTCTCTCCCATTGCATCTGTGTCAGCTTCTTAGGGATCCTATGCATCATCCATGATGATGATTCTCTTGGACCAATCAAGACCAAAAGTTTCCAAATTGAACTATACTGAATGATGAACTTTTAACTGCCTCTGATATAATTTTGAATTTGCAAAAGTGCTCATGTAAACATAATTGTTAGATTTATTACATCCTCATAAAATAAAAATCAGTTTTTATATATATTGGAAAATATCCATATTGACATTTTTTGTCAAATTATGGCTATCAACACATTTCCTAAAGGTTCATTGAACCCTAGAGTCCAACTTCAGACACCTTTAGAAGATCACCTGTGGAGAACTAGAATAGCTTATTTATTGGCTTAGATATTACATATAATAAGGATTACTCAACAATCTTTAGTTTCCTCATCAAATGCTCCTGTCACATTTTTATAAAATTCTAGAATTTTCTAATTTTAACATTCTTCTTCTCCAAACTTGGAAATTTTGCAGTTCTGCAACATCCACCATAGTTCCAAAATCTACGCAGTTTTATGTTGCTCCAATGGCAATAGTTGAATCCCAAATACAACTTTTTCTATTTAAAAAGAAAATGGGGGTCAAGGGGGATTTCCCTCTTATGACCTCTCTGCGCCGCTACAAGGTGGGTCGAGGGAAGTGCCCTCATTTTTTTGTAAATAAATAAATTTCACACAATCTGGTGCATTAAAAAAATGACAGTTTTGTTGAACTCGCAGGGTCATGACATGGCCTGACATGTTCCTGTCGATGTGTCTGACATGTCCTACATGTCACCCATCCACAACCTCCAAGTCACCATACCGTCTTCCTTGGGCACGAGCGCATCGACAATTTTCCCCTTTACCAAAAGTGGTAACTCCCCCTCATGAAAGTGGTTTTCGGAAAGGTCCTTGCGGAGGCGTTATCAATTAAAAAGTGACACTTGTCTTGGGTGATTTTCGACTCAATGTGCGCTCGTCCCATTTTATCCAACGTGCACTTTATCGACGTGTTATGAGTCACGAATTTTGATATTCCAAAAGACCCGATGGTTGGATCTCTGTTTGTCCACTATTAATCATCATGCATGTTTTTGGTGCATTATGCGCCACAACTATTGATCTTCCATAAGATATAATGGTCATATATATGCCCACCTCCACACTCCACCATATGTAGTAACTTTTGTGCGGACTCGATGTTGCAAGTCCACATCATACCTCTGGCTCTTCCACATCATGCCTTCTTCTTGTGCGGCTCCTCCATGTCACCCATCCATGTGGCATGGGTGGGCCTCACGTTACAATTCCCAAATTCTAAAATTTTGAATTTGTATGAAATTTTAATTGGGAAGAAGGGCTTATTGCAAATTAAATTTAGCCATTATACATCATTTAGTTGAACCCGAATTTTATGGAAGCATTCCACTACAACTCTGCAAATTTTTAAAAAATTACAATAATATATCTACCTCTTCCTTTGGTAGATCACATATCTAACCCATGGCTTAGTGAGGATACCGCCTAAAAATTAAAACCATGAATTTTCAAGGAATTATTTCATCTACAACTCAAATTTTTCCTGTAACTATGCATTTCCAGCCCATACAGCTCCAGTATTGCAACCAAAAGCTATAATACCACTATGTAACATCCCCATCCCTCAATCCGACCAATAGGAAGGGACATTACATTGATACGAGCTTCTAAGTTTTGCCCATAACCATGATTACAAATTTCATAGCAATAAAAACATGTGTGTAGGTGCAATCAAAATATATAGAGGAAATAAAATGTCTACACACATCTAGCATGCATATGCAAGCTTAATCATTACAGGCATATAAATAAAAATCATATTGCACATCATAACAAAATAATACTTATCTTTAACAAGGAAAATCCAAGCAACTGGTTGTGTAAGAGCGATTTTCCACCCAACCATAGGCACTTTATCTAGCATATACTCTTTATGCTGAGAAGCCACCAGGGAAAAGGAAACACCTAGAGGCTTCTCTCACTCAACCAACAACCCGTTATGCTCCTTATGCTTAGCCAAATACTCATACATAGCTCTACAAAGATCTCACTTATCCATCACAACCATGGAACTCGTTCCAACTTTCCCACACAACACAAGGAAGGCATTTCCCTTCATTGATCCACACTTCCCTCAGAAAATCCCACCCTTATAGTGCTTACTGGTGTGTGCATTAAGAGTCCAATCTGTTGTATGTTGTTGGAGAATCTCTTGTAGTACAAATTATGGTTTCTCAAGTATCCAAAAGTAGCAGAACTCTAAGGGTAATGGTTCCTAGCTTGCTCAACCTCTATGCTCACCGACAACCATATAATTTCCCTTTAAAAATTTAGCCCTATTTCCAAATTCAAATTTTTGGATTCAAACACAGTTTGGAAATTGTCATGAAGAACACTAAGAAAAACTCTACGTAGGGTAAAAAAAACATGCATGAGAGAATGATAGATTGACTATTGCATCTAAGGGACATGATTTGATGGTGAAAAGACAACTGAAATAGCTTATGACCATAGAAGAAAAGGACTGCTAACAACTGACATAACTATCACAACCCCCATGCTTCAATAACTCCTTGAATTGACTTTTCCCACCAACCTCACTCATGCATGCATTCAATGATTGGGTTAATAGTCAGGGGAGGTAATTGACTCATTTAAAGCACATGGTAGGATTTTGGATGAGTTCTAAGGTTGACACTTGGAAACATATGATTTAGTTTCCTCATAGGCCCCATTTCCGCTTCCCCTCTGGTGGAATCATATCCCCTTTAGTGATCTTTACACAACAATATTGGACCATTTTATTATTTTCCAGCATAGTATTTACATGCATTTCGAATTGGCATGATAAGTCAATCATATAGTCCAATAAAAATACATACATCATACATGCCTAGCCATTCACTAGTTGGATATTGGCCTTGATCTCCGCACTAGGAATCCATACTACAATTTTTACATCATTTACAAAAATTTGATTAAATACATTCTAAGTCAAAATTGGGGGTATTACACAACCCTGCAAACAACCCTCTTGGCAACTTCCCAACTACACAAAAATGCCCCCTTACAATTCATTTGAAAAGTGTGATCCCAATCTTCCTCAAAGGGTTAGGAAATGATCATATACTTACTTTTATAGAAGTTGTTATTAATGATGGAAATCCATTAAACTTTACACTAAACATAACTAGCCCAAATCCCTCTTTCAATTGGCTCTCAAAAATTACTCATAAATAACACTAAAAGTGTAACATTTTATCTTAACATTAATNATTAATATATTAAAATTATAGCCTTTTTTTTCAGAAGAAACAATCATGTCCTTGATATTCATTAATGAATCAAAGGGCATCTGATGTGCCATCCCAATGAATGGGTTACAATCAAGAAGGTGGATCATAAAGAAACATATTTTTGTTACATCACGAAGGAGTCACAACTCAACAAGGCTGCAAGGGGGGACATGTACATATCCAACAATACAGATTTCCATCAGTAAAAATTGTCACTCAAACCATATCTACCATGAACAAAGGAGTGCAGAACAGCAGTCTAAAAGATCCCGCTCCAAAACATCAAAATGGGGTGCAAGAAAAATAAGGAGTACATGCTCCAGCATCGAGCTCAAAAGAGCTTAAAACTTTCATGAGAGGCCAAAAGACCTTCAATAAATTCAGAGTAACTACCTGATCCTGGAGCCAAAGAAAGAGCTTTTTTAGAAAGGTAATATGCATGCTGATTGTATTCACGATAGATATGGCAGAAACACAGCTCTAGAAAGCAAGAGCAGAGCTTTCTAGTGTCCCTACACCAGTGATGGAGTTTCGGCGGTGAAAGCGAGGCTGTACCCTTTGCCCAATTAATAATGACTGAAGAGTCACCAAATATCCTGAGCTTGGGGATCCCCATCATTTGGGCTATATGCAGAAGAGCCCAGAGCCCAATCAGTTATGCTTTTGTGTTGGTGCACGGACCCGCCTCCAATGCAAACTCAAAGGAATGTGACTCATTCAAAAACAAACAAAAGCCAACCCCTCCAACATTTGTTGCAGATGCCCCATCAAAGAATCCACAGGGATAGTTAAGTACAAGACCCAGGCCCAAGGTCCTTGTATTTTTTACCTTAATGATAGATGGACAGTACATCTGAGAGAGATATGCAATCTGGTGGATTAGGCTAATGACAGACACTTTTTTCCCTTCAAATATAAAGATGTTTCTCGCTTTCCAAATAGTCCACATGGCGAGATAAGGGAGATAGCAGTAAGCTGAGTGTTTTGAGAAACTGTCAATCCACTTTTCCATAAACGAGCAGATGTCAACAGACTGGAAGGAAGGAGTGATATGGTACTGTTACTTTAGGATAGAGAGAAAATTTTTCCAAACAGAGCAATGAAAAAATAGATGTTGAACACTATCAACATCCTTACTGCATAGTGCACAGATTCCAGGTCCAGTCCAGCCTCTCTTCTGGAGATTTTCCCAAGTAAGTAGTTTGTTCATCAAAGCCAGCCATATAAAACAGCTAATTTTCCTGGGAAGAGCATCAGTCCAAATATGTGTAAGTAATCTGCTGCCAGCCGGGGGAGAAGAATCTGCTACAATGCTGTCATAAACCAATTTTTCCAATATAGAGCCATCGAACTTGTTATATGCCCAAATCATAGAATCAGACCGTGAATTGAGGTGAATACCACCTATTTCCAAACTTCTTGTGAAGGTGTCCCATGCAAGTTTCCAATCCCCAACAACACAGAGAGCCTCAGCCAAGTACCAATACTGTGATCCCGGAAGGGTACTTCGAGCCTGTGAGAGAGTGACAATGTCCAGATCCTCTAAGAACTCTCGAAACCCAGGAGGCAATGTGATCGTGTCAAAAATACCAATAATAGGATCTATGCCTATATGCACGTTTTTACCATTGCCCACTTGCCAGGAAAGACTTCTACCAAGCCACAGGAGGGTTAGTAGGAACCCCTTCCAAAATATAGAAACACCACGTAAACTGAAATGCTTACCTCTGAGCCAAGACACTACTGTGTGCTTCTTCAAATATTTACAGATAATAACTTGATGCCATAATCCCTCATTCTGAAGAACTAACCATAGATTTTTTAATCTGAGTGCAATGCTAAACAAATACAAATTCTTAATGCCCCATCCCCCATTCTCTTTTGGCCAGGAGAGGTACTTCCATTTGGACAGATGATATCGGTGTTTGTTGCCAGAGGATCCCCATAAAAAAGCAAATGCTAGACTTCTGAGTTTATTCAGTACAGATATCGGTATGGGAGCAAGTCCCAACCAATAGACCGGGATACTAGACAACACTGCTTGTACAAGGATTAAACGGCCATCAAGTGAGAGATGCTTATGTTCCCAGTGAAAGATTTTGCTTTCGAATTTCTAAATCAGCCAATTCCAGTCACTAACCTTATACCCCAGAGGCTTGAGATAATAGCCAAGATACATAAAACCAGTCGTGATAGGCTCCATTTTATAGGGCAGAGCTCGAGCAATGTCAGAGCGGATATCAACATCCACGTTATTGTAGAGAAAACAAGATTTGTCCATACTAATGCTCATCCCAGAAGCCTTGCAGAAAGTGCTCAATATAACATCAAATTCCATCCACTCAAATAAGGTGCCAAAGCCTAGCAGGATCACATCATCTACAAAGAGGAGATGTGTGAGAGCAAGTGAAGAAGAGATTTTAATACCTTTAATGAGACCGTGATCACTTGCATCAGCAATCAAGAGATTGAGCCCTTCAATAACAAGAATAAAGAGTAAGGGGGATAGGGGGCAGCCCTGTCTGATGCCTCAAGAGGCAGCAAAGAACTTCGAGGGCGTACCATTGATAAGTACAGCAAAATTAGATGAAGTAAGGCATCCCATTATCCAGTTTACAGCCAGAAGAGGTACCCCAATCTGGATAAGTATGAGTCAAATGTAGGACCAATTTACACGATCAAAAGCCTTCACCAAGTCCAATTTGAGGATGAGAGCACAAGTATTTTTGGTTTTCACAGTGTGGAGAGTTTCCTGTACAATACCAATAGGTTCCACAATCTAGCGATTTTTCAGAAAACCATATTGTTTTATGGATATATGGGAGTCCAATAAAGGCTTAAGCCTCACAGCAATAACCTTCGGAATCAATTTGTATAACAGATTGCACAAGGAGATAGGCCTAAAATCTATGAAGGTTAAAGGCTTTTCCTTCTTAGGGATTAAAGAAAGGAATGTAGAGTTTAGGGAGGGAGGAATACAGCCCAAAACCTTGGCACAATCCACTACAGACAGTAATTCTTCACCCAACGAATCAAAGAAGTGTAGATAAAATTCGACAGGCCAGCCATTGGGGCATGGGCTCCTATCTTTTTTGAAAGAGTGTAAGGCACTCTCAACTTCAAGCATAGTAACAGGTTGAGTGAGACAAGGTGCATCTACCTGAGAGATCATATTGGGGTAGAGTAATACGACCCTGAGTTGTTCCATTAAGCTTTTCTGATTGTCATCTCTTAAGATATTAGCAAAATGACTCTGTCCCAGATCCTTTAATGTGGCTTCATCCTCAATGCAGTGTCCCTCATCATCCATAAGGGACCAGATAGAATTTTGATTCCTTCTTCCAGATGCCAAGGCATGAAAAAAATTGGTGTTAGAATCTCCATACAGTGCCCACTTGGCACGACTTTTGAGTTGCCAAGTCAGAAGGAAGTGTTCCAACAACTTCTTTTTTTTGGATCTGAGCTGAGACAGGGACAACTGTTCCTCATGAGAGAGAATACCAAAGGAAGAGCTAGAGAGGAGGGTACTAATATCCTTATCCAACCTATGAGACTCAAACTCCATGATAGTGCCTTTTTCCTTGATCCAGTCCTTTACATCCATCTTAAGGGTACGAAGTTTGTGGGCAAGGAGATCCAAATCAGTACCAAAAGAAGAAGGAGATCAAAATTGTAGCCTTTTACACTAGCCAATTGTCACACTATTGTTTTTGGGTTTGCTATTTTTGGATTAACTCCTTGACGTGAACACTATTATGAGAGGAGAGTTGAATGGGGATGGAAAATCTTTTTTAATACACTTATTGTTGAAGTTTTACTCTAAAGAAATCCGCACCCCACGGTTCAAAATAGTTGAAAACCTTTATCTATTAATTTAAAGTCTATTAAACATATAGAAACAAAATTTATTTATATTATCACAAACAAAACTATATATAATATCTCTAGATATTCAAACTTGCACATATCCTAGAGCTCTTATGCAAATATTTTAATTTTTCTATAATTTTAGTTTATTAACGAATATATATATATTTTTTGTAAGGTTTAGGTTAGAGTCGACACTGTCATAGTTATTTTTTTTCAAAAAGAGGTTAAAGTCGATATTGTGCCACATGTCAGCTCCACGTTGAGCATGGAATTACACTTCTCCCTCGTATTAGGAAGTCCCTCCGTGCAATTATTAATATTTTGTTCTTATGCGATGATGATAATGATTACTGTCCACTAAGATTGTTAAGCCCTAAATGTTGGGCACAATTCCCCCTATAGTGTGGTACTTTACCCCTTATATGGTGGTGTATTACATATTATTTATGTAGGCTTGGATTTATTAGTTGTTATTGTACACCTTTGTGTCCTATATATAGGAAGGAGATATTCTCATGTTAGTAATCATTGTATCTTATCTTCTCTTGTGTACTCAGTACATTGTGTAAGGAGGTTCCTCCCTCGAAGAGGATTGATATTTATATTTTTTCTTCATTGTTAAGGCAAGGATTACTCTCTTATTGTCTATTTCTACTATTTTTATGCTATTTCTGGGACTTGGTTGCATAACATTTGGTATCAGATCTCTTTCCTCGGGACAAACTTCTACAAAATGAGTCATCTTGTAATTTTAGTTACAACTTTTTTTCTACAAGGATTCAGAGATCAAGATTAAAAAGACACTTCCAAAATAGGCCAAGCTATCTCCAATTTGAAATTCATATCTTGATACATTATAGTTTCAGATGTAACTGTGGAGGAATCTAGGGTTTTTTACTAGTCCAAAACCTAGTCTAAAACAAGCGTTATAGGGAGAAAGGTCATATCTGAGGCATATGATATCCAAATTGAGTGAGACCAATTGCATCTGAAAGAAGACAGACCAAGGTATTTGTGGTAGAAGTTTCAGCTACATAAACAAAATATTGGACATGTGGAATACCATACAAGTTCTCTATTCTCGATAGGCCAAAAATAAGAAGCTTTGGGAGATTTGTAATAACGTTTTTTGGCACATCAAAATTAGGTCAGAACTACGGTATAGAAAAGAGGACACATCAAGGTACCACGAGCCGAAGTTTTATACCCATAGGAGTCTAAATTCAAATTTTACCTCAATTACAAGTTGTCCCTAAAACATTATTCAAATTAGGGTTTGAAACAAGTGTTCTAGGGAAAAAGGTCATATATCAGGCATACGAGATCCAAATTGAGTGAGACCGGTTGCATCTAAAAGGGGACAGACCAAGGTATATGTGGTAGGGTTTTTAGATATAGAAACATAATATTGGACATGTGGTATACCCTACAATTTTTCTCTTCTGGATAGGTAAAAAATAAGTAGTGTTGGGATATTTGCAATAAAAAAAAATTGGCACATCCAAATTAGGTCAGACCTACGATATTGAAAGAGGACACACTAGGATACATCAAAACGAAGTTTTAGACATAGGGGAGTGAAAAATTGAATTTTACCTCAATTTCAAGTCAACCATAAAACAATCTTCCAATCAAGGTTTGAAGAAGGAAAATCTATAGTTCAAGCGGTGGTAGATAGCATAGAACACGGACAAGCAGTTCTCCAAATATAGAAGATGTCCAAAAATAGAATGAAACAACAAGCATATAAACATCACAGTCAAAGGAGTTTTGAAGAAGCAAAAATCATATGGGAACATGACCAAATCATCGAAACAAGGACCAAAGAACTACGAAATCAAGCTAGTATTGAGTACCTCATCAAGTGGAAGAACTTACCAGTTGCAAATTTGACATGACAAGATGATGCATTCATACAGATGCATCCACAACTACCCAGGTGTTGATCACAACGCTTGTATGAAGGAGATGGGCATGCTAATCCCTAAATGTTGGGCACGGTTCCCACTATAATGTGGCACTTTACCCCCTATATGGTGGTGTATTACATATTATTGATGTAGGCTTGGGTCTATTAGTTGTTATTGTACACCTTTGTCCCCTTTATATAAGAAGGAAATATTCTCATGTTAGTAATCATTATATCTTGTCTTGTCTTGTGTACTCGGTACATTGTGTAAGGAGGTTCCTCCCTCGAAGAGGAATGATATTTATCTTTGTTCTTCATTGTTAAGGCGTGGGTTACTCTCTTATTGTCTATTTCTGCCCTTTTTATGCTATTTCTAGGACTTGGTTGCATAACAAAGACCAATTTTGGTCTATTAGACCTAAAAATGAATTATTTAGTTTTCTTTAGAATTGTATTCCTATGCTAAAAAATATTGGAGATAAGCATTCCAAAATCACTATAATTTTGATGCGTTAGAAGGCTAGGAGGGTCGGTATTGCAATAAAGATTATAAAATTGATATTTAATGTGAGTGTATGTAGGGCACTCTAAGAGAAAGTGTTTTTCGTCATCAACACTCATAGTATCACAGAGATGATAGATCCTTTCATCCCATGGTATTTTAGGAACTATCTAACACTTTGATTCACTATAGAGCTCATGAGAGTTCGTTCTTATCTTGGCTATATTAAGTTTCTTCTTCAAATTAGTTAAAACAAAGAGAAGCTTTTGAACTACTAAAATAGGGTTAATGACCTCCTTATGGTATCTTAATTTTATTTTAACCTCTAAGCCTTTCTCGTGCCACAATTTCTCTTTAAACTTAGAAGTAATAATATTCTTAATGGTTATAATATTTTGCAAGGCGACATTTTTCTCAATCTCCCGATGGTTTAACCAGGTCATGTCGTCTTTATACCAACCTCGCTTGAGTTGAAGGTGGTTTTGACTAGCTTATAGAATCTAGGGATAGCTTAGGAAGTCTTTGGTCTTCCATGTTATTTGTCTTGTGCTTGTACATTAGGAACCTAGTCATAGCCATACTCTTGATAGGGAAATGACCCACTTCTAAAAGGAAAATATGATAAGGCATATTGCTTTTAATTCTAAGGTTATAGGTTATAAAATGATTTTGGATTTGCTCAATCTTTCTCCAATATTCTCTAAATATATAGCAACCCCACTCCTCACAACCGTATAAGATGACGAGAGTGACAATATTTTCAAAGAGGAACTTCTTTTTATCCCACATCATAAGGTTTGTTGATTTACAATTGTTTTCAAGACCGAAATAAGCTTTCCACCCCCCATTAATCATTTTCTCAATGCTATAGTTCCAATTGAGCTTGTGATGAATATCAATTCCTAGATATTTATAAGAAGACACCTCTTCCGAATTTATATTGTCATGCACAAAATTAGCGTTATAAGTGTCCTTCTTGGGCTTGATAATCATAACCTTTGTTTTGTCCATGTTAACAGTCATGCCCATGTTAGAGCAGAAGTCCTTCATAATTCTTAATTGTTTATCCAAATCAAATGGACACCTTGCCATAAGAACAATATCATCATCATAGAGAAGGATGATGACAGTCCCAACTAAGATCATACTAGCACAATTGCTTCTTTCAAACAAATTTCTAGCTTATCAATGTAAATGTCAAAAAGGTTAGGAGAGAGGGGGCAACCTTGCTTAACTCCAATATTACAATTTATATATTTTATCCACCCCTCGGTGCTTTTAAACTTGGCAATGATGTTCTCGTACAGTCTTATCACAACAACTCTCAATTCGAAAAACACCTTTGGCTCTTTTAATCTATTCCACACGTTATTTCTAGGCACCATATAAAACCATGGCAATCTCATAAGATAATTTGGAGGAAAGAACTCAAAACCATTACTGACAAATATGGTTCTTTAATGTAAACCAAAATCTCTGACAAAGGCATTTGCGTCATTATTTCTTTCTTCTTATATATGTAGTTATTTCGATATAAAAACCTTGAAAAAACTTTGTTTTAATGTTTATTAATAACTAATACTTTCCTTACAAAAGCTTTGTTTGAATGTTTATTAAAAACTAATACTTTCATAAAGGCCAATCACTCAATTAACATCACTGCTCTAATAATATTAAGAACTATATATTAATAAAGTGAATTAATAAGTAGACAAACTCAATTTATTTCGGGTCAATTATCTTTCCAAATCAAGTAGAAAAATTGTTAAAAATTATAATTATGATCAAAACATTTTCTTTAAAAATTTGACATATTTTAAGATAATCAAAATTTTAAAAAAATAGGAGAGTAAGATAGGACTTAACCTCTTTAACAATAAAGTCATAGAAACGAGTTGAGTTTGTCCATGTTACTAATTTCCAACTAAAACACCTCATTTCCTTCTAAACTTTTAGGTGAGATTTCATCCAAACCAACAAATGAAATTGCATTCTGAGCATGATTCATTATCTAAATGGATATCAATAGTTAGAGCAGCACAACCATATAGTTTGTGGCTTGATGGTTGGCAGATAACAATCAAATGGAATGGATTTTTTTATTCCTCGTATTCTTCTAGTTAAACGGATACAACTTTGAGTTATCCATGCCTAGTTATATGTTACCACCAACATTCTTTGTGTTATCCATTTATCAACTA